>WEIV01018584.1:4009-79784 GCA_013390005.1 Calyptomena viridis
ACAATATTGGGGGGAACACGGAAATCGGCATTTCTCTCCTGTAAACGGGTTTCTTATACAGACAATATTACACAGTGTTCATAAGTGAAGTATGCATTTCATTCCTACTTTTCATATAATTAAAGCATTCAGTGGGTTTTNTCACTAGTCACTACCACAAAGGGTTCAACCAGCCAGCTGGTTTTGTAGCATTCACTCAGATGATGCTCATACACGTTGTCTTACCTCAGCTCTTGCCAAATCAAGTTCCTGAATGACCATGACAAGATCAGCATGCATCTCCTCCAGTTCCTTTTTGGTATCATCCAACTGTAATAAATGAAAGAGCAGTGATATTTAGATGGATGAGTTGTGCGCCAGGAAGAGAAAACTACCAAACAAGGACCTAAAGCGATCCCCTGTCTTCACATGCTTGATTTCATTCCTTAATTAGAGCCATTAATCAATAAGTATGAGATATGAGGCTTTAGAAGGGCTTGGTGACACGACACCTTGCCACCTGTCAAAATTACAGCTTTCTGTTCATGCACCATCCCTCAAATAGTTATTTTCTGCAAGCCTGGCTGCATCCCACAATTCATTATTTACTGTATAGTTCTATCCCTGTGCAATGTCAGAAGATAACCGTTTGATGATAAGGAATGGTTACATAAAATGGTTAAAACTTGGAAAGTACTTCAATACTTCCTGTGGTAGTAACCTTAAAAAATGTAAGGGTATTGTACTATGACTTTACCAGCAAAGAAATCTTGTATTCAAAATATTCTCTTTGCATTTTCCTTTTTAAAAAGTAGTGCTTTTCCAATATGAAAGAGCAGTTCATTATTAAAAGAAGCAGATTAAAAGTTAAACAATCACTTATTGTGAACTCCTCTTATGCTATGTTTATTCAAAGATCTAGATATATTCATACTATTTCTGGATATAATTTTATCCAGTCCACACATTCATATCCATATACATATTACAGAAAACAATAAATTTAGCATGTAACTATGAGGAATTTTAAACTACACAAAATCATGTCTGTGGAAAAAAAAGTACTAATGTGTATGTGATGTGAATAAATTTCAGAGCAGTAACACTTAGATGTAGATTCACTGTGTCATATACATGTAAAGAAAGGCTAAGTGTTGCATGCAGATCCTTAAGTATCTGATTAAGGGGAATAAAAGCATAGCTGCTCCAAAGAAATGTTCCCTGTACTCTCTTGCTGGCATGATTCAATCCTGGCCTGTGGGGATCACCACCTATTCTCCTGAAGTTAGGCCAAGATTGGTGCACATTTCACACAGGCCCCCATAACTGTCAGGTGGCAGCAACCTTCTTTCACAACTGACTGAGATCAGACTGAAACTGGTCACTCAGAGGTTAAAGGGTCTGTATTGTATTACCAGTGGCAGACATCAAATCACCACACTATAAATATTTAATATAATTACAGTTTGCTCCTCATAAACTTCATTCGTGGGTGCCCTTAGTTTCCAGTTTGTTGACAGAAACTGAAACTCAGCTAAACTGAACTAAAAAATCTTGTTTTCCTTGCCTTTAGATAAATTCAAGTTGTTATTCGCTCTAGTTTCAAAATGTACATACAGAAGAGTTGCTCCTGTAAAATCGAAAAAAGGACTATTTCACATTCTGGACAATGTCAAATGTCTCTCTCTGTTTACTTTCTTTCAACGAATTCCCTGAAGTGACACATTGGACTGTAGAGTAAATTTTCTGTGTTGTAAATAAGAATATGGTCCTGGCTGGAGGGAAGAGAATTAAGAAGGTATTTTCACGTGTTAGTGATGACAACATATAATAGACTTGCTGCTCTGTTTTGTTATGCCACTCAGTGGTTATGCTGTCATCAATGACTTACGAAATTAACTCACTCTCTTTTCACATATGTCCTCTTTGAATGCCTTGGGTAGAGGAAAAGTGGCTTACTCCACCCTGGAAATATTTGACATGTACGTTGTCATCACTTAAGAAATATGGTGAAACTAAATAACAAAAATGTGGGAAATGTTTTGCATTAATCAGTGCACTTTCAGGAAAATCTTCATTCTTCACAGGGCTAAACCACAAAATTATATATAGATTTAATATTAATAGTGTAGATTTTAAGTCTTCAGACTCCAGAAATTTAACTGTTGGACCTCAGTTTACAGGAGAAGATTCCTTTGGAAAAGACTTTATATCAATGTCCTTATGTATACACATATATCTTCCTATTATTACGAAGTAACAGTGGTTAGAACATAATCTAAGTCGAAGATATGTTCCTGATATCTACTTGAGTATATAAATGCCAAAATCAAACAGATAGGAGAAATAGGGTGTTAGAATCAATTTAACAAAATTAAATAACTGTACAAGCTATAAGAAACTAATCCTGGAAAACAAGGATAAAGATGTTCCTTACCAGTACTTTCAATTCTTCAAGTGAAAGAGCATAAACATAAATGTAAATTCATAAATATGTCCTATCACTAGAGATCTGAAAAGTTTTTCCATTGCTGTGCTTGCAGAAATAAACATCCAAAGCCATGCTTCCTTGTTTAGTATGAAGAAACATAGTATGGAATGCATTTGCCATTTTTTTCAGTTTTACTTCAACCACAGAAATAAAATCTGAGAATAACTGGAAGACTTTGAGAAGAACTGAAATCAAACTACAACTGCAATTACAGTGTGTTATGCTATATTGCATAGCAAAGCAGTCAAATTACTTTTCCATCTTAATCAGCACATCTGATCACAGTGGAAATAACAGAAACATATACACCAATATGAGGTTGGAATAAGGAATGTCATCCCAAAACAATCTGTATGCCCATGCAAATGAAGCATAATTGATGTCTTCTCTCCATGCTTGGAAGCAAGCAGACCTAAAAGGTTGGTCATACACATCAAGGTCACTAAAACTACTATGGAGCAGTCACCAGGAGTGATTTTGTAAAGAGATATTTAGTAAGCTATCACTGACTGTACGTGAAAATTTTGGATATGAAATTAGAACATTTTATCTGAATTGCTATAGGAGTTACTCTGGGGATGCACCGGGGATCAATAGACAAGGGTACCAACAGTTAAGTAAATAAGGCTCATCACGCGAGCTTGGTTTCAGAACTCTGTTTTGTCCTCCATGTTGTGTCTTCTTCTTCCTTTTCCTCTCAGAATGAGTCCCCTTTATTGATTCATCTCTGGTGATTTACCATGCATCTCACAAGAGTGTCTAGCTGTCTCAAGAACCTCTTATTCTCCTACCAATCAGAGGGAAGCCCAATTAGCCATTCTCAAGTAATCTTTTGGCCCTCATGTTCTCAGCTCATATTTACATTCTTTTAAGGACGCTGTGGTCCTAAATGAGAGAATTCACAAAACGTTCACACACAAATGCAGCAAAGATGTCCAAACAAGCTTGACATTCCACCACATACACTCTTGACATCATTGATCTAGGAAGCCATAGTAAGTGGAGGAGCATTTCTCAGGAATATTGAGCTGATTTCATCACCACAGCTGAGAAACTCAACAGTGCAAAAAACAGTGAACAGCACTGTGTAAAAGCACACTGAATGTAATCGTTCTTGGGAATAACCAAAGCAAAGATTAGCAAGAGAAATTAGAGATATATAGACTATTGGTTCTAAGATGAATGGGGACTACTTTGCTGGGGTTGTTAGACAATAAATAAAACAGATTCTACCAGGAAATTGGAAAGGTCTCAGCGCCAAATCCATTCTACAAATCTCCGTTCTCTATGAGAGTAGAGATTCAATTTTTGAATGTTCATTGAGAAAGATGTGTTAACAGAATCTGTGCTTTCCTCAGAGTCTGATAATATTATCTGAAAACAGACAAATTGGAAGACACCTAATCATACAAAGACCGCACAGAAACAGGCTGTTAATGTTCCCATCAGAAATCAACCAGAAATAATAATGCTGAGGTGGTCTATGTAAAATATATGCCCCTGGAAATCTCAAATTGCAGACTGGACTTTGCAGAAGACCTCCGGAACGTTGCCCTCCTTAACTTTACTATCAGATATAAAGGCTCATTTTGAAGTGCAGACCTGGCCAGCTACTCTTTTTAAAATTAAACAGACAGAAAACCTAACCAACTGAGTCAGTCAGCACTGAAAGTGTTCTTGTATCTTATAGGAACCCATACTCCACATTATATATCTTTTTGTTCAGCGAGAGCAAGGAATTAACATATACTTTATACGTTTTCTAAAAAGACAAGAGTTGTGCAAACTTGCATGATAGTCCACATTTCCACCCATACTCTGTTTGCACAGTGTGTGAGATCCTGTTACTGGAGGGATCCATGCTACGTATACGTACATATTTTCGCAATTAGTGAATTGCCTTTCATCCTGATCAGTCAGAGAGAGAAACAGAGAGGACAAGACATTTGGTGCTATTTGTGTTTGTGTGAGTGCTGCTTTCTGTCTTCATTGATCTGTGTGGTCGGCCACTTCTATTCGTGTAGGCACTGTGTGTACATGTGCTTGCGTGCCTGTTGCAAATATGTCCTCAACCTTGTTGCTGCCTGGGTGTGGGGACAACTGCTGCAGCAGCTTCCTCTCTATTGAATGAATCAGTGTATCTAAAATTTTCTTTGCCTAAAAAAAAAAAAAACACCAAATCAATAAAACTCAATAGGTCTACAAAACACGTCGACTCATTGATCAGAATAAACTTCTTCAACAGATTGTTAACTGTTGAAGTATATCTGAAGAGAACTAATAAAAACCTCTATAAATGACACTGATCACTTTTCTTAAAAGTACAATGACAGTCCAAATCAACACACAAATGAGAGAAATTAACTGTGATGTTCTGTATAACTCCATAAGAAAAAAACGAAGACTGTGGGATACTACGATGAGGTGGCTTCCATTGTGTTCTCTTTTATCTTTTTTTCAAGGATTCTGCAAATAGTTACAAAAAGTAAAAGAAATCTATTCTTCCTATATCTCAAATTCACAAGGAGTGTTTCCAGAATCTTGGCAACAAGGGATTACATCTGCCACTGAGGCAATTTTGTGGTGATTCTGCCAAAGAATTGTAACACTTCACAAAGAAATGTTAAAGAAAAAAATGTGAAAGAAAAAGGAAAACTTTAGAAATATAGGCTCCTCATTCTAGTTACTAAATTAGCTGACTGAAACTAAGCCAGACCTCCATCATTCTGTTCTTCTCTTTAAAGCAAACTGCCCAAAAAGAGTAAATTGAAAAGTCCAGCAACAGATACAGTATTAAAGAGGTATGGGAATTTCTGATATAATTCTTCACATACATTCATTTCGTCTGTAATATGTAATAGCCATGACATTAATGATGAAAGGTTTTAAACAGATATAGGAGCAAGGAAAAAAAAATAAAGGGAGGAGAAAGACTATATAAAAACTAGGAATTACAGCTACAATATGCTTCTTGATGAGGAGATAGAAGAGCAAAAATAATTATATTCATAGTTTGACCTTGACTGACAAGCTGACAAGTCCATCACATGGTACAAGTGTAGTTGGTAACACTCTTTGCAGTCCTAATTCCCTCAACAATCAAAATTATTTACCTTGCTTCCTATTCTTGGAAGGTATGCCATTTTGTCCTGATAGAAAGATGAGACACTGCTGAGAAATGTATATGAACATGTGACTACACTTGTATTAACAGTCTTCTAGAGTCTGGCAGTGACCTCTCAGCTTCATTGCAGAGATGGGGTCCCTGCAATCCATGGGGGACCATAGGAAGTAGAGATTCCTCTGCAGCCTGTGGAAGACTAGAAGGCTTCACGCTGGAGCAGATAAATGATGGAATGAGGCTGTGACTCTGTGGAATGTTTGATGACTGTCTGGAGCGGGGGACC
The DNA here is from genome assembly GCA_013390005.1 of Calyptomena viridis. Taxonomy (NCBI): domain Eukaryota; kingdom Metazoa; phylum Chordata; class Aves; order Passeriformes; family Eurylaimidae; genus Calyptomena; species Calyptomena viridis. The sequence continues at coordinate 9,887 of WEIV01018584.1, forward strand.
TGACAGAGTCCTGAAGACGGCGGAAAGAGGAGACCCACACTGGAGCAACATTTCCTGGGAGGATTGGTGGCCCGTTAGAACCTACCCTGAAGCAACCAAGCAGCCGGCACCTGAATGACTGCACCTCTGGTAAAGTGACTTATGTGACAACAATACCTGAAAAGCTGTTGTCACTATAATGATAAATCCATGAAGCAGTTTTGTAACAGACTGTTTTGGGGAAGAAAACCGCCACGGGAAAAGCATGGGGTTGGACTTCTCTTTCTCTGAATCAGCGGCAGGAACAGCCTCTGACCATAACCCCCCCTCTCCTGCCTTCCTGGGCCACTGAGGGAAGGAGAAAGATCTTAGAAAGAGGGAGGGGTTTGGGGGGGCAAGGTGTCTGTAGCATCTATCAAACTTCTCACTCTTCAGCTCTTAAGCTTTGATTTTTGTAATAATAAATTCTTAATATTCCAAGTTAGAGCCTATTTTGCTTGTGAAATAGTTAATAAGAAGTTTCCTATAGTCCTTATCACAAAGGTTCGTAAAAAGCCTTTAGTTTTTTTTCTCTTCTCTCAGAGACTTCGGCTGTGTGTGTGAGTCCTTGTCATTTAGCCAGGGTCAAACCACAACACTTTTACAAGAATTTCTTGAAAAAAAGTGTAAGTTGCTCAGACTTATCATCTCATCATTTTATAGTATTCCTACCTGTAGAATGTCAAAAAAGTTTTTTTAAAATATCTTTGTCTATCATATATCATAGTTTAATTTTCCATGGCTGAAAAGTGGACTTCATGTGTTCTCAGCAGAAAGCAATTTTTGGATTTTCTTTTAGAATATTTTCATTTTAGGATTTCCAGCTTCTGTGTTTTCATATTTGCTTTTTTGAATGCCTTTACTTCTCTGCAAACAAAAAAACCCAAAACTATTCTATATGGCAATCTCCACTCTGCAAAGGTCATCTATTAGGAAGCTTACGGTATATACCTAATTTAGTACTGCATAATAAACCTTCAGCTATGCCTATATGTGAAAACTCTGGAGGTTCAATCAGAGGTTGGATGTATCAATGTTTAATGTATCTCTTAATAAAAAATTAGCACAGGCCTTCAATGAAAATAAATATTCTTGGTTTATGTGGTCCGCTTCACAGGACTATTAAAATTATTTTTGTTAATATTCGTACAACGATAACATAGTTAACTATTATGTTTAACATAGCAAAATAGGCACTGAAACGTTTGCCCTCATAAGGAAAACGTCCTCAGTCAAACACTGAAAAGCTACAAAGTACAACAAAATTCACTACAAAGAAGAAAGGAGCATCTATATATATAAAACAACCACTTAGGGTAATATAGCTCAGAAAAAAAAGTTGTATTTCATTCTATATAACTGTAAAAAAGATAAGACAGTGACCAAAAAAGGACAATTATACACCTAAAATGTTGTATTTGGCAAATCGCTAATATATATACATATATATACACACTAATATATGTATTTACGGAATATACCGGTGTTTTTCATTTTTGTGTGACAGATTCTGTTGTGAGGGTCTCTGATTTGATAGTCAACATTCTATATTCAAAATAAATTGAATCAAGGAAAAAAAAGTTATTTTGGACTTCCTAAAATCTTTATTATTCTATAGGTCAGTACACTATTCAACATATTTTTCTCAAGACTGACTATATTTACAGCCAAACATTTTTAAAGTGCTCAATTTGGTTGAAAATATTTCTGCTCTCATTTGGATACTTCAAAATTAATTTATATTAATGTAAATATTCTAACTAAATCTACTGTGCAGAGTATTCACAAATGAACTTTCTTGTTTTGTAGTTAAATGCCAGAGAGTATGTTGATGAAAAGCTATGGCTTACATTCAGCTATTTAAGACAATAAAATTTCTCATGGTTTCACTTGTGCTACAGTGAATTTTTTGCAAATTCCACCAGTCTGAGAGATTCAATATGTTCATCTGTTGAAATGACAGGTCACATTTGCAGTACCAAACATTTCAAGAATTGCCAGGGATATTAAAAGTGACAAAGAATGCAAAGAGCACAAAGTCCATTCTGATTGTAAAATAACATTTCGGAGACAACCACCCCACCCAGTCCACACACATGGTATGTAAATATGTTCAGATAACATTGGATAAATTCCATATATTAAAAAAATCCATAAACTATTTTAAAGTTTGGCTTTGCCACATGATGAACCAAACCTCTATTATTTGATGATCTTTTATGAACTGCAGTACTTAGTCCTTAATTTAGTGTTTATGTAGGAAAACAATTTTTTTCTTTGCAATAACTTTTGTTTACTATTTGTAATGTTAATGTCAGGAAATGCGTAATGTCTGTGTAAGAACTAAGAAGTTTTCTAGGGCAGAATATGTACTGCAGATTGGTTATAGCTGCAATTGTATTTGTCTCAAGAGTCTGTTCGTAGATGATGCTGACATCCTGAGTGATCCAACATAGAATCTAAACACTCCTTAACTACTAGCTTCAAAAGGGTGATTTATCTTCAAAAAATAATTGGTGCACAATCTCAAGCATTAAGTCATATTTTTCATAATCAGGCTGTGTGTATCTAGCATACACTTGAGACACTAGTTTTATGCATCTGAGTTTTAGAAATGCTGATGCTTTTCACATTAAAATCTCCTGAAAACAAGTTTAACAAAACATTACATTATAGTTATCATTAACAAACACACTTTTGGAACTTAATCCTTGAACAGTATTATAGTTTGTGAATTAAAAGATACATTTCTCAATTCTGTTCACATCGTTCAAATTAAATGAGAATATGGTGCTTCAATATAAGTTTCCCATGAAGAGAGCTTATTCTCAGTGGGGTTTTCTAACAAAGCCTAATTTTACAGTTTTTATTATCTTATCTCTAATCACTTAGGATGGTAAAAAACACAATTGAGCAAAAAGGAGTTTGTGAATACTGTGACCACCTCTAAAAAAGAATGGCTCATCAATTAGCAACATTTTGCAAGAGGCTTTTCTAAAAAACTTATATTCATTTGTTCTAAATAAGCATTCAAAAACCTCTGTATAATCTCAAACACAAATATTGACTTCCGAAGTCAGTAGTTCAAAGATGGTAGCAATATATCTTGCTAAAAAGTTCCAAGGCATACATAGTTTTAAACTTTGCTGAAGATTAAATATTGGTTTATCTAAATTTATAATGTGAAAGAAAGGAAATAATAATAAAAAAATCAAAATACTTAAATGAAGAAAGCCATTTATTGACATCTCCTATTGTCCCTGTTACATGAACTCAAGACTTCCAAACACAATAAAAGCAACAAAAAGAGAAAAGCTGCATTCAGTCAAAAAGTCATATGATTCTGATACTATTCATGAAACACCAGCAAAATACTTTGTATTGTCCAGACATGATATTATCCTTCTGGTTAAAAAACCAATCAAACAAACAAAACCCCATCAAACAAAAACAAACAAATAAAAACCCACCCCAAACCAAACAAACAGAAGCCCAAACAAGGGGGGGGGACCCAAAAACCAAAACACATGAAACCCCCTAAACAAACAAACAAACAAAAAACCATTAAAAAAAACACCCAATAATCATATGAATTGTTGCTTTCATAAACAGATAGAGTGATATGGCCTAGCTTACCAAAAAGTTCTATCATTCATTTCCTACTTTATCTCTTTGACTCCACTGAGTTGGAAAGACTACAACATGGTCCAGTCCATCACAACCCTGTGTTTTCTTTTTTATCTACTGTCCCGCACTTGTTCTTACCCAGTACCAAGATATCTTTAAAGTCCTTTCCAACCGTAACCATTCTATGTCTTCATGATATTAGTGGATGTTACACCAAAGGAAATGAGCTATGTTTCTCTGGTGGTATAAGGAGCAGCCAGTTCAGTGTGTTCCACTAGGTTGCAAAGGCTTCTTTCTCCACCTTTCACATTGCTCCTCTAAGGCTCACCAGGTCCCCATGTTTAATTTGGTTAGCTTTTAGTCAGACAATCTAGCCCCTACCCTTAAAAGAGGGCGGTATTCTGAGTTTCCAGTACATAGCTTCTAGTTTACATGAAACATAAAATTTCATCTTTGAGATTTGTATTTCAGTTTTGAATTTGGAACAACCAGAGGATGGATTGGAAGTATGATTACATATGACTAAATTTTGTAGAAAATGAGGAATAAAATATTAGTAATCTTCATTTTCTTCTTTTACTGCTTAACTTTCTTCCTTATCTCTCATTAACTAATTAATTTCTCCCACTGCCAGTAAATCAAAAGACACTTATTTTCTGTCTAGACAAGAAATTCCTTTCGCCCCATACTATTTACATTTATTACCGTCAGTGTTCATCCTGTTTGTATTTTCCATGTGTTCTCTCATTTTCAGTAGTACATATACACTGCAAACTGAATTCACCTTTAATATCATTGAATACAAGTACAGAATTGCTGTCTGAATTCTTTTATGAAGTTCTACCTTAAATTTTTGTAAAACTTGAAAATACACTGAAACTAGTCAGTGTCTATTTGTCTTTTTAGGAGCAGTATTTGATCCAACGTTCTCAATTTGTGTGCTGTTCTTGCAGAGTTAGGAAACAGGTTCTGTTTTTCTTCTTCCATTTTCCCCTAGTGAAAACAGATCATGGCTTGTTGCTACCTAGTGCTGGTGATATAAAAGATGGACCACCCTGTCATGGTTTGACTCTGGCTTAAAGCCGAGAGCCCACACATAGATCTAAAATTTCTCAGAGAAGGGGAAAAAAAAACCTCGACTTTTGTGATAAGGATTACAAGCAACTGTTTATTAACTACTTCACACAAGCAAAACAGGCTCTAACTCAGGATGTTAAGAATTTACTACTACTACAACTACNTGAAGAAATCTTCCAATCTTTCCACGAGTGCGCTGCGAATGTTTGCTTCTATGCTCCCCCACAGTTTTCCTGGGGCCCTATTCCAGTGTTTAAGGAATCTTCTCTTTCTCCTCTCTCCGACCTTGGTGCTAATCAAGCTCCGCACCCTCCTGTCTCTTAAGCGGCCATGATGTTCTGCGCAGACTTTCTTTCTCTACTCCTTCTTAAATATGTTATCACAGAGGCGTTGTTGCCTGACCTTGGCTAGCTTAGAGCAGAGAAAAACTCCAGCAGCTTCTTAAAGAAGCCTCTCTCCTAGCCCCCCCCCAGCTAATAAAAAACTCTGGCTACTTAAAACCACAACACACCCTTATCAAGCGCTTTATTCTTAAATTGCTAAATGCCTAGAAGACTTCAGTGGAAATATGTTTCAAAACAGATTATTCAGGAAAAAGAATTAAGCAAAAAAAAAAAGAGGAAGTTTTACACACTAAAAAGATTTATGTTTTTTGTGATCATCTTGCTATTCTGAGTGACCAAAAATAATTAGATCTTGACAATATTAAATTTCATTAGGACAAGTGAAAAAGAAAGTATTGTCTGTGAAGTTTTAAGAACCTTAAATCTTTGTTTCTGGCATGCTTCTGCATCTTGTGCAATATGCTTCCCTTAGGTGAATTGATAACTTGCCACAGATGTTCACCTACTTCAGCTATCTTCTTGCCTTTTTTATAAACTCTACTGAAAAAAAATACAAACTCCTCAATTGCATTTAAAACAAATATTGTGTTAAAAATACAGTCAAGCAGTATTCTGAAAAGTTTTAGAATATCTCATCTTTATTCCATTTTGTATAATTTTTGAACAGTGTTATATATGAGATCCAAACTCAATTCATATGCAGAGTGTTTTAAATTTAATATGAAGAAATGAAAATGACAAAGAGCTAGCAAGATTAAATTTTTCTGGAACTCAGCTAATTAAAATAATGTGAAAAAATTGTTGTTTTTTGCTAATGCACCATCTGTGTTGTCTAACATTAAACATCTAAAATATTACTGTTTTCACAGTTACTCTGATTTGCTTTTGAAAATTATATCAAAATAACTCCCTACAAAAAAACAAGGTGATGCAATTATTACAATATAATATTGGCTTACCTTAGTGAAAATACAAAACAATAAAGACAGTTATAATAAATGCACACTGTCATTCATTACTCAATTTAATTAATTAATTTTGTCAAAAGCACTACATAGAACCATAAGAAATCCCAGTTCAGAAGCAACTCTAACTGATCATATCTTCAAGATTCCTGTTGAAACTAGGTCCCGAGATTTGGTTATTGAGATCCTTTTTAAGCCCTATCTTGAATATCTTTAATGAGGAATATTCTATTATTTTTCTAGGCAACTTATTTCAAATTTTACTTGTTCCCAAGGTGAAGAATCTTTTTCTTGTATCAGTTGGCATTTCCCTGGAAGCCATTTGTGCTCTTTGATTCGTATTCTATCACCATTCACCCTTAGGAAGAGGAAAATTGGTTACGCTCACAGAATCACAGAGTCACAGAATCTATTAGATTGGAAAAAATCTCTGAGATCATTGAGTCCAAGCTATGACCAAACCACCATGTCAACTTGACAATGGCACTAAGTGCCACATCCAGGGTTTCCTTAAACACCCTCATGAATGCTGACTCCACTACCTCCCTAGGCAGTCCATTCCAATGTCCACTCCTTCTCTGAAGAAATTCCTCCTAATATCCAGCCTAGAGCTCCCGTGGAGCAGTTTGAGACTATATCCTTTCATCCCGTCATTAGTTACCTGGGAGAAGAGGCCAACCACCAAGTTTGCAAAAAGACTTCTCTTCTGCTGAAAAAAGAGAAAGGCTGAAAAAAACCCTCGATACTTCAAACTTTCCTTATATACCAAGATCTCTAACACCATAGTCATCCTGGCAGTCTCTCCATTGAGTCCTCTTCAATTTCAATTTCAATTTCAATTTTTATTTGGAACTGAATGAAAACAACACTGAATATAATTTTACAGGTGTCACCTAATAAGAATCAAGTTCGGTAAAATAACCACATCTGTTGATCCTGGCCAAAATCCTGCTTCTGCAGCCCAGGACATATTTGCCTTTATTGCTGCAAGGGCACACTATTGATTCACATTCCGCTTGCTCTCCACCGAGATTCCCAAATGCAATTCTTGTTGGCCCAGTCTTTTAGCTTGTTGAGGACTATCTTCTGGCATACTTACCTCTCCCTGACCAGTTTGGTGTCATCTGCAAACTTGGTGAGGGTGAATACATTAAATCCAATATATTTAATACTTTGTTCAATGTATATTTTAAATAGTATTAATTTTTTTGCACGTACCGAGTACAAATGTAGGAAGGTCAATTTTGAGTTAAAGAAGTGCCTTTAACTCAAAAGTAGTACCTTTAACTCAAAGAAGTGCCTAAATGTCTTAAATAAATAGATACAAGGAAATGCATAAAAATCTACTATTCTGTGTGAATTCCTCCTTTTTGTCCCCTCTATATACTAAGCTTTGTTTAACATATTCCTTTCCAAGACATTCACATTTTCAGTATGATCTGAGAAAGGTGCCTAATATATCAGCATATGCTTCCTCAAACTACTTCCACTTGCTTAAGCAGGATTACAATCTCTCACAATGAAAGATACTTTCAATGCTCTTCTGTTGCATTTCACCAATTCTTCTTCCAAAAGGGCTTACATACTACGATGACTTCCCAGAACAGCTCACCACTCTCACTGACCTCTCTCCCAAGACTTCCTTCCCATATAAAGCCCTTTTGTTCCCTTAGGTTGTGGCTGCTTAGTTTTATGATTGAGTTCCCTGTGTAGTGCAATGATGTTATTCTGCTTCTCTCTTCTGCCAAGTTGACTGTCAATTCAGGACTCTAAGAAAGTGAGTGTCAGTATACTGCATGAAAAGTGATTTTAGAATATAATTTCAACTAGAGAGAATCCAGACAGTCCAGCATTGTGTAGCATGGTGTGGTGGTTTGGGCAGTTTAATTGATTTAAAATTCAGGGACACGAGACTGAAAAGGTGTATATAGAGATAGAAACTTTATTGAATATATATATATATTTATATATATATGTGAAAACAAGGCAATAGGGGAAAAGGTATATATTTAGGTATAAGAGCAGAACAAGACAAAAAAAAAACCCAACTCACCAACAACTATAAATCAGAACTGCTAGAAAACGATAGGTCGTGATGTACTTCAGTAACAGTCAGGAGGCACCGGAGGAAAACAGGAGGTGGGCAGGAGGATCTCTGGGAGTCCCAGGGGCTCTCCCAAGGGCTGAGGTGCTGTAGGAAAGGATCTGGGGAAACCACAGAGTCTGCTGTGGCTGGGGGTGCTGTGCAAAAAGGTCTGGGGGCCCACAGTGGGGGCTCCCAGGACTGGGTAGGGGTTTGGGAGTTTATTGCAGACCGGAGAGCTGTGGGTAGAAATCCTCTTGGGGCAGAGATGGTGAGTGAAGCCCTCAGAGGCTATAGGCCGAAGCACAGGTGATGTCTGTGTTGACCACGGCGGCGGAGGCAGGGAGATCCTTGGCAAGTCTGAAGTGGCACATGTGAAATGGCAACAGCTGTTTATAAAGGGCCTGTTTCTTCTCCCCAGAATGCCCTGTATCTGTGGCCGCAAAGTTCTGTTGATCCACCCTCTGCCTCATCCCCAGGGCGTGGTCCTGCTTGGTCACACCATTTTCATTGGGCAGCCACTCTGCTAGTCCTGCCTCCAGCTCTGCCTCGCCTCAACCCGGCTCACATGCATGGGAAAACTGTCCCTTCTCCTGCCACATGGTCTCCCACCCCCTGTGCGGGCCGGGACAGTGCCTTCCTGCACTGTAGCAGCGGCAGGAATGCCTGGGGGCCCTCCCGCTCAAGGAATGCTCTGTCCTCGCTCAAGTCACAGTGCTGGAACCGCCCCTCCCCAGAGCACCAGTTGGCAGTCATCACGCTGCCCCTCCCAAGCAGCGGTGGTGGCTGTGCAGGGGGAAAGGTGGTTCTCCTCCACCCCCAGCGGTAGAGCGCTGCCAGCTGCCCCAGATGGCTGTGGCCCCGCACCAGGGACCAGTCCCATGGCCGCACAGGGGGAGGGTGGCCCCTCTCTGGCCCCGGCCCCCAGCCCACTATGCCCCCACTCTGGGAACTGGCCCTGCTCAGGGAACTGGCCCCCACAGATGCCACCAAGCTGTCCTCTCTTCAGAGAGCCGTGTGGTAGTGGCTGGCAGCGACAGGGCCAGTGCACCACTGTGCTGACCACACCTCTGCTCTCCAACACATCTTCACCCAGGCCCGAGCAGGAACCCAAAGTGGCCACAGCCTTGGCCATCACCAGTGTGAAGCCTGCTGGGAAAGAAAAAAAAAGCCTGTTTTTCCCGAGGCCCGCAAAGACAGTGACTCCAGCGCAGCTTCAGCCAGCAGCAACTCTGCTCCTTGAAATTGGCCTTGGAGAAGCCACAGGGAAAACCCCTTGCCTTCTCCACTCCTCATTCCCTGTTCAACAGGTAAGAGGGATAATGTTTTAAAACATGTTACTGCACCTATAACACATGGAATGCATGGCATGCCATGCCATGCCATGGTATGGATAGTCTCTCACTCAACCCACGCTATGCTAAAATACCTTTAAAATAGACTGTATTTTATTACACCTTTTCTTATTTTGTCTTCAAACTTCTTATTCCCCCCCTCCCCTTCAAGTTTTGGTCATCCTTAACACCAATATGAGTTTCCTTCATTGATAACAGTTACAGAAGAGTAGTGCAAGTCAATTTTTTAGCAGATTTTTTATATATAGGAAAATCATAATATTAATCATAATTCATAAGCTGAATTGAAATATAGAGAGTTGTTCCAGCAACAACTCTGAAAAGGTTCTGAAATTTGATAACTATTCATTTTGTTATAACTTCAGTTGTAGAGAGGATACCTTTTAATTTTTTATTTAATATTAGTAAAAGTACTTGCCTGTGAAGCAAGACTCTTGGATGTACACCTTCACTTGTTTCAGATGGGGGAATAGAACACTAGTGTGATGCTAGATAGGAAACTAACATATTTTTCTTTTCCTCTGTGTACCATATTATAATTAATTTCAAAGGCTGTGCAGCATGCAAGGTGCCCTAATCATTCTGTCCTGGCTGCTGCCCACTCCAAGTGGGACATTTGGGAAGTGAATAAGGAAGAAATACAGGAGAAACAAAAGTATTACATTTTCCTCAAGAGGACCTGTACATGGCCCAGTAGAAGAACCCTGGAAATTATAACAGCCACTAAAAGCTTGTGGATTGAGAACCACCCTAAATGAAAAAAAAATACCAACAAGAACCAGTGGGTAGGGTTTCCCAAGCACTTAGCATTTTTTCTTGTTTGAACAGTTATCTCTTTTTTAGTTAATTAGTTTGGGAGGAAAAATAAACTTTAAAACCATAGTTCTAAACATTAGAATACTTATGATATCTTCTGTGTATTTATTTTAAAGAAAAGATGTAGCATTTCCACTTCAAGTCTCTGTTCACACTGAGTCGCATCTCACCTCCTAGCTTCTAGTAACTGCTATAGTCACTACAATGTATGCACAGGAGTAAAAGATACAATCAATTTCTTTTCTTCCATTTTGTGAAGCTAACTGTGTATATTCTCTGTCTTAATAAATGAATAAAATTTCAGGAGCTCAGGAAAAACAAGAGTTTCCTTTCCTGATGTGGTAGGTTGACCCAAGCCAGAAGCTGGGCCACACAGCCACTCACTCACTCATAAGCACACACCACTTCCCCAGCACAACAGGGAAGGGAATAAATGAAGGAAAAGATAGAAAACTTGTAGGTTAAGATTAAGACAGTTTAACAAATGAAGGAAAGAGGAAGAAAAAAAATTAAATAAGTCATCACATCACTCACTCTCTCCTTCAAGCAGTCTGATGCCCAACCAGCAGCCAAGCAATGGCTACTTCTCCCAAACTCCTCTCTCCTCAGATTATATAGATGAGCATGATATTATACAGCACGGAATATCCCTGTGGTCAGTTCAGGTCACCTGTTCTGCCTGTGCCCCCTTGTCGTGGTTTAAATGACAGGATATGGTTTAATATAGGGCAACAAGATCATAGCAATTGAATAAAAAGATAAGGACCTTTATTTGGGAAAAAAAATCAACAGAAATGAATATATATATATAAAAACTTGTATATAAAATGAGAAATTGTATTAAATACAAATGTTGCACAAGAACAACTGACAATTCCAAGAACTACAAAACAGGAATTCTCGCAGGTTAAGTGGTTCAGTTCAGTGAGTCATCATCAGTTGCCACCAGTAGGTGGCAGCAGGGCAGCTTGAGATTGTGATGACTTCCGGTGGCAAGAGGGGGGCTGGAGGAGGTCCGGGATGCAATTCTGGGGAAGGGAGACCCCGAAGGGTCTGGAGGGGTTCTGTGGGAGCAAGGAGGGGAGTTCCAAGGGAGGGACAGCCTTGGAGGGGTGTCTGGAGGGGTCCTGGAGTTGCTGGGGAGTTCAGAGGAAGGGGGAGCCTTGGAGCTGTGGAGGGGTGTCCGGTGGGCAGGCAGGAGGTCCCAGGGTGTGGTGATGAATCTTGAGAATGAGGCTGGGGTTAGCTGAGGAAATCCCAGGGACTGGAGAAAGGCCTGGGGGGGTGGTCTGGAGGAGTGCCCAGAGGTAGGGATAGAGGGTAGGCAAGGGTAGGGAGGGTTCTGGACAACCAGAGACAAGCTGTAAAGAAGCAGTTGAACCAATGGCTGGAAACACCGTTGCCTGCTGGTTGGAGCAATCTCAAGGCCCGTCAAGATGGTGGCAGTGAAGCAGTGGCAGTCACAGGTCCTCCTCCTGGTCCAACACAGTCCAAAAGAGCCACGAGGAGTGCTGGCAGTGAGTTTTTATACAGTTTTGGGCCAATCCCAGAGTTCCTCATGCCTGTGCATGTGCAAATGGTGGGGCCTGGCCCTTTTATCCAGCTCCTGAGGCGTGGTCTGAATGTCCACTGGGCCACTAGTTTTGTCCACCTCTTTCGAAGGTTCACCTCTTTCAAAGGTTTGCCTCTCTCAAAGCCCGCAAAAAAAATTAGTCCTTTGTTCTCTTTCACATGGCCAACATGGTGGCCATCCTTTCCCGGGCCACTGCATGCACCATGCCACCAACCAGGGAGCCCACGCTGCCACAGGCAAGCTGAGGCGGCAGAGAGCAAAACTGGGGACCGAGGTAGGCAGGGATGGTGGCCAAGAATCCAGCCACACTGTCCACGGGTGGCTCTGGGGCTATGGCGGGGGCCGTGCGCCCCTCCTGGGCCAGGGTCAGCAGCAGACTGGCCACTGCAGCTCGCCCAGAGCAGCTCGCCTCGCCACACTCCACCACATCCACTCAGAGTGGCACCAGCACAGCGACCTGCCATGCCAGGGCTCAGCATTCAGTAAATGGGGGCAGGGATAGTTGTTTTGGGCACTTGTGGGGTCGGGGTGGTCCTGGGCAATGGTGGAGCTGCACTCCTGCCCTCTTTGCTGCACAGATCACAGCAGGGCGAGTGCCGGCAGCGTGTGTGTGTGTGTGTATGTGTGTATGTGTGTGTGTGTGTGCGTGCAGCAAGGCGGTCTGCAGGACCCAGGGGAAAGTGGGGTGAGGCAGGCAGCAGCACCGCTGTGCTGTGTCAGGAGAAAAAACGGCAGGACATGGTGCCCCTCCAAACTGAGTTGGCAGCCCATGTTCCGGCAGCAGTGGTGCGCCACGGCAGCGGTGGGAGCTGGGTGCTGCTGTGGGGTTCACGTCCGCCGGTGGTGGCAGGGAATGGTGGGGGGGCTGGGAGCAGTGGCTGCAGGCGCCGCAGGTGCCATGGGCGGCCATGGCAACTCGCTCCACAGATGGCAGAAGCCTGGCACTGCTCTCCCAGCAGCAGCGAAGTGTATCCTCTGATCAAATCCTGGAGGGCTGCCTCATGGTGAGTGCTTCACCCTTCCCACTCCTCTTTTCCCCAACAGTTATTTATTTTATCCCTCTGGTAAAAATAAAAGTTTTTGAAATATGTGGTCAAACCATAACATCCCTCCCAAATTCTTGCCAACCTCAGCCTGCTCCCTGCAGAGCCAGAGTGAGAAACATAGAATTTGTTGTGGAAGGATTCTTCAGTAACAGCTAAAACACCAGTGTGTTATCAGCCCTATTTTGGTCACCAATATAAAATTGCTATATACAAAAATAAAATATACAAATATAAAATTGCAATTAACTTAATCCCATCCAAACCCAGTACATTCCAGTAGTATTTTCATAATTTTACAAGGCAACTCTACACTTTTTCTTTATGTCTTGATACAACCATCTGTTAAGATACCCATCCTATCTTCCGTCCATTTGATATCTGTACAGTCATTTTATCAATTAAGGTATGCGTTAGGTGTAACTCAAGTAAATTGATGAAGTATACTAGTGAAAACCCTGGAAATAGTTTTGTCTGGGAAAGACTCAAATTCATCTACTTATATGCACAGAACTTGGGCCTTTTTACACTATATTAATTTTCTTGTAGTTATACTGTGCTGCATTTTTTGTAAGATGATATTTTGTCAATAAATTATGCAATCTGACAAACTATATAAGTATTTTCTACCTGATTCTTTGGAATGCTTATAAAAAAAGGAATCAAAAAAGTTGTAGAAATGTGAGCTTTGTATGTACTGTATGTGGCTGTATGTACAACTTCTATACAGCAACATAAAACATTAATACTCACTTTAAAAATTTATACATCTGTAAATAAACTACCCTGATTTGTACACAGCATATCATTACATTGTAAAACAAAAGAAACTTATTTTAAAAAAATGAAAATAATTATTCTTCTCTCCCATGATTTTTCACTATTATGGAAAAATTATGGGGAGGAAACATGTATGATGATGACATTATCAGTAAGTTAGCACAGTATAATAATTAGTTCAGTTATGATTATGAAAAATCAAATGACATGGATATCTCTAGGTAGATATTGTCCACTCGACGACAGAAAATATGAGGATTTGTAGCAAGAAAAATCTGACAAAATGCTGTGTACTAATTGAAGGCAGCTAGTATTACTGAGACTGGCAGAGTAGTAACTTGAATTGCATAGTCAGTTCTGTCAATTACTTTTCCAGGATAGGGCATTCAAAGGATGCATTTCATGCAGTTGTTCTGTGGTTCTGCTCTTCTAAGAAGATTTCAAGATTCATTTCCAGGCAACTTGCACTACAAAAGTGCTTACTACTGCTAAGAATAATGCACTGTGTGAACATACCTGTGAAGTAGTTGCACTTGAGAGAGAAGGATCCTTTTCAGTTATTGTAGATTTTCAATTGTGTTGTTTACTTATAAATTCACTACATTTCTCTTGTTCCCATTTTTTAAATCTGTGTCTTATACACTTCTGAATTGCAAAGAACAAAAGCTGTGTGCAATTTATTAATTTTTATTATTTTATATAGTTTGAAAGATTAGACAGAACCACTGGATACTTCTTACTCAACATGCTTGCAGTGCAAACTCAAAGTGTGAATATATAGATGGATAAGCATTCCAAGGGTGCTACTTACATAAAATCAAGATATAAGATAATATTCAACAGTTAGTCAGTAGAAAAAACCCATCTGTGAAATCTAAACTGAGAGTTCAAATGACAGTGTGAAATTTTCCTCGGCTCTTCTGAAAATAGAAGAGCTGTTCACTTATCCAGGAAGAAATTATACAAATCCATTAGGGCTAAGGATAAACTATATATGTATTACCTTATTTAAAAAAAAAAATCTTTAAAAATACATTAAATAAAAAAGAATACTGTAAATAAAACAGGCATAGAGAAATAGTGAGTTTGTTGTGTAGAAATGCGCAAAGTGATGCCTTAGGCATCTCACAGATAAAGCAACTGTTCCAAAGGGAGATCAGTAATATCACAAACCCTGGGTATGTTGCAAATAACACTGTTGCAGAGTCAAACTCCGGGCCTAAGAGTATCTACACAAAGTTACAGCAAAAGGTTTTCAGAGAGAAATGCAGTGACCAAAGGGCAATATGCATGACAATACACCTGTCTATGGGGAGAAAGTAAGAATAAGTAAGAAAGTAAGATATAAGGACAGACAACTGAAGAAAAGAGTATTAAAGTAAAGAGCACAAATAACTTCATTTGACACGTTTTTTTCTTTCTCATATTTCTCTCTTACCTAGCTGAGAGAAACATTCCAGAACAGACAACAGATGTAAAGAGTTGGAACCCGGAAAGTTGAATTTCTTTAATGTGTCTCTTTGAGAAATCTACAGTATAAGAACTACAACCTAGGCAGCAGGATGACACAGCTCTGAGAGCTTTGTTGAATGAGGAAATTATAAAATTTTGTCATTCAGTATGAATACCAATACCTATCACTGCCTGTGATGCTTAAATATCCTTCAAGGACAGCTATAGAATTCTGATGACGTATCTTATGTGTTGAAACTGTGCTGGAAAAGGGATTTTAGCAGCAGTCCTCCATTTATGACAGGCATGCAAATATCTAGGCAGAAATGGCCAGATCTATTCTCAGTTTATGAAAATGATACTCCAAATTCCATTTTATCTTCTCTCAGCCTAAATTATTGCAATTATTAGAGGAAGTACTGGGTTTTTTTGCAAAAGCAGTGATCAAAAAATCAATCAGGATCAAGAGAGACTGCATCCATGCCAGTAAACTAAATGTGCCAGGAACTACTCTTTGTCATTGAGGCCAATGATCAGTGAGCATCCATGGTTTTAAACATGTGGATTGCCTATTGGAAATGAGCCTATGGCTATATAAACTCCTGAACCATTCCAAGTATTATTTGGGGAAGCATAGATAGCGTGAAAATCCCTACAAGCTGCAGATCCTACTACCATTTCATTTATAAATAAAGATGCCGCCTCTTATGCTGGATCAAATAAAAAAAAAATCACAAAAGACATGATTCCTGACTTAAATAATCTGTAATGCAATTTGAAGCTAATCATAAGTGAATGTGATAAATAGGAAGAAGAAAGAACTGAGCACTGTAATTAAAATATGACAACATGAATGTGCAAGTGGTAAAACTTGATTGTTACATACTGTACAAAGGTCTAGATTCTTGTCAGGAAGACAAGCAGGAGACGAAAGAGTCATTCATCAGCTTTCTTCCACTGATGCAAAATTTAGCAATCACTGGCTCGTCAATTTATTTAAAGATCCCCATAAAGTGAACTAAGAGGAAGAGTTTTAAGAAAAATACGAATCCAAGAAGAATACATTTTTCTTCAGGACTGTAATTGAAGAAAGTATAAAGACAGTCAATGAATGAGCAGAAAAAGAAATTTCGCTCTGATATTACTGAAAAAAAGAAGGAGAAATTTGAAATATGTGACACAGAATGTGACATAGCAAATGACAAGAGTCATAAAGGCAAAAAAACCATGAAGGTTAATGAAAAAAATTTCATTTCATGAGACATGAGAAGAATAAAAGTGGCATGGTTGAAATGATGGAACAGGTAAATGGTCTTGCTACTTTAGTTGGAAATGTGTGCTTGGTGAGATTATGGTAGTAAAGGAGAAAAGAGATGAAAATCATGAATATTTGTAGAGATTTCTCAGCCAACTGTGAAAAGAAGTTAAGGAAGTAAACAGTGTGTATAACTTAAGGCTGTGAGTGGGTGAATAAGAGATAAGAGATGAATGAACTGCTTGAATCAATGGAAAGAGAAAAGGAAGAGAAAAGTCACATAGTAGAAAAGCATAATTTCTGACCATTCTGTGTATGAAGAGTCCACAGAGTAAGACCTCCTAATGAAAGAGATCTAAATGGTAGATATGAGGCTTAAAAAGTAAGTCAGATAACTAGAAATGGCAATGACAGCTAGGATAGAGAAAAAAAGGCAAGAGCCTTGGCAAATGTTAACAGTGGGAGGATAAACACAAAGAGAGGAGAGAGGTGGGCTAAGAGATGAACTACAAGATGGGAAGATCTGAACTCCCAAGAAGCTAATATAAATTAACTGGTGGAGAATGGAGATAAAACACAGAGACACAAACGGGTGTTAGGTGAGTGGTGGATTCATAAACCATTTACTAATAACACAAAAAAACCCCTAGTAAACAAGTCAACATAACAACTACAAAAAATATATACGAGAGTAACAAGTTGCATGTGCTTATATATGTGTCACGAAGGGAGACAAAACAGAGACAGAAGGTGAGCACCATATATTGGTGCTGTCACTATAGTCTAACTGTCGTTAAGTCAAGGACCTAGACAAATTCACCATGATGCGTTTTGTGTTCCATGTATGACCCAAACATACCAAAGGCTTATGGACCATATTTGAAGGAAGATTAAGTGCTGCATATGTGCACAATGTAGTCTACTTCAATATAGACTGTGAAAACCTCAGGAAATATTTCAATAAGGTGATATCTGAATTACAAAGGGCAGATTTACCATAAAACCTAAGATGAATGCTATGGCATAAGGTAACTGAATATCATGGGCATGCATCAAGATGAAAAACTCAAATAAAAGAATCATTGCCATTTGCAAAGCTGCAAATTAATCTTAAAAAGACCACACAGTTACATACTATAATCTATGTACATGCAATATTTCATTTTTTACAAGTTTAAGGAGAACTGCACCAATAAAGACAACAGCCCAGTCTCAGAAATAAGACTATACATATCCTTCCACTTAGTGTATCACTTTTTGAAAAAATGCAGATTTTACATTAACTTTGGTCATAGACATGTACCTTGAACAACTGATATCTATAGAGCAAGTACATTACCCCCAAAAAAATTATACTTAAGAAGGATTTAAAAAAAACTTCATTCAGGGACTCAAACATGAACAGTCAGAGTCTTTTTTGTTAAGTATACACAATGGTTTATTTTACTTGGTATATTAACAAACAATCTTATCTGTAGGATGATTTACAATTTTCTTTTTCTTTGAAATATATCTCTTTTAAAACAGAAACATTACAGAAGAATCATCAGCCTGGTGTAACAGTTCTACTACTATTACATGCTAATATTTTTAAACTTAATATTTTTCTCCAAAAATTGTAGTAGTATTACTAATTAACAGCTATGTTTTTTTTCTGTCTTTAGTTTCTAACTGTGTGGTTTTTGAAAGCATGTCTACAGTGGAAGTTGTTTTGTAACTAAATTCTAATTGATTCTATCATTCTGCATAATAAAAATCCCTACATTAGACAAATTCATATTTTACTTTGAACAATATCTGTAAATATATTACAGAGATTATTTAATAAATTTAGTAAATCGCTATTAGGTGTTGTATTTAGCTTTACTTAAATCACAGTTATGTCCTTTTTTGTGAAAGAAAATCTCTATAATAAAATGTTCAGATTTTGCGGGGATTTTCCTTGCATTTATCTAAAATATTCTTTTAAACAAACAGTCTGATTATATTATTTCTAAAGCTATTACCACTAGTATTTGGAGATTACTAATGTCTTGGACATGATTAATCAATACCTATAATAAACAATAACAGCAGTTTCAAAGACAAATATTGTATTGGTGTTAATCAGCCATGAGTATAGATGAACAAACAATTTTCACTGAAGAGCATAGAAACCAAACATTTCCAAATAACTTCCTAATTTAAAAACCTGCAACAAAACATAAAAGTAAACTACTTTTCTAAGTAGTCTCAGTCAATAAAAGAACTAATTGAAAACCTATAAATTTAGTACAGTGCAGCATGTAGTCTCTATCTTGCTCTGCCTATACATCAATAGGTCATTCTCAGTTAATTAAGTGAAGGCATAATCAGCTTAATTTATGTAGTTCAGAGAAGTTAATGATATCTTAGTACAGTACCTGAACATTTGGCTTGCCCATATAACTAGCTGAATATACTCAGTTCATTCTGTAGCTCTTCAACTTCATCTCTCCATTTTTTATCTCAGATTTAATTTTGTATAGCTTAGTCTGGAGCTGCTAACTCTAATTTCTTGAGGATAACAATGAAATAAAACCAGAATAAATTAACAGGTTAACAAAGAAATGTGATCAGTTGGTAGTCTATGATAGTATTTTACGCAGAAAAGTCATAAAAGAAGATGACTACCATTGAAGTATGTATTATTTTTAGAGAGTATAATAACAATACACAAAGGAATAATAATAGAAAAACAAATAGGACT
The DNA here is from genome assembly GCA_013390005.1 of Calyptomena viridis. NCBI lineage: Eukaryota > Metazoa > Chordata > Aves > Passeriformes > Eurylaimidae > Calyptomena > Calyptomena viridis. Next base: position 29,003 of record WEIV01018584.1, read on the forward strand.
GAAAAAGATATTCTTTTTTTCCCATAAATTATAGAGTTTTAAAAGCCATAAAAGCCATAAAAAGCAAGAATTTTACAGAAAACACAACATACAGTGTGGTACCTCAGTAAGATAATCTTTTTTCTGTTGCAGAGAGAGTTTTGTTCTGCTGTCCCTGTAGCTCATCTTCTCCTTTCTGAAGCTGCAAGTTTACACACAAAGACAAACCACAATGTCAACCAATTGGACCTCACTTAAGAAACCAAAGAGATCGATTTGTAAAGCAATGGATGAACAGGACCCCATTTCTGAAGTACGTTGCTCAAACTGCTCTTTCATTAAAAGATGCTCTCTCTTATTGATTTTGGCTTAAATAATGAGAAAGCTTATCCAAAAATCTTTAGCATTTGGGCTCAAGTTAAGGAAATCAATAGAGTCATTTCCCATTTGAACTGCATATGTGAGTTTTATGTACGAGAGACAAGACAAAGCCCAAATCGGATAAATCGATAACATTGTCAATAGAACATGAAGCTGACAAATGGCATTTTTAAGCAATTAAAGACAGCTGTAATCACACAGAAGCTAATCAATTGCAGTATTCTGCTATTAACAGTTTTTAATTTATACAAACATTGTTAGCAATCCCAGGGAATGAAGATAACAATACAGGTTTCTTGCATGTTTAGGGATTATGACAGTAAAGTTTTTCTTGTTCCACTGTGTAAATCCAATGGTCATTGGTAGAAAAGGAATATTTAATTAATCATTGAATTCCTACACTATTATGTCTACATATATAACAAACATAGTGGACATAGACCCTAACTGTATTTTTTCACCCAATGTAGAAGAGTACAAGGACAACTGAAGTATGCAAGTATCCAGTAGTACAAAGCACAGAATCAAAGAAATATTGATGGCAAGGGATGTCTATAGGTCACTTAATTGAACATCTCACTCAAAATAAGACAGCTGGTACTAGATTGGGTCAACTTTGGCTTTATCTAGAAAAGTTTGAAAATACCCCTAGGATGGAGATTCCATCAGTCAACTTCATGAAGCGGTCCAGTGCTGCATGACTCTCCTGGTGAAGCACTTTTTCTAATGTTCTGCTGAAGTTGAAACTTGTGGCTTTTGCCTAATAATATACCAAGTGTCACTACTCAGAAGTGTTAGCTCCAACATCCTTGTACTGTACCTTCAAATTGCACTGACTGCTATTAAGGGTCTCTTTAGCCTTTCTTTCACCAGGTTAAGCAATCTCTAATTGAAGACCATGTGCTTCAGGTCTCTAACCATGTTATACTCTCTTGTTAGCCCTCTTTTGGACTCTTTCCAGTTTTCAACATCTTTCTTGAACTGTAAGACAGACACAAACAAATTACTCCAGTTAGTCCCCTCAGTGTGAAGTACAAAGGAACAGTAACTTCCTTTGATATATTTTCCAAGTTCCTTCCAACGCAGCCCAATTTGCCTTATTTGTGGTGACAGCATTCCATTCATAACCAACTTGCAAGCCACTATAGCCTCTCCTTTCATCAGAGCTCCTACTAAGTCAGTTAGTTCCCAGGCTGACCTTTGTTGTTTTATCTGAAGTGCAGGAATTTTGCACTTCTCTTTCTAAACTTATTAGGTTTGTGATTGTCCAGTCTCTCTGTTTCTCAATGTTTTTCTGTCCAGTGTCACTTAATATTCATTCCCAATTTTGCCTCATGTGCAAATTTGCTGAGGGTCCATTCTATCTCGTCATCTTGAAATATTTTCATCATTGATGAAAATAACTGAGTAAGAAAGACAGCAGTATTGACTAGTTGTCATGTGGAAGCTGAGCCATTAATTACTATCTTCAGAGTCCAAATGCCTTCTCATTTTTCAATCCATACACCAACCTATTCATCCAACATATTCATCTCAGCTTGTAAATAAAGATACAACTGAAAAGAATGTTAAAGGTCTTGCTTAAGTTGAGTTATATACATGGGCCCATGTAACCAGCCCTTCCAAAATATAAGGCAACCAGATTAGTCAATCATGATGCTCATTCTGACTGTTCAGGTGCAACAAGTGCATCTTCATAACTCAACATGCACAACCCTGTCTGTCTCCGTTTGAGGGGGGAGAGAGTTAAAACAAGTTAAAAGTGAATCCAATATCAAATTGTTTGAGACTTTGAGTATAAGGATAGAAAGGATTTTATTAAAACAAACAAACTATATATATATATATATAATGTATCGAAAAAACAAAAACCCTTATCCAAACAATATAAGCACCCAAAATTAAATTATGTATCCCCTGCTTAGGTGAAGACCAGGGCTCCCCCAGGGACTTCCCGGGGCAGAAANTTCCGGTCCTGAGCTGTGGGAAAATCTTCTCCACCTCCACCACGCGGCTCAGCCAAACATGGCGCCCGTCCCCCCCAGCCCCCCACCGGGACCCCCTGACTGCCCTGGCCACGGGGGGCACCGGGTGCAGGCACCCCGCAAGCCCACACTGCCTGGGACAGGTACTGGGCCCAGAACCATACCCCCCCAGTGCCGGGAGCCCACCACAACCAGGACACCCCGGGGCTGCAGTGGGCGGGGGTGGGGGAGGGCGGGAAGAGGGGACCACCAAAACCGCGCCCCAGTCCGAGCACCGTGGCAGGCAGGAAGCCCTGGGGCTGCTGTGGGACAGGGGCTCAGCCCTGCCTGGGCAGGCACACCCTCCGCCCACAAACAAAAGTGGAAAAAAGTTTTCCTCAAAACAAACCATAACACTGTCTCATAACATAATCCTCAAAATGCAAAGGCATACATTATGCTTGAAGATAACAGCCAAAGAGTATTGAGCCTTATCAGTAATAAAAGCAGTATTTAAAAAAATAAGTACTCTTGAATTGACTACATATAAATTCACACAAAGCTGGCACTTACACTTTGCTACTTATAGACAGCCTTCTTCACCTTTTCCCACTTGCATAGGACTCTTCAATTGTTTATGCTCAGCATCCAGATACATGGGGTAACAGAATTCCTATTCCTGTTCTTCTAAGAAAATGTACATCTAGAAATATCAAAAACAATTAGAAAACTTGCACTTTTTGACTTAAAATCTCAAAGATTACCCTAATCTTTTCTCTTCTGTTGATACTGTAAATGTACATTCACACTTTAAATAACTCCAAGAAAATGCTATATCAACTATGTAGCAGAGCAGTGTTGGAGCACTTAAAGCAATCAGAAAATATACAACCCTATTTGCCTTCAGCAACACAAAATAATATTGCATTCAGTATTGATATGACAGAAAATGAAGGAAAAGTTTCCCAGCAAAGCCAGTCTGATTTCTGTGGATTATGCCCTGATTCTATTAGGGGAATTCATTTCAGCAGTTTCACAGCAAAACAATTCGGGCCCCTATCCATTTGGACAATCATTGAGAAGAAATGGCTAAATTTGCAAAATGAAAAGCACAGGAAACTTCCTGATGTCTGTGAACCTTTGAATGTCAATAATGTTCTTGACTTTGGACATATGCAAGGTAAATGCTTATTTCAGAGGTCTCAAGCTTAGGAACGAAAACTGGAAGCTTAATTTAACTATTATAGACAAAAGGAGATAAATTTTGTCTACATTAGAAGAGAGAATCTCCCTCTGAAAAACAGATGCAAGAAAGGTCATCCTTTATATAGCTGAATTTGTCCATGCCTTAGCACCAGTAAAAAAAGAAGAAAGCAATTTTTATAGGTACAGGAAGAAATAAACAGGTACTCAATATTTTTAAAGGAGAATCATTAATATATATAGTTCTAATTTTACATCCCACTGGACCATAGAGTCTCTAAAGGCAGACAATTTAAAACTCATAAAGAAATATCTGGACTGCAGGATGAGAAAAAAAAAAAGCAGAAGCTATTAGTTTATGCAGATGACTCAAAATTATGGGAACCTTAAGGGAAAAGGAAAGACAGAAGTGCACACAAAGCTATGAACAGATCTGCAAGAAATTTGTTTCTATTTTTGTTAGCACTGTTCTCATCTATCCTGTGCAGAAGATGCACATTTTAATTGTAGTTGTTGGCCAATAGGCCAACTGAGCCACTACATTTGGCAGAATGGAACTTCTAGAAGTAAAGAAGCTCTAATGACTATTGACTCTACAGTCACTTTGACAAACTCTGTGAAGACATGTAATTTGACTTTCAACATTCAACTTCAGACCTAGATGCTTAGCCTTCTACAGAGGCGTAAGTGTGTAGAGTGTTATGCTGTTCAACTCCTTATTCACCACTATTTGGATAAGCATCTAGGGACACCTTTGTAAATCAGTGTTTGTGGGTAATTATTATTAATGTATTTTTGAAAACTAACTGCATAAATGAAGACTAAACTGAAAGACTTGAAATTGTAATGATCCATGCTGAAAATAACTGAATATGGGAAAAAAAGGTCTTTTGGAGATCAAGAGCTATAAAACAGTTTTCAACATTTCATGGGTTTTTGTTTGTGGGTTTTTTCTGCACTTTTTTATCCTTTCACTTTTCTCTTTACTGTTTTTATATTCTAATTTTTTTATTCTGCATTAGATTTTAGTCTCAATAGATAGAATTTTGGTTAGCTTTAACATCTTGATCATGAACTGACAGATATAAAATTTTACTTCTCTTATATTCAGAAGTGTTTACTAAATTAATTCTCCTCCAATACCAAAATCTGACCACTGAAGAAGACTCTTGTGAGGTGTATAGGTTTAAATATTCCAAAGGTTTAGAAACATAGGAATAACCAGTGGCCTTCACCACTAATAGAATTATATAATCAGCCTCTTTTTTTATAAAAACAGAAAGATTTCTATATCACATCCTGAACATACCTTCAATGGGTAATATAAAAATCAAAGCAGTTTTCTAATGTTTAGTAATGGAATGGAAATTTAACACCAACACCTACAGATAGAAGAGAAAAAAACAATCACAAATTAAAAAAAGAAGTTGAGCAACTCCTGAATTTTCTTACCCAAAATGAGAAGACTATGGTCTTACCTGAGGATAAAAATATTTTATTGGCTAAATTTCAAAGTGGCTTAGAGAAATTTCTTTATACATATTTATCTAGCCTCAAATGTGTACAAAGTGACTATATTTAATGCTGGAAAATATAAGCTGTATGTTGGAAAAATATCAAGCACTGAACTGATATCACATACAATCACAACAAGGAAACAGCATAGCCTCAGGTATGGCAACTTACTGAAGGCACATGACCATCTTGTACATGGCAGTGAACGAAACAGGTGGCCAAACAAAGCCCTAAAGAGAAACACAGAAAAGACTCTACCTATTTGTTCATCATATTCTGAGATTCCTCTAAAAACAAGCAAACAAATAAAAAACTCCTAAAATAATTTGACAGCTTTTTTTTTTTCCATTAGAACCTAAAAATGCAATTTACCAGAACACAGAAGTCCATGGATGATACTGATTTTTCTTTTGTTTTTCTAACAGTTATAAAATATGCAAAACATAAAGATGATCAGCCATCCATGCAAATCCCACTGCATGAATGACACAACCAAATTGCAAGACTGATTGAAAACTAATTAATGTGAATGTATCCTTTCTCAATACACTTTCATAAAAGGAGATAATGTCCAACACAAGACAATGGTAAGTAAAATTACTAATGCAAAAAAATGTTGGTATTTTTAAAATTCATGACTGTCATTTGCCTCCAGTTTTCCAGGGAGGCTGTTTTCTTGATCCAATTAATGTCTTCTTTCAATCTGTCTTCACCTCATTACCAGCTATTTTCTACTATCTCAAAACAAACTGAGAGTAAAACACTAATCACTGACAAGTGTAGTTGACTTCAGTTAACGCAGTTCTTCATCAAGCTCTTCCTGCAGTCTTCCCAAGACAGAAAATGAAATAAAAATGAGTTTAGAGACAATAGAACAAACTGAGGAGTTTGCAAAATCGTGTGGGTGCATCTCACCAAATCCAGCCAACTCCAGGAGAAAACACCGGTCCTCTCAAGGCAGAGAAGCAGAATTCAGTTCTGTCACAGAGCTTGGTTTCCCTGAGCATGTAATTAATCTCTTCCTTATCAATAAACTCCTGACAAGATTTCCCTGGATGAGAGGGCTCTTGTGCAACAGTATCCATGAATACCTGGAAAGCGCTCAGATAAAATAAAAAGTTTATATTTCATATTTTTTAAATTTAGTGCACAGTATGTCAGTTCTTAGTTCTCACATTAAGATTTTTATAATGGCAGAATTTCACACAGGTTTGCATCAATATGGAATTTTCTATTCTCTTTCTAGCATTTGAAAGACTGAGTGTAATTAATCTTGTTAGAAAATATTTGAAGACAAACTGATTAAGACAGGAATTCCTGTTCAATTTGAAATTACCCAGAGTCTCAGAGAAATCCTGAATTCATTTTTATATTCTTATCTGAGAAGTTGACAAGAGGTTTTTTATTTTTTGGGTTTCTTGGTTGCTGTATTTAAAACAGAAAAAAGTGTTATAGTGTATATAAGCTATATACGTATAATATATTGTATATAAGCAATATAAGCTAATTGGCTCAGAAAAACTGCATTCTCCAAAACACCTTGCCAGTTTAAGTCTGATGCTATAACTGTTAGGAAAGAGAGAACTCCAGGGACTGGGAGTTGAATGCTTATATGCTGTTGTTAAATGAAGCAGTTGTGCTTGAGAAGCCTCTGTTGGAATGCAATTCATTTTACAACATCATCTGGGGACAAAGTATAGTTTAAGATGCAAACTGAAATAGCGTCTTCTGGTAACACAGAAAAATCCCTCAGCTGACTTGAAGAAAGAAATGAAGCTGAAAACTGGACCAGTATAAAACAATTGATCATTTTTGTTTTGGTAATAGTAGTCTTACAAATGTTTCTTAGGCTGAAAGTCATTCTGTGTATGGGAATGCAGTGACCGTGTCACTGTAGGTAATCACATCTGAACAGCTTAAGGACACAGTACCAGCAAGCTAATTCAAATGAACTTTTTCTAAGAAAGGAAAGCTCCTCAAAAGATGAGCTGTAAATCCAGGTGTGCTTTTGAAAATCTAGATATATTCTTAAATGTACAGATGTGCAGATTAGAACAACTATCAAAAAAAAAGAAAATAGCTCAAGTATATGAGATGTATCCTAGTTTACTGTTCATCAGTACATTTTAATTTCCTGCTAATATAGGAGTCAACCCCAAAATACAAACCAGCTCAACTAATATGAGATGAAACAGGACCTAGTTTACATATTAGTTTTAATATTTGTAACTGGACCCATTCACAAAATGAATCCTTATCCATTACTGTTTAATGCTAAACCTCAAATAACCTTTGTTTATAAGCCAAGAAAAGATGTGAAACCAATAACCATAAGTTAACAATAGCAACTGACTAAATAAATAAATGAATAAGTGAATAAGTAAAATCTTTAAAAGTTCTGTTCTGCTGCATCCAGGAATTTCAATCTTTGCTTTGGATGAACTTTTCCCTGACTGTTTTTCCTCATTTTTATGAACATATACCAGAGGAGCTGTGAATGTCTGTATAAAGGTGAGCACTAAGGGCAATCAAAGCATTTGGTGTAGAAATAGTGTGGTGAAAAGCAAGGTCGACCAGGGTTGAAAGGTACTAATAAATACAAGAGATGGAAGACAAGGCTAGAAAAAAAACTAGCATTCATAGACTTAAAGACACATATGTAAACACAAAGATTCAGGAGGAATTTAGGAGGTAAGAGATACTCCTAAGGAAAACTGACATTTAGGGTGAGAGGGTGTGGAAGTTGGATGAAGAAGAGATACAAAGTAAATAGAAAGTGACAGCAGGAAAGGTACTTGAAAGGGGATAGAAGATATTACAGCCATTCAAAGGTCTATGTAATGCTCAATTTTCTTTAGGTTACAGTTTGCTTCCTTTCTCCTTCTACTCTAAACTCATCTCTTCTTTACATCCACACAAGACAGACAAGCCTCTTCTCTATCGTTATTTTACAAACTACTTACCTTTATAAATTCAAACTGCTTTCATCTGAAGTTCACTTTTCCAAGTTATGGGAGTTTGGGTTGGTTTGTTTGTTTGTTCTCAGAGAAACTCTGTCTTAGCAAAGACAATTGCCAGTGTTCTCTAAGTGCAATTAGGTACTTGTATGTAGCTTATTCCTTACTTGATTCAGCTCTTGTAGCAAGGAACTTAAGCAGAAGGACCCTTTACATCATATTACTGTTACTGTGTTGTGCAATCAGGTTGTGCTAACAGAGGAGAGTTGGAAAGACACAGGCTCTATTAACCTGTCCCAGTGAAATAATACGTTGCTACTTCAGGCACCACGTCATCTTTGGAAATGTAAAACTACATTTAAATAGACCTCGAGTTTATATTTAGAATTAAATGCTTTTACAGATTTTTTTTTTCAACTTAAGCAACCTTTCTCCCTCAGAACATTCAACTAGTTCATGTATTTCAATAATTAATTGTACAAATTACCCTTATTTAAGGTATAGTCAATCTTTTCCTATTAAAAATATTTCAGAGGCTTAACCTTTTAAGCATTTTTAATCTTTTGGACATTTTAAACTGCCTCAAGTTAATACTTCACATATAGGCCATCAGTGATTATGAATATACTATTAAATCATTAATATCTAAAATAAGGGTTTGTTTATGCAGTACCAAAAATGAATCAGTGCTGCTTGATTATTTTCTTCATAGCCTTAGGAATTAAAAGACACATTCTATTTATATAATTTTTTTTTGTAGAATTCATTGTCCATGTCTTTCAGGACTTTAAAAACAATTCTTTCAAAGACTTGGTTAGCTGCATCACTTAAATATCAGCTTGGCAGCAGTGTTGGTGTCACAGAGATTATATGCTTGGCCTTCAAGGAGGTCAATAAGATGACTGCAGAACTCACTGTACAATAGCCTTCACTAGCTAATCCATAATGCAACACTCAAATTGTGATCATGCACCTGCAGTTTTCAAGGAAGAGAATTCAAAATGAGAAACTCCATCTGGACCATTCTTCCTCATAATAAAAATGACAATATTCACAATTAAAGACAATTATAGTAAGTATTAGATGCTGTTATAGAATGAATGTCTAACCACTAAACATACTTCATAAAATGCATACACATTTATTCAAAAATACTTGTTCAGGAGTCTTTGCCATATCCTGGGAAGCTGCGTGTAGTATTACTGTTACATGAATTAGCAGTGCCAATTCACCAGATCTGTAGTAAAAAAACCTATAGATCACAAAAAGACAGAAGGATTGTAAGAGAGAAAATGCCTTTAGAAAATTAACACTTCCCAGAAGCTTTATTTAATAGCTCATGAAAATCTTTAGAATATTTAAGGATATTACTATATCAAAGTTCCATCTTCCCCTAAATATAGATGATGCCATCTCACTTTAAATATATTACTGTCATATAGTTGCAACCGTCTTGTTCTCATGTTCAATGCTACATGTAACTCAAGAGGCTCTGGAGATCTGCTATACTCACAGCACTTATAATAGGGTTGCTCAAGATTGTAGTGTACAATGATTCTTCCTTCTCTTCCCTTTCACTCTCCACATGGGTATGAAATCTACTTCTATAGTTCCAAGGAGAAGAATTAGATTTATCTCCAGTTTAAAATGCTGATTTTGTTTACTTATGTTTTATATTTATTCCTTACTTTGATTTGTTCTTATACTCTCTCCTGCTAAACAAAGATTACTGCCTGTTCCTGTGTTTTGTTTCTTTTCCATTGGCACATAAAGTTTGCATGCACTTAAGTATCAAATTTAATTATAGTAACCTTCTTCTTCCTCCAGGTTTATACACTGAGCATGATGATGTCAGACGGTATGGAATATTCCTTTGGTCAGTTGGGGTCAGCTGTCCCAGCTGTGTCCCCTCTCAATTGCTTGTGACCCCCAACCTGCTCACTAGTGCGATGGGGTGAGAAGCAGAAAAGGCGTTGACACTGTGCAAGAACTGTTCAGCAATAATGAAAACAACTCTGCATTACTGACAGTTTTCAGCACAAATCCAAAATATAGGCCCACAATAGCTACTATGAAGAAAACTAATGATATCCCTGACAAAACCAACCATATTAACTGGACAAAAAAACCCACAGAATGATATTTTGTCAGATTAAAAAATCTCAGTTTCTACTACATTGACAGTCAAATTGTGAAATAAACAATAAGAAATACTAAAACCTAAACCTGTATTCTTTTCATACTCTTGAAAGGGAAGCCAAATCCAAGAAATTGTAGGAAAAGAAGAGAAGTTCCAAAACCAGCAGTCCTTCCAGAAAAATATGGCCTGAATTCTCTTATGAAATAGGAGACCACTGTGTATTTTAATAGCCTTGCAAATATTTAATGGTTGAGAAATTCCTTTATAAAAATAGATGTAGTTCTGAATATTATCAGTTTATTTTGAATGGCTTCTAAATGCAAGAAGAAAATGTATAGGTAATAATTTGTACTGTATCACCCTGCTGCCAATTATTTTTGGTGCAAAGTGAATGTTCCCTTCCAATACACAAGGGAAGGGACTTCATATAGTCTTCTAAATGATTCAGTGGCCAAAAGAAAATATCACTTAAATATTATCTGCTCAGTATCACAACCTTCTTAGTTTAATACAGATACCTAAATTGATTATTTAGAGTACTGTTGTATAAAGAGGAAAACAAGAGTGTTCAGTGACTTTGATGTTCTTTTATCATTATAGTTCATCTGACCTTTAATATCTTCATGTAATTCAAGGTGAAGGAAAGTGGAATGAAAATCTTGTTAACAAAGTATACTAAACTTTTGTTAATTTAATGTATATAAATATATTTTGCCTTACTCAATTCTTCAATTGGAAGTCTGACATCTGAACCAAATTCTCTATGAATTTAAATACTATTTTACTGCTATGGTCCACAATTATCAAAACTCTTTTTTTTTCCTAATCTTGTGTAAATTACATGGACTATTGAAATACCTTGGCAAGGTGCAGTTCAAAAACACAAAGATAGGAAAAACAAAGAAATGAGAGTATCTCCAGAAGATTTCCAGGATGTACTTAGTTGCCCGAAGTAGTCAGTGTAAATGTCTATTAACTTCAGTAAGAAAGGGAGTCTGAAACCTCAAAGTGATTTGTAAGTATTGATATTCTACAATGTTAAAACATGGGTTAACTTTCTGAAGGTTTGCTATGACTGTCTTATTTCACTGGTGAATTTTTAATTTTTCTTTAATAACTTTTTACAAATTTCTCTTTAATTCAGTCTTGAGTAAACAACAGACATAACCTATGCATTTATGACTACCAGAGGGACTTCCGCATTGTACACATTCTCTCCTACTGTAGTTGTGACTAATGCCATCTAGCCTATGGTTTTCTGGTCATTGAATATAATTCCACTTACTTTATCCACTTATTTTCGTGGCCAATGGCCATAAGATAGATAAAAGATTTGGCATTTATTAGTCTGTATATTTTTAGTTTCTGGTTCTTAAGTCCCTATGCACCATTCTGTAGCCACCCCCACGGCTTGCCCCACTCCCTCTTCAGCTCCCTCTTCAGGAGGGGGCCCCTCTAGGTGGGGAACCTCCAAGCCAGGAGGTCCATCTCAGAAGGTGCCTCAGGGTTTGCAAGGGGTGCGTTTGCCCTTGCAAACTCTTGAGGGTTGGCTAGTGAACGGAGGACGAAGAAGTGCAGACGGCTCTTCGTGGTTGCATGCAATACAAATTTATTTCACTCCAGGGGCTGTGAGCCCCATGGAGGGTCCAAGCTTATCAGAGGCAACCAGGGAAAAGCACTTTGTATTTCCAGTCTGTAATTCTTACAGGGGACTCCAGCCAATGGGAAGGGAGGAGAAGGGAGGGGACAAACCATCCGGGGTGAAGGGCAAGGGAATTACCAGAATATACCAACTTAGGGGTATAACAGAACAATATAATACAGAGATACATAATATAGAAATACATACTAATTACACACCACAACACCATTCAACACATTATACTGCTAGTCAGTCATTGCTTGATCTAAATATAGACATAGTAATATCATTATCTGGCCATCTGTTATGGTTTGACTCTGGCTAAAAACCGAGAGCCCACACATAGATCTAAACTTCTCAGAGATGGGAAAAAAAACCCTTGACTTTTGTGATAAGGATTACAAGCAACTGTTTATTAACTACTTCACACAAGCAAAACAGGCTCTAACTTANTCTTTTCCAGCACTTCTCTGTTCCAGCATGGAGTCTTCCAATCTTTCCACAGGTTCACGGGCAGAAGAATCTTCGCCCCTATGGGTCCTCACAGATTGCTGGGGCCCTATTCCAGTGTTTAAGGCATCTTCTCTTTCTCCTTCCCTCCAACCTTGGTGTTAATCAAACTTCTCACCCTCCTTTCTCTTAAGCCACCATGATGTTCTGCCCAGTTTTTTTTTCTTCTCCTTCTTAAATATGTTATCACAGGGGCGTTAGCAGTCGACCTTGAGCTAGCTTAGAGCAGAGAAAACTCCAGCAGCTTCTTAAAGAAGCCTCTCTCCTAGCCCCCCCCAGCTAATAAAAAACTCTGGCTACTTAAAACCACAACATCACCATACAGTTGGCAGTCTAACTGAGTCTTCTTCAGAAAGTACAGGAATTTTGTGTGAATTGTTCTGCAAGTGAATGGAAGAGTTTTCACCAGTGAGAACATGCTCTGCAGTTTTCAATGTCTGCTCCTATAACATTCAGGGGAGCTGGGAAATGTATTTCAGGATCATTTACTGTTACTCTGTGCACAGCAACAAGGCCGCCTTTGATTTTACCACTTTACAGAGCAAAGAAGTAGCTCTTGCAGCCTGCCACTAACAATCAACTGAATAGAAGTGTTCTGACATGGCGCTCAGTTGGGACCACCATTCACAGCAGTGTACTCAACTTCAGCTAAGCCTAGTACCTTAAAGTACTTATTTAGCTACTCTTAATAAAGATCAGAAGACAAAATGTCTTTTATTTCCTGCCAGTAGGCTTTCTGGATCTAGCGATGAAGGGTGGAAGCAGGTTAGGTTCAAGAATTTCGCCTTCCCTCTATGCTGTGTCTTATCAAGGTGTTCACAGGCTTGCCATGATTTGGCTCACTATCTTAGTTAGGAGCCCTTCAAAAAATATTTTCAGCCTTGTTTTAATTTCCTTAGCATAAGGTAGATCTTGCCTTGAATCTTTTCCCACACACATATTCACTTCTCCCTTACATTGTTCTAGTAATATCACATACTTATGTCTTAAGAAAATGTGCATTTACTAATTATTATAAGGAAAAACAAAATATTAAAAAAAAAGAGAGAGAGAAAAAAATTCCAATGAACCCTGGTATTTTGGAGTTAAAGGCAAGTAGTAACAAGCTTCCTATCTTTTTTTTCTTTTTCAATTTTTCTGTTTTTCTTTTTTTTTGTGTGAAAGTAGACACAAGGTCTATTACAGATGCCTCATAATCAGAGACACTTCAGGGATTTATTAAGATCACAGCTCTAAACTTTTCTCAGGTGGGCACATATTTCAAATACAAATAAAGAAGATCGAAACCATATTGAAATTTTGGTATATTACCATTCAATATGCTTGAATTTATTGAAAAAACCACTATATTACAACACTATTTTAACAGATAGTTGTGTTCATTATGTTAAGAGCTGCAGTTAAAAAATATCTCCTTCTTCCATTCTCCATTTCTATTTTGAAAGGTTCTTTTCCTGCAGATTCAACAATGGCAGCCTGTATCGAATTAATATTCTTTATATGCTGTATGTGAGAGTTCAAGCACTGCTTTAAATGCATAGAGTTCTCCACAAAAAACAAGATTAGCAGTTTCAGCACTGCAATGTAACAGTATTATGAAATTATTATAGAAATCAATAATGCTTTCATTTCCAGAACTAATCTGATGGTAAGATCTTGTTTATAAAAATATTAAACAAATGCATTATTCACATTTTGTAATGATTTTCAAGAAAATGGACATTTTTTTAATTATCATGTGGAAGTGGCAAAATAAATGAGTGTAATTTTTATTAACAGGATTTAATTTACATAAAACAAATGCTCATTGAATTATTGAGTATGATAATATCTACATGCCTAGTCCTGTTTGTCTTATTTTGTGCCTTTTGGTGACATCAGAATTATAACAACCTGATTTATGCACTAAATTTAATGCATAATATGACAACATACCAATAGGTATGCCTTATAATGTATAATTTAAATGTGATTGCTACGTATTTCACCCATATTTTCTTGGCTTTACCAAGATTTCTCACGCATGTAGAAATCTCGATTGCAATGCAGGTTGCCAGATACGAATGTCTGTTTGAATTAATGAAAATTTTTATAAAAATACTCTGACTATGAATGTTTTAAAAACCTTGTCATAACATTCACCAAACTTACACATGACAGCTAGCATGTGTTACTGCATTTTCATCTTAAATATTTGATGATTGCCTCTTTAAATCCAAGATTCATAACCCAAAGGGTTTCATTTTCTTACAGCATATGTAATTCAAGAGACATTTATTAGTATAGTTCTCATTTTATGCATCAACAAAATGTTTTTCAGAGAACCATGAGATGAAGTCCCCACTTTTCAGACCTTTTTTCCTGAACATTTTAATTGTAATTGTATGTTTGTTTGACAATATTTGTACACAGTCTATTTGCATTGCTCCCTGCTTTCCTACCTCCAGCTCCTTCAGAACTGAAAGAAGAATTCTGCAATATACAATACTGCAGAGTCAGAAAATATGAAAAGCATCAACTAGCATCTCATACAGAGTAGATTAAATAGCTGAAAACCCTTGGTAAGCTTTTTTTAACCTCTAAACATACCCAAAGAAACATTACTGCATATAACTACAATTCACACAAATTTGCTAAACACAGACCTTCATCTAATGCTGTTAAACTGCTATTACTGACACATAAAATGAAGATTTCTGTATTCTTTATTGTCCACATGTAAAAAATTTGGCAATGAAAAAATATCAAATATTAAAATGTTCGTAATTATTTAAGAAGCCGATCAACAAACCATTGTTGGTGCAATATATTACCATGTTAGTACTGAAGGTTGTCCACTGACAGGTCACTCTCACTTGACCTTGTATGCACAGAAAGGTAGTTCACCATGGTAACCTTGGTCTTGTGGCTTTCCATACAGTAAATCATTTCAGCCCTCTTCATGTAATTCTTTTATTGGCTGTGCAATTGAAATGTCATGCTTCACGAACAGAGACGCTAGTAATTTCTTATGGGTGATTAAACTACCTCTGTAATGTACGAGCATGGATGGAACTGTATGCAACAGACTTAAGCATACACTCCCTTTTTTAAAATTCTTGATATTTTTCAGATACTTGCAAGGAAGTTTGCTGTGAGAATAAAATACAGTTCTTTTTCATAAATGCATTCTATACAAACACCAAACAGCTTCCCTTTTACATTACCTTCAGGAGCAAAAGGAATACAGCAGCCTAGAAAAAGAATATTTAACATTGTTTTTAAAATTATACCTAATTTTTAATCATAATGACAAATTTCAGAAGTCAAGATAGTTTATAAAGGCCAAGTTAGGCCCAAAGCAGAAGCTGACATTCTTACTTTAATTATATTAATATATAAAGGTGAGATACTGTAGAAAATAATCAGAAAAAAAAGTAGGAGGTTGTCAAAATCCTTCAGCTATTATTTCACTTTAGTATTTATATTCATTGAAAAATAAGTCTGATGTTTTCTGGAGAGCTACTCAAACTATAAGCCAAGAGCAGAAAAATAATACTTTTTAAAAATTATTTTTAAATTATCTTTTTTAAAGATGCACTCAGAGGAACTTCATATCTTCTGAGTTTTCTTTTAAAAAATGGCATACTTCCTTATACGACTGTAATATAAAATACTAGCTGTAACTCTTCATTTGCATGAAGTCTATATTAGTGTTTTTTGTATTTTTCTTTTACATCTGTCAGGTGAGTCAGAATGACAGACATACAAAAGTATGTATGCATCCAGTACATAAATGGATACATCTTGCAAAAATACTGACAAAAATACTTCGATACCTCTGTTTATATAGTCTTTTTCTGTTTATACATTCTGTTTATATGTCTTTTCTAAAAAAAAAAACAAAAAACACAAACAAAAGCAAACAAACAAAAAAATCATGCCTTTAATAGAGAAAAAATAATCTTATGGTTTTCATAAGATTTCATAAGATTTCATTTATTCATTTAATGAATAAATTATGAAAACCCAGACTTTTGTTTTAGTTTCTCAGTTGCTGCACACAATGAAAAATAACAGTAATCAGTGATTTATTAAAAATTAAATTAAATATCTGACAACTCAAAATGCAGTGATAAATTGAGAAACCATTTGACTGCTGAGTTCTGGAATAAATCTAATAACTTAACAACCTCTAATCATTGCAAAAAAGAATGTGGTATTAGCTTACCAAGGAAAGGGTGAAAGGATCTAATAGATGCTAGAAAAATCTTCTTTAGTGTTTTCATAAGACCACAGAAACCAGTTTCTGTTGATCTTAAGAACCCAGATCTGCTATCAGGGGATCTGTTTGTAAAAGTATAAAAGTTCTAATGTAATAGATTGATACCCCATTCAGCTGGATTAATGTCTGAGGGACAAGAATGGCAGCTGCTAGCCAGAAACCTGAAAAAAGTTCCAGTTTGAATTGTGAATCTTCTATCTTGACTACTTTCTACAGAATATTTAATGTCTTACTTATGGCAAAGTTAATCAGTGCAAGAAAGATAGTTACATGCTTAAGGAAAGAGTTTCACTTAAGCAGTAGCATTATTAAGCACTGGGACACCTCAAAAAAGTGTAGAAGAGCACTTAGAAAATATACAAAATGCTTCTAATGCTTCTTTGCCCCTGAGTTACCAGTGGTAGAAAATCAAGGTTGTGATTTTCTTTCTCAAGTGTAGTAATGGAAGAAATCTGATCTCCCACCATTTCTTACAGTGTTGGTATACCATGCAATATCTGAGCATTAGCCCAAGTCTCAATTTCATTTTAGAAAAAAATCTCAGATAAACTTATTTTTAAGGTGGCCAGAGAGCAAATACTTTCTCAAATGAACACAGAAAAAGGGCTACCTCCTGTTTAAACACCCCCCCCACCCCAAAAAAAAAAAAAGCACATGGATTTCATTGTGGGACATTGCTGAAATTTCCTTACGTCTAAGAAAAGTTCCAGTGTTAACTACAAATCTTGAGCATGACATTGCAAGTTACAAGATGGGCACAAGGAGAAATCACAAAGAATGAGTCTGCAATCCCTCATTCTTCTATTGGTTATTTTCTGTATTTTTCTTTGATTTTCCAGTAAGTTAAGCTACATTTTTCACAGCACTTAAACAAACAAAATAAGGATTTCTTTTAGACAGAGTTCTTGTAGGTACCTTTTGTGGAAATCTATATATTCTCATTGACCCCACAGACTTCCCACAGAATTTAAAAACAGTAGTTAAAACAGTGACAATATAGCAATAACTGCGAAATGGCATCGTGTTATTTAAACAGGAAAAAAAAAAGAAAAAGTTCTGTTATAGCCATAATTATCAAAGAGAAAAAAATAAAGGAAAGACTAAAATGGTCTTTAAAGAGAAAAGAAAAGGTGTGTTTACTTGCCTGATGGGAAACAAGCAAATGAAATATTTTAGATATAAAATGTTGAGGAGCAAAAAAGTGGAGATTCTATAATGATTAGAAGTATAGATATGAGGGCTGTAAGTGCTTGCTATATAAAAGAACTTTTTTATTTAATTAAAAAAAAAGCCAACTGAAATTTGAATTTTTTCTGCGTTTGTACAGGAGTCCTATACTACATCTAAGCTCTACCGATCAGACAACTTGGGTTCTGCACTCACAAAGAGCTGTACATGATCTTAACATTAAGTAGGAATCTCCTGTCCATTCTACTGGTACATTAACAGACAATTCTAGTCTACTCCCTTGTAAGAAACCCCTTCACTACCCCATACTGGTTTTTTATATTTTTATATTATATAGATGTGTATGTATATGTGTGTCTATATATGCACGTGGTTTCTTTCGGTCCCTGTTCAGCTGAGTTAGCAGCAGGCAAAGAAATGCATGAAGACCCTCTTCTGGTGCTGAATCCAATCCATCATAATAATCCTTTATTGTGATACAGCATTATTTTTTATACTATAAAATGGTTTACATTTCCCAAATGTTTATTCCTGTTAGATATCTATAACTCCAACCATAGGTGCCCTAAGGTCAGTCTCAAAACAATCATCTGAGGGTTAAAGTGTTCACAAAGTGTCCACGCCCCCTCTGCTCCAATCACAGCTGTGGTCACTTGGTGTTCACACATGTTTCCCAAACAAGGTGTGTATCCGTTTTCCTGTTCTGGTGAAGGCCTGTGTCCAAATATGGATTTCCTTTTCCTGCATCTCTGTTAGTACAAGCCCACCGATAACTAGACATGTTTTGTTTTCAGTGTCCTATCCTAAACTGACATATCTCTGTCACAGGCTGCCTTGCTTAATCATGTTGTTAGTTCACCTTATCATGTATCCCTACACCCATACTGTGACGGACTCCAGATATCCACGTAGTCTCTCTAAGTTTGACTTGGCACAAGATGCAAACTGCCATCACAAATTGCATTTTGCTTCTTAAGAGATATATTATTTCTTTCACATCATAGCAAGGAAACACCAACAGGCAGGAAATTTTCAAGATTATGCTTTTAGGGCCCACTTCTCTAAGGTTACAGTCTCTTGATCTTTAACAAAATGCCTGGTTTTCCCCTGTGAAAATGCTGTCTAATGTCAGGTAGTTCAAATTGACTTTCCAGGAAAGCACGATTTCTATATGAATGTGGGAAGGTGGACCAATTAACTTGGAAACAGTAGGGACCTAACTATAAGAAGTTGTTAGTTAACCTCAAAGCTCCAAGGACACTTGTGCAATTGTATCCAACATTGCTTGTTCACAACAGAAGCAAGAGGTATTCAGGAGGGCTCATACCTCTTTCCACCCTTTTCCTGCCACCCTTGCTTAAGCAGTTACTATTTTTGAAGCAGTTTAAAACCAACTGGTAGTGATACAGTAAGCTTAAAGCGTAATGATAAAAAATATTTTTACATTTGTGCACTGCATTGGTTCAACTGGAACAAATTTAAATTTTGGCTGAGTTTTTCTCCTAAGTAGCATCATAATGTACCAGTTATGACAATAAATTTTAGTTGTCTATGTAAGAGCAGAAGATTTAGAAATTGTATTTGCCAAGGTAGTGTTTTCCAGGTACATTACTAGGTCTTCACAGTAAATTTAACAGATAGAACATTACATTTTCCTAATTTCAAAATTAATTTCTGCCATCTAATAACTTATAAAACCTTTAACAAAACACTCTGCTTCTCTAAACCATTCCTGTTTTCATATGCAATCCCATTAAAGGAGATTAAACGCCACCACAACTATTTTGTGCACTGCACAGCACCTTAATCTTTTCAACAATACAAAATCTGCCTTCCTGTTAACAAAAACTATCCCTGAATTCGATCAGTACATGAGTTCAACTCAGCCAAATAGTTTTCCTCTGTTTCTTGGTCTATATATTTTGGTCATACCTTCTCAACACAAGATTTTTCATTTCCAGTAACCCCTCTATGTATTTGTTTCCACTTTGAGGATTCAGGGGACAGCTAAAGGGTATAGCCATGTTGCAGTGAACTGCTCCACTTTTTTCAGACCACTTTCCTACACTTAAATCTTTATACATTATTTAATCTCCCTTCAAACAACTATACCAAATCATTCACTAATATTTTTTTTTTAACTCCCTTCACCAACTGCTCTGAAGTATTTCACTGTTTATTTTTGGGCACCTGAGAGACAGAATATGTAGGATGTAACCAAGAAAACATTTGTGAAAAGCTAAAATCACAGAATCACAGAATCACAGAATCTGCCAAGTTGGAAGGGACCCACAAGGATCATCAAGTCCGACTCCTGGCCCTGCACAGCACCATTCCCAAGAGTCTCACCATGTGCCTGAGAGTATTGTTCAAATGCTTCTTGAACTCTGTCAGGCTGGGTGCTGGGACTGCTTCCCTGGGGAGCCTGTTCCATTACCCAACCACTCTCTGGGTAAAGACCTTTTTCTAACATCCAACCTAAACCTCCCTAACACAACTTCAGGCCATTCCTTTGGGTCCTGTCACTGATCACCATAGAGAAAAGACCAGTTCTCCTCTTCCTCTCCTCTTCCCCTCATTAGGAAGCTATAGACTGTGATAAGGTCTCCCCTCAGTGTCCTCTTCTCCAGGCTAAACAATCAAAGGAACCTCAGCCGCTCCTCATACGGCTTCCTCTCAAGGCCCTTCACCATCTTCATTGTCCTCCTTTGGACGCTCTCTAACAGCTTTATATCTTTCTTATATTGTGGTGCCCAAAACTGTGAACAATATTCAGAGTGAGACCTCACCAGTGCAGAGCAGACTGGGACAATCACCTTCCTCAAACATCAGGTGATGCTTTGCCTGATGCCCCCCAGGACATCGTTGGCCCTCCTGGCTGCCAGGGCACTGCTGACTCATACTCAGCTTGCCATCCAACCAGGACCTCCAGATCCCTTTCTGTGGCACTGTTCTCCAGCCTCTCGTTCCCTAGTTTATACATACAACCAGGGTTGCCCCATCCCCAGTGTAGAGTCTGGCACTTCCCTTTGTTGAACTTCATATGGTTGGTGATTGCCTAGTCCTCCAATTTGTCAAGGTCTCTCTGCAGGGCCTCTGTGCCATTGAGGGAGTCAACAGCTCCTCCAAGTTTTGTGTCATCTGCAAATTCGCTTAGTATCCCTTCCAGTCCTGCGTCCAAGTCATTTATGAAGATGTTGAAGAGCACAGGGCCTAAGATGGAACCCCACTAGTGACAGGTCACCAGTCTGATGTCATCCCATTCACTATTACCCCCTGTGCTCGACCTGTGAGCCAATTGCTCACCTGCCACATGATGTGTTTATCCAGCTGTGTGCAGGACATTTTGTCCAGACAGACACTGTGAGAGACAGTATTGAAAGCTGCCCTGAAATCCAAAAAGATTACATCAACTGGCTTCCCTTGATCAACTAGGGGGTGTTACCTTATCATAAAAAGAAATCAGGTTTGATGAGGTCTTTCCTCTCATGAAGCCATGCTGGCTGTGAACAATGACTGTATTGTCTTTCAGGTGTTTTTCAATACCTCCCAGAATAATCTTCTCCATAACTTTACCAGACATTGAAGTGAGACTGATAGGCCTGAAGTTTCTGGGGTCCTCCGTCTTACCCTTCTTGAAATTCAGGACAACATTTGCCAGCTTCCAGTCAGCCAGGGCCTCTCTAGATTCCCGAGACTGCTCAAAAGTCATCAAGACAGGTTGTGAGATGATATCAGCATCAGCTAGCTCTTTGAGGATTCTGGGATAATCCCATGAGGCCACATAGATTTGTAGGGATCCAGCTAGAACAGCAGATCCTGCACAATTTCAGGGTCGACTGGGAGCTGATCATTCTCACAGTCATGGTCCTCCAGCTCAGGTCACTGAGACTCTCTTGGTCTGTAATCCATGTTGAAGACAGAGAAGCAAACAAAGCAAGCATTAAATACCTATGCCTTGTCTCTGTCCCTGTTTGTGAGGTTAGGATCTTCATCCTGTAACAGGCTGATGACATTTCCTTACTGCCTATTTCTATTAATGCATTTGAAAAAAGTCTTTTTATTGTTCCCTACATTTCTGGCCATCCTCAACTCCAGCTGAGCTTTGGCTGCACAAATTTTTTCCCTACAGTGACAAGCAGAATCTTGGTATTCTTCCCATGTCACTTGACCTTGCTTCCACTGGGCATACACCTTCCTTTTTTGCCTTTTTTCCAAGAGAAGACCCGTGCTCAGCCAAGCTGGCCTTTTGCCTCTCTTTCCTGACATTCGGGAATTGCCTGCTCCTGTGCCCTTAGGAGGTAATGTTTAAAAGGTGACCAGCACTGATGTGCCCCAGCATCTACAAAAACTTTTTTCCAAAGAACATTAGTTACTAATGCCTGAAGTCTGCTCTCCTCATGTCCAGAGCTGAGGTTTTGCTGGTACTTTTCCTCCTGTCGCTCTGGCCATGATGGCCACCAATATCCACTTTGCTCATGAGATCCTCTCTGTTGACAAGCAGCATATCCAGGAGGGCATCTTTCTGAGTTGGTTTCCTTAGGACCTGTTCCAAAAAGTTATCATCCAGGTTTTTTAGGACCTAATCTTCTGGCCCAGGTTGTACCATCTGTGTGATGCTCCCAGTTAATTTCTGGCAAATCGAAATGCCCCCTAAGGACAAGGGCAGTTGAGTTGGAAGTATCCCTTAGTTCCTCAAAGAATAATTCACCAGTGTCATCATCCTGGCTGGGAGGTCTATAGCAGACTCCCATGATGATATCACGTTATTTGTTTGTCCCTTGATTCTTACCCAGAGACTCTCAGTTGTGATATTGCCCATTGTGAGCTCCATACATTCTAGCCCTTCTATTACATACAGTGCCACCCCTCTGCCTCTTCTGCCCTGCCTATCCCTCCTCAAGAGCCTGTAACTGTCCAACAGGGCACTCCAGTCAAAATGTCATATGCACCAATATTGTGCCATATATGTTTAGAGAGAAGTCAGTTAACATTATCAGAGGCAGAAACAATATTATTTTACTTAACACAGCAAGGCACTTGAAAGCTATAAAAATAGGCAGAGAAATTCTGAGTCTTAAATCACACTTGTATAACTCTGCTATTTCTAAGATTCCTTCTGCTCATGTATATTATGTGAATTCAAAGTTTCTGGAATTTCTCCACTTCAGACTGCTTTACATTAGTTAAGGTATGAGGTTATATGTTAGAAAAACCCTTCAATTTTCTTTAAAAACCACACTCAGTTCATCTTTATATTAGTTTTCTTTTTCTGCAGTCTCTCCTAGACATACCAATTTGTGAGGTACTTTTTAGATACAGATTCTGTCATAGGACTTAGAGTATCCTGAAAAAAATTTGAAAGATTCCTTGACTTTGTATTTATCCTACCTCAGAAAATGTAAGTAGTGTTATAGTAAGTAGAGTCTCATTAGTCCCAGAAATCACAATAGTTGAGGTCTCAGTCAACTGAGTCTTCAGTTAGAGAAAGATCTATTATGTGCTGTAGGTGCCAATGATACAGGCTGCTCTCATTGTGAATTGAAGGGTTAAAGAATGCAACATTTGGACTGCAGGCTGTTGTATCTTCAAGAGGTGTTCTCCTGCAATTACTTGTTTTATAGAGCACTCGATAATTGGAGAATTAGTTGGCACTGCAAAGCATAAAGGTCTGAGGGGGAAAAAAGTTAGCAGTGTCAGATTGGATGGTATGGTAATGAGCCTGCACCCCGGAGTTCTCCTTTTAGAGACACTGCTAGGTCTTATGGGAACCTTGCTCTGTAAGGGTTTATTGAGAATTGGCACCTCTTCTTCATAGCCAGAGCTATGAAAGATGATTGCAGAGAACCAATCATGTCTGCTAGTCCAGCCATTGTATACACCTGATGCTTCTGGAAAAGAAATTGAACAGGTGTCTAGTAATAGAACTTAAAAGGCCTTCAGGTGTCACACCATATGAAGACCTCCTGCTGTTTGAGACCATGACTAACATAAAAGTATTTGCCTTCTCAATATGTTCTCTTTGCTGTAAAAGAGAGATTCCTGCAGTGCTCATAAGGATAGGAGAATGGTAAAGATAGCAGACATGCAAGGTATTTTATTTTTTCTAGCAATTTTGTATAGCAGTGAAGAATGCGTGTTTCTCAATGTCTTTTCTCTCTGCTCTTGAATGTAAGGTGTGCAGATATGAAAATGGGAAAAATGCAAATTATTTTAGGATTATTTTATGTGCTTACAGAACATGCTATCAATTCTAAGTAAAGGAAAGGATATATGCAACTCACTAACAACTTTTTGGCTTTGGCAGAGGGAGATATATCATTACCTGTTTTCTATGATATATAACAATTTTCCAGTTTTTAAGTGTCAAGATCAAAATAAAGAAATTCAAGTGCAGGCTGTTTGACTTATTTTTACTTCCTTCCCATTACTAGTAAAAATAAATAATTCAGTTCTTTCAAAGAACAGCAATATAACTACAACAGAAAGCTAAGACATAAGATCCCTGGAAAGATTCTGTCTTTAATTAATTACTCTTCTATAAAAAGCACACTGTGAAAGTATAAAGTAAAATTAGCTATGTCACGTGTAAAATCATAATATAAAAACAATAAGAAGTTGTTATTAGCAATTCTTAAAATAAAATCTTCCAAAAATGTTTCATCTTCATATATTGACCACAACACTTAGCCTAATCCAAAGTGTTAAACAACACTAGTTACTTCTCTATAAGGAGGAAGAACTTCTTTTCTGGATCTACTTGAAATGAAAATTGTCTTGTCTAGCAAGTGTTATTGGCTCTCAAGTAGAACTACTGGATATGCTTTTCAAAAGATCAAAGTTGATTCAGATTCTGATCCTTTCATCTAAATATATCTTGAGATGAATTTCAACTGGAAAGGCAAAAAGGCTTATCTACAACTTAAGGTTAATTTTATCATTTAATCAATTGCATATTTAATCTTGTTTGTTATTAACCGTGAGCACCATTTATTCAACTCGCTTCTCTTTCTGCTCGGCCTTGAAGAAAAAACTAACAATGCAAAAAAAGACATATAAAGAAAAACAAAACCAATGGGGATCATAAAATTTGCCAAATCACATGCTATCAAATGCTTCTTCTATCTAAAAAAAATCTTAATATCCTTTAATCTTCATTATCATTATTCTTCTTTACAACTATAGTACTAGATGTAAGAAGCACATATAAAGTACTTTGACTACTTCTATGCATAAATGGAGTATTTAAATTTAATGCGTCCCTTTGAATGACAACTTGCTTCTCCTTAGTACTCAGTTACTTCCTCTGAAATTAAACAATTAATAAGCCAGGAGCTATATGAGCTATAAATTATTCATCCAAATGAACATTAATCAATTATAAAGAGATATAGGAATAAAAAGAAGGGGAAAAAAAGGATAGCTATATCCTTTTAATATTAAATGTACTCTAGCCAAAATGTCTTTAAAGATGTAATTTGTATCATGGCAGTGCAAGCATAGCTATATTATGGCTATTTATGCTAAAATATATATATATCTGTGGAACAGAATAATGAATCCATGACCAGTTACCAATAATCAGACAACAAAAAAGTTTTGCAAATTGGTTCTCTGTGGGAATAGAAAAGAGTAGTGAAATTCCCCTAAATTATTTGTTTTATCAATATTTAAGAATCTTATGTCTTTTATGCATGCAGACATTAAAATACAGTCTGAAACTTTCCCAAAGTTTTGGAGTATATTCAATGTTCAGACAAACACATCAAATAATTTTCTCTACACTTATTAGAAGAAAAGCAAGACAATGGGCAGAGTCAATTTTTGGCTTAGCTATGACATACAAGGAGATATGTGAAAAACACAGAACTATTCTTATTCCTTGACTTAAATTAGATTTATTCCAGATGTGGGCATTTGTAGCCAGAAGGAGACCAGAGGTTTTCTTTTGCAAAAGTTGCTCTTTGTGAATAATGCATGCAGTCAGTTATAGGGGCTTTGGAAAAGATGCATATCAATTTTTTTTCTGGAATTGAAGCATCAGAGTGATACCAAGATATAGCAGATGTAAAAATAAGGTCAAAGCAGGCAGGAAGAGATACCGTCAAACTAGCAGTGCAAGAATATCTACAACCTTATTATGGATCCAGATGAACCATCATTATTTAATTTTCTGTATCATTCTCCATACTCTATTTGTGGTATTTATGTAAATTTTAAGCTCTGACATATAAAACTGTCACCTACTTAATACTGGTACAATGCAAAACCTTCAGTCTTATGGGACTTACAAAAAAGGTAAGTAAAGCATTACTTGTAGCTCTCCAACAAAAGAGAATTTTTAATAGGATCAAATCTTATCCTGTGAATGTATAACTGTGTTTCATGTTAAGAAATTTTCACTAAAATATAGATTCCTGTTCTCTACATAGAGTGACACTACTTTTAACATCATTCCAACATTAACCTCTGCCAAAGACATTTTATTTTCATCCTGTTCCAAAACACCCTGAGTTGGAAAGTTTGTAAACTTAACTTTTTATTTTCACCCTACATCAGAATACCCAATCCTATTCAACACAATGAACATTCCATTTATAATGCAAAAGTGTCATTGTAAATTCATATTTATATTTATATTTATGTGGAATAGCTGCAGCAAAGCTACAACTTACAAAAGGTAAGCAGGCCAACTCTTGACAGTTTCTTTCATTAATCATTCCTATTCAGGTCTATATTATCCAATTTTACTTATGTTGTTTTATGGATTCATTTAACTGATCTTGACTGCTTGAACTGGAGACTGTGAGAAAAACACTGGTAATTCTCAAGTGAAGATTAAACTGCATTTTTTGTGTCCCCTCTCCATCATCATGCGCAACAGAACCTCTTGGAGTCAGTTTCATTTACACTTATCACTAATCAGAACAGAAAAAAATCCTCAAAGCCAAAAGCTGCTGTTAATCAGAAGTATGAAGACAATTTATTCACTTTTTTCATGGTCCAAAAGTTCCAAAAAAAATTAGCATCTAGAAATAAGCATAAAAATATCCAGAAATCAATACAGCATTAAATATACTTTTTAAAAGGTAGTATGATGGGGAAAGAAAAAGAAAAAAAGCAAAAGACAGGAAAGATAAGGATGGGTAAATGAAAACGACACACAAAGAGTGTTTTCATGATTTGTATGATTTGTATTTCTTCTAACATTTGCTTTCCCACCAGAACTCATTACATATAAATGAACTGTATATGAACAAGAATTTATATGGACATACACAGCAAAGTAGGGTGGAAGAAATTTCCAGTGAAAGCTGTGTAGAAACCAAGATTCAGTTAATGATATCAACTAACTAAATACTCACATTTCACAGTCCTCTTGATGTAAGATTCCATGGAACATACTCTTCTTTCCACCTTTCAGACAGATTTAGAACAGTCTGTATAAACGTCCCAAAAATCTAAAGTTTATAAGACCTCACATATTTTCCCTATCTGTGAAGTGATAACACACACACACAAACATATTTAAAGAACATGTTTATATGGCTCCTATAAAAAAATTACTTTACTTACATTCTGACATGGATCTTCTTTACAAGAGGAAATAGTGTATGAAAGAAGTCTGATTAAAGTAAAAAAGACATTTCACTTCTATGCTGTGAAATACAAAAGAACCTACCAAAAAGAATTTAAAAATATTCTCCAGAGAGAACTCATTTAGAAAAGACAGAGTACACAGATTACCTATTCATTTATAGGTGCAATATATGATATTAAGAGAATAAGAAAAAGAAGTAATAGCAATGTAATAGTGTTGACTAGAAATATTTGCTTTGTAGGGAAAGTGAAGACAAAAAATTTCAATGATTTTGAGATTTAAATACAGGAAATGTATAACAGAGAGCTCAGAAGGAGAGCTAATTGTATAACGGTTACCCACAGGAAGGAATAAGGAGGAATCAAATACACCAAGAGTGCAAATCAAAAATAACCTAACTGTAAAAGAATCTGTTTTGGTAAGTACTGGAAGAGTAACATTACACTTAATCTTAATTGCATTTTGTTAATTTAACTTTTCAGTCTTATGAGGTCTTGGCAAATTTTCTACTTTGTTTGCCACTGGGAGGTCAGGAAGGCACTAGAGTAGCGATATACTGAGAGTACAGATGGCAAAGAACAGAAATCCAGCTGTTACCTTTCAAAATAAAAGAAAAAAAGGAAATTGAGAGACAAGACCTCATAATGGCATTTACTAACATGCCGTTTTGCAACATGGTGAGTAGATTTTTTTACTGTTTTTCTTCTATGAGGAATTCTTTGAAGGGCAGAGAAGGGTGGAATAGAGGATTTTCACTTACAACAATAATTAAATTAAACCTAATCAAACAATTTTATTATTTTCTGCTGAAGGCCAATATATTTAGCATCTTCTTCCATGCATAATAAATTATATTAGCTCTAGGCATTTTCAGAATGTTGATTTGCTAAAGATGTTCATATATATTCAGTGACATTCTTTGTAATATCCAGGTAAATATAACCAGTTGGATATTTTTGCTTTTGAAAGGAAATAAGCCACTAAGTCCATTTGGTTTATTTAAAAGGTAAAAATTATAAATCTACTCAGTGAGATGCCTTTTACCCATGCGACTTTGTTAAGGTCATTGCTACTTCTAGCAGTCACACTGTCCCTTGTTGCAGTTGTAACATTAGAGGTTCAACATCAGCCTTCATGTTTCCATCTGATTTCTTAATAAATCAGAGTCTCTTCACAAAAGAAAATAAAAACAACCACAAAACCAAAATCAAACAAACAAAAAAACCTAACTAGTAGTTTGGCAGTAAGGATCCACATCTAAAATTAAAGAAAAAAAAATGCTAACCAATAATCGCAGGTTTAGAATTTAACCCTATTGCATACGCTTCAACTATGTAGTGATCTACTCGAAGATTATATTCAATTGCAAAGATTGCAGTATTTAAATGTCTTGCATAAAACATATCAGTGTTAGTCATAAAAATAGATATTACTAGAATAATACCATTGTGTGTTGGAACTATTTTGCATATAAACAAAGTAGATTAAGTAAAATGTTTCTCCTGACTACATACAAAACCAAGTATAAACTACTTACAGTACAATGCTGTTCAATGAAGAAAGCATTATATTTGTATAAGCAATTACCAAGTAATATAGATCCGTTTTAAATCTCAAGTTCCACCCAGAATATTAAAAACAACTTTCATTTTTACAAGAAAGCACACAAACAACTGAAACTCCTCCTCAGTTTCTTCTACTTCCCTCTCTTGTGTCCAGGTTTTGACAATTTCATCTACTGTTTCTAAGATTAACCAGTACACTAATGAACTATGGGCATTTTCTCTGAAAAGTTTACCATAATTTTACTGTGTAATTCAAGCCTGCTACATATTCAAATAATTTAGACTCCAAAATTACTTAGGAGCTATTGAAAATCTTATTTCTGACCTTCCTTCATGGGTTTTATATAATGTCTGGTATCACTATCAACTTTTTCAGCACTTTTAGCAATTAAGCTACTTAATTTCAAATTTTCAGAAACTGGTTGCATTGTAATGCATGTGATGTAACCTATAGCAGTGTTTTCTACAGTATTAGCCATGTCTATGGAACAGCATGCAAGAAGGGAATAAGAACTGAGATGCTATAAATTTGAAAGTTTAAACCACAAATAACCTCTAGTGAAATTGAGGTACAATTTTTCTGAAGAGGGCGGTCTCTTTTTGCAATGTTGTATAAACATATGTGACAAAAAAAATGCATTCTATTTGATGTTTTGAGATATTTATATCTTCATGATGAATTGTAACTCAGCTTAAATTGAGTATATCACTATTTTTTGATTTAGAATATGTAAGCCTGATATGGTGTTACTTGACAACTTCTTAAACCAATCCACAGCCCCAACATACTTAATAAGGGTCTTAATGGAAATGTAAATAGATTAGTTAAATCAGTATGTAGCAACATGATCATAATAGAGATTTCTCATCAATTTCTCATTTATATTATATTAGCATCTGAAAAAGC
Organism: Calyptomena viridis; assembly: GCA_013390005.1. NCBI lineage: Eukaryota > Metazoa > Chordata > Aves > Passeriformes > Eurylaimidae > Calyptomena > Calyptomena viridis. Next base: position 58,819 of record WEIV01018584.1, read on the forward strand.
TATTTAAACATTAAAAGTAATAAATCATAAAACAATAGAAATACTTCATATAAAATAGTTTTATTTGAATCAAAATTACTCACAATAGCTATGAATATCCCCATTCAAATTGCTACCATGAATACTGTATAAAATGAGAATAAACTAAAAGTAAAATTAGAATACTCCTTTATAAATTACTGTATGTCAAGCTAACAAATGGTAGACTTGTCATATTGAACAACTAAATGTCTAAATGATCATTCAGCACTCATAGTGTAGGGAAAAAACACTAGCTTTGTTGGCTATAAAGCAGTTGCTCGATTTTTCATACTGTCATTCTGCTCTATTAGCAAAGCCTAACACAATTAGGTATGAATATGCAGTAATAACATGCAAATTGTTCCCTCTCAATTGCCCCAAGGCAGCAGTCTCAGCCTTTCAAAGCTTGATTTCTTCTACATCATTACAGGCTTGGCATAATTCATCAGAATAAAAAAATACCTCAGCCTTATTGCATGTGGCCAGCTAGTAAAATCATCAGGAGTTGTTAACCATTCTCCCTCAATAGGTTTGTTAGCAACGCTGTCCCCAGCTCCCTGCCACTCCTGCACTTGTACATGTTTCCCTTGGGTAATGTTAGACACTACATTTGAGCCTGCCAGAACAATTAACCCTACTGTTAATTAGAATGAAATGTCAGGCGCACAGATGGTACAAGCTGGCACCCTGCCATCCCGCCAACTGCTGCTGAGAGCAGCTACCCCACTGCTGACAGCTGTTCAGCTATGTCCCAAACCAGCAGATGTCAAAACTTTCCAGCTGAGGAAAGCTAAAAAAAAAAAAAAGCAATGATGGGTGTTTCTAGTCCCAGCAGTAATGATCACTGTTTTACTGTTATTGTAGCTATTACCTGTTGTCATACTGTACCCATCAAGTGGAGGCATCAAGCAGCAAGATGCAAATTAAAAACAATAACAAAAGTGAATAAATGTGAAACTGCTTTCCAAGCCAATTCTGTACAACCGCAAAAAGAAGAATGGAAGAAAAACGTATCTATATGATTTCTTTAGAATCTATACTTTGTCAATTCAGGGTTTATTTTAAACAAAGTTATAGGATGATACATTTTTAGAAAGTGTTATCCTGGATATTTGTGCACTGGAATATGAAATCCTTTCTTGTAGAAAATTGTAAAATCTTAGTAGCATTAGAAATTTTCATTTTTTATTTTTCTTATGTCAATTTGATTGAATTTTTCTACTGTTATGAGACACCAAACAACCAAAACAGAGTCCCAAATGTCAGAAAGTATCCTAATCCTCTCCCTGCTTAGGCACCCAATACTTAAGCTGAAATATGCAAATGAAGGATTCCAGAACATTTTCTGGTGTGAATCAGGATTCTAATTCTGGTAATTATTCTTTGTTTGCTTAAATTCCTCTTTGACCTTAGAAAATATACTTTGGTTTGGGTTTTTTTTTAAATTTGAAGAATATTATGGGAAGGCAGACATTTTTCTGTACTATCAAAAATTCTCTATTATGTTCTTCATAACGGCATAAAGATGGAATGAATAGTTTGTTCAGGATTCCTTTAAAAGATTCTATCGTGTAACTTGTGGCAATCAAAATACAACTTCAGTACTTTTAAGAAATATTAAAAATAGAGTGTGTTTTGTTCTTATATACTGTCTTAGTTGAACTGCTCAGCAAGGAGATAAGATTATATTCTTTCATAACAAAGACTATCATGGGGATCTGAATACAAAAGAAAAGTATCACATTTACAAATACAATTATTTGGTTTAAATATTTGGTTTAAAATTTATTAATAAGATTATAGTAATACCTGTAAAAATGTGTCTGTAAATTCAAAAATTTTCACAAATAACTTTGGTTTTCCTAGAAAGTTTGGGGAAAGAAATTTTTGCAAAGAAGACACATAAGGTTAGAATAGGTACAAAATTAATAATTAACAAAAATCTGTCAAGCCTAGTGAGATGTGTCCATTCATGTCTATATGAACATTTTTCATATATTCCTATAAACCTCCAATCTCAAATATATTGTTTTTGAATCTGTGTCATATATCCATAAGATAGGTATATGGTAACTTGTCAAATTTCTGTTTAGCACAGGTCTCTAGAGTTCAACTATTATATATTTAACCTAGACTTATTTGGATTCATATATATTGTCAGTTTATGTGCTATTAATAAGAAATTAATTGCTTGCATGTTTTAATATTAGCTTGGTTCTGGTTTAGATTAGGGATTTTTTTCTATATGGAGGTAGTCAAAATACTAACTTTACAAGGGAGTACCTTAAGAAATAAACATTACTAATATTTATGTCATCAGACTGCTAATAGTTCCTTGCACTCCTGGAGTGCAAATGCAAATGCAAAAAAAGAAATGTTTTTTACCAGAAATATTCAGTGAAAAGTATACCATAGTATTTGGTTGAAAAAAAAAAATTAGCAAATTTCAATTTGCTAACTGCAGCAAAATCACAGTTTGTGGTAGGATACTTAGCCATATTCTGCACTAATGAAAACCTATATATGTTAAAGTTTCAAGGAATCTGAGGCACTGCTTGTTGCAGTAGACAAGAGTTTGATATGAACACTTACACCAGAATCTTGCCAGATATGAAACTTGTCAGGGATAAACTACCCAAAGTAATTCACAAGACACAACAGACACAGTTGTCTTCAATGACCATAGTAACATTTAAATCTGAGGATAACTATCAGTCCAAAGCACATCAGTCTTGCCAAAGAATGTAACTGGATACCAGACTCCCGATTCATTTTCCTTTCTCAGGTCAGTGAACTTATTGAGTTGTTGCCTGTGCTTGATATGGTGAAGAAAGATGTTTGTTGGAGGCATCAATATTATTTTGAGGGGTTATTGAATTTTTTAAGAATATAAGAAGAGTCTTTAGGATAGGCATTCTTGTTTCTACTTTGTCTTGATGTGAGAAGAATTTAATAGGAGTACTTGTTGATATGGTGTGTGTGGTGCTTGCAGGTAGCTGCCACTTTGGTCACAAAAGCCCTTATCATATTTGTTGAACTAGAATAAACCTCAGTGTGCAGGTGGCATATACATATATATATATAAAACTTCCCATAAAGACAACATGTCTGCTACACAAGAGTAGCCAGGCATATTCCAAAAAGTCCAGAATGTAGTTTGGCAGTTTCCCAACAGATTTTGCTGGTAAAGGAGCAGTGGCACTCACATGACCTCAGGGTTTGCACCCACTCAGTTACTGGGCTGCCTGCAAGTCTGCTCTCTGCAGGGCTGCCATCCCACCACAACCCTGCAATAGTTCAGGACCAAACTGAAAGTCTATGAAGTCCTGGGCTGTGCTCTCTAAGAAAGTGGTGATCAGTACAGCCCACAGCAGCAGCCACAACACCACTGCCAAATACATGATGGTCAACTGCTAAAAATTATGTAAGGCTGTGCAACAGGCTTCATATAGAGCTATGAATGGCTTATATTGCCCTCTGTGCATTTAAGAATGACTTTGAGAACACAGCCAGTGAAGAGAGAGGCAATAGCAGCTCTGCAGTACAGTACTGCAGGTCTCTATAACTAGACAACTTATTGTGGATCGATCTCAAGTTAATAGATAACTGATTGGGAAGAGTCTGGTATTGTCATGTTCCACAGAAACAAGCACTTCAGCTTTTTTGACATCGTGCCGAAGTATGCGCAATAGATTTCAGCAGAAGACTTTGCAGAAGGTAAGGCCTGCCAACTACAGTTATTCCAGAAATGCAGGACTTAATACCTCCCCAGGTAGGATTTCCATTACTGTAAATCCCCCTTCTACATGTAGTATATGACTCCAAAACTCAGAGAAAGCTGAGGCAAAGGGGCATGAACTAAAGGTATACAGGAGCAGTAGCTCCTTAAAAGCACAATTTCTTCAAACTTGCCTGGAACCATCTGGGTAAGATATTCCCATGGTGTCCTTCTGCCAACATTTGCTGAGATGCAGAAGCACCAGTAGAGGAGAAAGAGAGGAAAATCCTTGTTGATAAAAGAACTGGAGAGTTTGTATAGGTGTGCAGGGGGTGTGCCTCCATTTCAAGATGTTATATTATCACGCATGGAGCAGGCAGGAGGAGGGACTAGGCAGGCTCACTGTGCTACAACAGTATGAGACCATCATGGTTTGTTCCTCACAACACATACAGTGGGTACCCTGCTCCATACATGATGGCATCAACACTGTCAGTACAGGGCAATCTGCAATTCTGGTCCTAAATTGTTACCTGAGCAAAGCGTGAGTTGGCTGTGGACATAAAAAGTGCCTCTTCTTATTCACATGGGGTCTTCATTTCTTCAGGACCACCAAATAATATTTTATATTACAAGGAAGGTGTCTGTCTTGTCAGAATTGAATTAAATGACCAATACAAGCACTAACTACCTCCAAACTCCAGACTGGGTGAGGACTACAAAAAAAATCTGACCAATTTCAGAAGGTCTACAAAGGTGGAGTAACAGTAGACTAGATTAAGCTTGTTCTTGTTACAAGTTAAGTGTTATAGAATTGAAGAAATGTTTTGAAATACTCCTAAGATTTTGATAGCAAATTAATCCTTGAGGAGTATAATTAAGACAATATAATAGACAACCAGTGGAGACTCCTCACTGGTTCATACACAAGGATGCCACAGACACATGATGTCAATTAAAGTGTCAGGCTGAAGCTTTCTTTTTAATAAGAGTATGTCTCCAAGCACAATACTTTTTACAACCCCTGGCCAGGAAACACTAGAATCTCTTGTCAATTTTTCAGGTAAACTGGACAAAGACCTAGCCACAGGATCAAAAGGCTCTTCCTAACATTCAGGGTCTATCTTCAAGTAATCAGGCCCACAGTCATGGTTGGTCTGGCATGAGAGCTCTCAGGTATGGTTGAGAGTTTTTTAGCAGCACAGAAACTCACATGTTAAGATGCTTGTTAATCAATAATTTCCCACCTAGCTCCCCTAAGCAAGGAGAGAGCAGCACTGATTTATTTTGATACAGCTCTTACCTTTTTTTCCAATCCTTTTTATTTTTACCATGAAATTCCTCATTTCCCCATTAAGGAAGGTATTCTGCAAAAACAAAGTATACCAGGCATATAAAATAAAAATAAATTATTATAACTAGATAAACATCCTCACAGAAGATTTAAGTCAGTGAAACATAATTTCACAGATGAGGAGAAATGGTGCTAAATGAAAGAAGGAATTTAAGTAAAAGTGATTTTTTGAAAAAAAGAAAAGAATCTCAGAAACTTTTCTTTTTTACAACAAGGAAAAAAAAAAGTAATGCAGAAGATAATAACATCAAAGACAGCAGCCTCTTTTCTACAGAATTACTTCGAAGTTCAAAATTAGATATTAAACCTTGCAAGAGCAAGAGTAATAATGCAGTAGCATACATACATTGTGGCTAACAGCCAGTCTAGTAAAACTAAAGTCAAGGGTTAAATTTCTGTTGCCTTCTGTTGGGCCAAGATTCAACTACAATGTACATGAGATTTCTTTTTATTCTCTGTTTCTCTCATACAAGAAGAAAGACATGGTGGAGCACTTACCATACTAATGGAGAGAGCCACCCATTTTCAACTGGTTGTTTTTTCAACTTTGGTAAATGAAGGACAAAAAATTGATTTGAAAAACCTAGCAGAAGTGTTCCCCCTCCCTTGCTGCTAAGAAAGGTACTTGAACTTGTGCCATCTCACAAACAACTGTCAGATGTTTCAAACCCACGCAGTTTCTCAGGGCATTCAGTACTTTCATATGAATCAAGGACATTGGTTATGTGCTTTGGATCAGAGGGCTGACAATATGCAGAGTGAATGCATCTCAGACATAAAGGATCTCATTTATGTACTCAGGGTATACTGTTTAAGCACAACACAAAGTATGTTCTCTGGGATTCAAGCTGTAAATACTCTCCTAAGTTTAGTCTGTTGTTGCAATGTATGTTCACAGTATCTGAGAACTATATGCAGTTCTGATCAAGTTTCCAATCAATATGTACTCTCTTGTATCTAGATTATTATACACAATTTTCAAGCTTCTGTTCAAATCTCATAGAAGGACTAAAATTTTAAAATACTGTAGGCAATGATGATTAGTTAAGCATTTTCTATTAAGAATTACTGATTTTGCTACTGAACCTGACAATTAGTAATTATCTAGTGTAAAACACTCACAAGCTTTAAGTGTCTCAAATAAACAACTAAAAGGAACCATTAAAAAGGTAAACTATTTTAACAGGTTTTATCCTCACTTTACAGCACATGAGTACATATCCTGAACATGAGTTCTTCTCTTCTGTCTACAAGCTCAAGAAAAAAAATTAAATTTCAATGGCTACTATCAATTTAAGTCTACGTTAATGCTGTAGATTTTCTTCAAGTACTTGTTTAAATTAGAGTTGACACCTATTTCAAATCATGCCTTTCTGAAATCCTTATTAATAAGTCACTACCATTTTAAAATATTCATAATCAAAATTAGGTCAGATGATTAAGGGATTATTCCTACAAAGCCTGAAATTTAGTGTGTCTGAACACCCACATTTTCAGTGACTTAAGTGGAAGAGGTACTTCCTCAAAAGCCACATGATCTCATGGATTAAGTTTAGGCCTGGAAGTCATAAGATTCTGAGCTCTCTTTCCTCATATTTACTTATTTACATTAACTATTTTTGTACTGATCATTAGTGTGAATTAGTTAGAAACTAAGGTGTATATAATTTATTCTGCTTTATTGATTGGGGCACTCACAACTTCATAACGTACAATATCCTCAATGTGTGAGAAACATGGTACCAAATTCTCCTCTGCCATTCTGTATTCTCTTCAACATTACACTGTGCACAGCTGGAAGCTTGTGGTAGGAGAGGTGGGAGAAAAGGACAGAGATCTCGTTAATTTTGAGTGTCTGTGTCCCACTAAAATATCATTAAAGTAAAAAAAAAAAAAACAAACAAAAAAAACCAACAGAAAACAAGACCAAAACAAACCAAACCAACCTACCAAATAAACAAAAAAAAAACCAATCGAACATCAACAAAAAAAAGAAAGCAAGTAGTTCTTGGGCTTTCTTAGTGGCAAAATAAACATAATTACTACAAAATAAATAGTGGAAGACTGGCAAAATAATGCTCTGATTGTTTCAAAGCTTATAATTAATAGAGTTACTACATTTTGAAAATATGCTTGACAATATTTTTGATTGACAAATATGATTGACAAAGTACCTATGAGGGATCTAAGCAGACTTTTTGAAAGCACGTGTATTCCAAAAATATGCTAGTTTACATTTAAAACATTAACATGCAAACATTGTTCTCTGTGCAGTATTTTTGTTGAAAACATGAATATGGCATACTTCTCCCCATCACCTCATATTTTTTCTACTCTCTTCTTTGAGCCAAAAGGGTTTCCACTGATTTTTTGCTTTGATGTTACAAGATCTTGAATTCTGTAATAATATTCCCATTCCCTTCCAAGTAACCATTTCCTTCTTCTCTAAAAGGTCATTACAGAATTACAGGATGTGTTCCTGTCTCCCTTAGGGCTTATAAACACAATTCCTCATAAACATAAAAGTGAATGGATACCATGGTTGAATAACACATTGTAATAACAATACATTACTGTATTTGAAAGTGTGACCTATTTGGTATATTCACAGACTACTATAAAAATAAAAGTGTTGTACAAAATGTAAAATTTATAAAATGTGCTAACATACAAAAACACGTAAGCACACAGAGAGAAATAAATTGTCTGTACATTCAAACACATACATAGAATATTTTATTTATAAATATAGATTAATGCACTTTACAATATTTAAGCTGAATAATTCCTGAAGAATGATTTAATCAGCCAGGGAGGTTTAAAGGTGCCACATAACTACACATGTAAGTATGCCCTTACTGCTGTTCTTACAATGCACTTAGTATCTTGTACTTCACTAATGCTGTTTCTACCACTACAAGCAATTTATTCCACCTCACGTTCATCAAGTGCTCATAAATCAGCATTAGGCCACTTTTTTACTGAGTTGCTGATTTTTAGCCAGCAGACAGCAGCATTTGGATTCAAAGTCTAATATTGGCACACATATTGATTTTAATTAGTCTAATTAGTTCATTACACTAAAAATCAAACAGACCATTTATTACATTCCCAACTAATGACATACAATCAAGGATTTAATATGATAATGAGCAAGATCAATTATCACTCATAAAGGAAGTCATTAACAAGTGTAAACATTTCTAACTGAATACCATTACAAATTATGAAGTCATAGCTAGTCATTTGCATAAGCATACTAATTTTATTTCATTATATTCCTTCCACTTCATACTCCAAATACCTTTCACAAAGCTCCTTTTTTCAGGAGACTTGATTCACAGCTGTAAACTTAATTCTTACTGTCAGTAACGCAATTGTTCACTACACAGTCCTTAAACTCAATGCTATTAAATCCAGGTTCAAGCAAACCAGACAATGTCTATGGACTCTCTCAGAAAATATTACAGAATATTGTACGAAGGAAATGAGGTTTCCAGGTGTACCAAAGTGGATTCAGCAGTATTTCTCTACTGGGGAATATTCAAGAACTACTTTCTTTGTTGTCTGGGATATTTCACATGCAAAATTGAGCTAGTGATAGAAGTTAGCCCTGCCACGGTTGTTTAGCATTATAAAGAGAAGGAGGCAGCATCCGCCAGAGTACTTTCACTTTACTGTAGAAACTGTAGATTTCAACCTTTTAAAACACAAATTACGATTTGAGCTATAGGTAGCTAAATATTTTATTATCCTTAGATTCTCAGTACCTAGTTCTAACCTTAATTCTATTTGAATTCTTTCAAGGTCCCTGTCACCATCATTATCTATTCTGTATCTTACAATAGCACCCATGATGTCAATCAAAATCATAGCAATTACACTTTCTATTATAGCAGAATCACATTTCTATGGTGCACAACAATCAAGAATGTAAAGCATAACTTCTCATTTTGCCAAAACTGTTTTTCACCTGTTCTAGTGTACAATGGTTACTTCAGAATACTTTTCATAAGTGCTTCTCTATACCAGAATACATTTAGTGAATACATGATTACAGAGCTACGTAACACATGTATGCATCAGGTCACTCAGTCTTAATAAACTGCAGAGGGTAATTTTTTTTTTCATTTTGTTGTACTTTTTATAAAATACTGGAAGAAGTCTCCATTTTAATTAAGGTCTTAAATATTTCTAAGTGTAGAAGCTGTTAACTAACACACACAGAGTCCAGTTAGCAGCTGTTTAAATCTGATGGATATAGAAAAAATTGGATTTACTACTACTCAGATTGCAACTTTACTCAAGAGGAAAAATCTTTTCAGTATAAAACTATATTTTTATTTTAATAAATTATCTCGCTGGTTCTGAAGTCTGCTTGTTTTAGAAGTAGCACATACTAATACATTTGAGAGTACCTCATCTGTATCAGCGATAAGTGACTTCTCCAGCTACTATGTTCACCAAAAACTGACAGCTGTAAGTTCAGATTCTTTGATTAAGTTTCTTACAAGGCTTCAACTTTCGATGGCATCATCAAAAAATATTCAGCATTTCTCAGAAATTAACTCATTAATATAAAATTCATTCTTTCCCTAAAGTGTAACCCAAAAAAACCAGTGGGTGCACATTGTTTCTCTTAAGGTTCAAACTAAATAAAAACTCAATAATAATTCTTACATTAGTGCATCCCTGTAACTAGTAATTTAGAAAGTAAGCAAAACACAAAGGAGTCAAACTAGTTATATAGCTTTGGGGCCATAATGATTGAAATAGTTCTTCAAGACATCAGGAGGCCAAAGCTGCACCTCACACTATCCAGCTCCATTAAGTTTGAGACTCATAGAAGACAAATAATTTATAGCTGAGTCATTAAGTGTTTCATGACTTCAGGTTTTATGTGCTTATATGTATTAGCACTTTAAATTTTGTATACTTATGTGCTTGGTACTCAACTAGATATATTCTGGATTCTACTATTTAAATAATTATGTAATTGATCTTGTTCAATACATAGTTTTTAATATCAGTTTTGTTTCACTATGTACTACATCTGTTGTCTTTTCACTTTCATTTTTTTCCCTTTCATGTCTTCTATCCATTTGATTTTCCTTTCCACTTCTTTACTCTGAACTCTGATATTTTTTCCCTCAGGCTTTCCCTAACTTCCTTACATATCTCTGTGTCTTAGCCTCCTCTCCTCTTCCCAAATCAGAGTTCATGCCAACATCAAATACAAATGGAAGATGAGAAGGAATTTGAGTATATAGTCAAATCTGCACCAGAAAACAAAATGGATTTATCCATAAATGCTGAAAGAATCACTATTATCATTTTACATAGGCTATAAAGGAATGATTTGGAGCCAAAATTCATAATGCTTTTTAAGAAAAAAACAGTTAGCTATCACTACTCTCAATAAGAGGGGCATCTCAGTGCCATGATATGTGTACAGTCTAGTTTTCTCTGATCTGAGAACAAACAGCACTATAGGTGTCTGACTAAACAACAAAACAAAGGAGGTGTTTAAAAAAAAAAGAAAGAAATTGTATTTAAGCAAGGAAAATGGAAAGAAATTCTAACAGATTAAATGTAAACCCATGAAAAAGCATCACAGGAGGAAGAAAAAACAAAAATCCCAGAGATCTTAAAAATCCATCCTAACTAGATGGAAGAATCAAATCTTCTAATGCTAATATTTTCTTTCCAAAAGAAAAGGCCATATGGCCTTGAGTAACCTGGTCTAGGGGGATGTGTCCCTGTCCACAGCAAGGGAGGTTGGGACTAGATGACCTTTAAGGTCCCTTCCGACCCTTAGTATTTTATGATTCTATGAAAATATCAGGAACAAAATCTCTGTCTCTGAGTTTGTATGACCAACTGACCACCTTGATACAACAGCACTCAGAGTCATTGCTCAGAAGCTAAATGAGGCCTCTGCACTGGTATTTGTAGCATAAGACATGAAGGAGTCAACTATATCAGAACTCTTTTTGGGCACAAGGGGTTGCAACTGAAGGTCTGTCTGAAATTGAACTCTGAAAGAAGTTATAGTACAAACAGACAGAATCACCAGGACCTGGCAGCATTCATCTGCATACTCGAGTACAACTCAGGGATGAAGAGTTTGAAATACTAATAGTAGTATGTAACCTTTAGTTTTCCTTTGGTACAGGAATGTAGGAAAACAAAAGCAATAACTATTCTCATAAAAGGTACTTGGGAAATTTCAGCAGCCACAGACCTCTAAGGCAGATGTTATATTGGACACATTAGCAGAAGTTATAATCAAGATCAAAATTAGTGGACTTCTGGATAGATGTGAATTACTTAGTCTTTTTTCCCCTTCCCAAGGACCTCATACAATCTGATCTGGTGCAAAATGTTGAATTAAGCAGACTCTATCCATTGAAAAAGTAGTTGTTACTTACAACACTCATTTGTCCACATTCATATATTTTGGTCCTACTGTTTTCCATAACATCTAATCTTATGAAATGCAAATGCAGGGTAAACAAGGTAGAGAACAGTCACAGACAAACTCAAAGTCCACCTGGAAAAGAGCTTATTCAGAAGAAATGTGACAAATGCCTATAAATTCAAAAATAGTATGAAGAAAGAGAGCAAGTAATATTTTATATATTCTCATAACAAAAAAATTAGAAAACTTAAAAGAAATAATCAAAATTACTCAAAACAAAGAACTACTATTCTTTGTACCATAAGGATAGAATTGTGGTAATAATTACCAGTGCATACAGGTTGATAGGTTTAAAAAATAGCTCAATAAGAAAAGCAAAGAATAAAAGTTTAAAGGCTACAAACCACAGGAATATTACTTGTAACTTAGATGAACATTGCCAGGAGTTTGGGGAATATTAACAAAAAAGGAAGCACAATATACTTGCTTTATTATAAGATTTCTAGTTCTTCAGTGCTGGCCATTTTTGGAGAGTTTTTGTGTGAACAGTGCAAGAATTAAAAAGTCTGCATACTAACATCTACAAAGTCTACAGAGCAAAGACCTTTGGCTTTTCAACACAGGCCCCAGGGTTTTCAACATTGTTTTACATATACATGCTAGCACACCCTTAAAATATAAGGCTGTCAGGATGTTAGTCTTATTAAGATTTCAGCATTTTTCCCAAACCAACCATCTAACTTGATTCCCAAGTTGAAAATGTATGCAATTGTTTTAATTCTCACCTCATATATAAATGCTAGAGATTTTATTTCTAAGAATTCTATTAATATTACTTGTCTAAGAAAGTTAACAGACCATGGGTAAATTGGAAAAACTGTGAGCTTTTCAGATAAGTCCTCTGACCAAAAGCTATTTCTTTTTGGTAAACTATGCAAAAGCAGCATTCTACATAAAATAATGTTATATATTATGTAATAATATAAGAAATCATGATGCACACATAAATAAGAGAAGCATTAAAAACAGCAAAGTATCTCTAACACAGAACAATAAGGGTACCTGGCAGAACAAGAGTCTGAAATACACTTTCAGTGTATTTTGTCTGATAATTTAGGTTTGGAGGGACATTCCCAGGTCATCCGCTCAGTTCTATGCTTAAAATTAGGCTAACTTCAAAGTTAGATGAGGTTGCTCTATTTGTCAGACATTCCACTAGAATGCGGAAATCTTACTTTCAAGCTGTAATGTAATATTACGTATGCAACGCAGTCCTTCGCAGGCACGTCGGGAGGTCACCAGATGTCGGGTACTGGATGTTGCCGAGTGGCTTATACGCTGCCTCCAACAAGGCTTATGCATCAGCCAAGTTTATTACAAGCAGTATCTACATAACTATTACACGTGGATGGTCTCATGCATACAGCTAGATCCTACAGGCCTGCCTACCTAAGCTAAACTAACCTAAGCTAATACTACTATGCTCCCTATATTTCCTAAGCTAATCTACTCACCTTAACAGACAGGTTGTCAATGCCACGTAGACAACATGCCTATCTGCCTAGACATGTCTGTTTCTGTGGCAGGATTTTTGCCTACCAAGACAAAATGTCTGCTTCTTCTCTCTACGCAGCAAGCAGCTATATAACACACTATAATGTTTACATTAAGCACCCAATAGCCTAAAGGTCAGCTGTCCTTGTCCAACCACAAGCATCAAGCCACGTCCACGGGACACAGCCTGTCACTGCAGCTCCTGTGTCAAGCATCCCCTGATCACACAGGTGTCCTGCTCCCAGCAGGCCATCACACTGTAACATGACAAATCCTAGTGTAAGCAGCACAAGATAGTTCTGAGGGTTCTTTTTCTTTCTCACTAGGACCTTATTACTGCAATGAGATGAACGATCTGGAGGAAAGAAAAAAACTGAGACAGAAATTGATATTGAAGAGCACCTAGAGTCTTCTACCATTTGGCAAAGAAATTGGGGCAGGGAATTGTATGTAAATGTTTTTGAGGTTTACCATTGATCTATAGCACTCTTGCACCTTTTATTGATGTGGATAACACTCCCATGAAAAGCTGGTATGTTCCTTCCTTTAACTGTTATGTGGTCCCTGGACAGTTAAGACTGTAAACCAGAAGTGCCCAGAAGGTTGAAGTGCAAGGGTCAATGTACTCAAGTTAGTACAAGCTAGTACATTCCACATTGGTCTTAGGCACTATGGCAATTGGCATACAAGCCACATACTCCAAGATAAAAGCATCAAACTCTACTCCTTGGCAGATTGTTCTTCAGATGCCATACTTAGAGGCAGCATTCAAATATTACTTCAGAGTACATACAGTGTGGATATTAAAATTGATATGATAACAAGATAACCACTTGCAGCAAAGTGTTCCACCAAATCCTTAATAAAGACTTCCCAAATCCTTCTTGTTACCTTTCCTTACTAGCTTCTTTATTTCAGGAAATAACTATATAGGAAATAACTTACTAGAGAACTGCATTTCCAGTAAGAGAAATTACAAATAGTGTTCATTGACTGATATTACAAAGCATTTAACATGCTAACATTCCTTCTTTCAAGTTACAGTTAAATACACAATTTTTATGAGTGTTATCCTGATATCTCCTGTCTTAAAACCAGCTTTTCTTCAAAGGGTTGGCAAAATAGGCAGCTAAGGTCCCTCAGATCATTTGCTGTTTCAGCAAATTGCTTAGAAGCTCCAAATGCTTGGGAGATTTTATTCCACTGATTACAAGAAAAACAAAGTAAGCATTGCAACTTTGAAAGGAATACCTCTTAGATAGTCTGATAATTGCTTTCAACAAAGGAGAATAGGTCTATGACTCACAATGGATGGCCAAAGGCAATGTTTTTTGATTCCACTGACCTTTCAACACTCTAAGGACGGGAAGTATAAATCTTATGATAAAGTCACAGGCTGCTAGACACTAAAAGACTACTTTGTAAAGGAAACAAAATAGAGCAAATTAGTAATATAATATGAACTTTCAGAAAATAGTTATAATTTTAAGGAGGTCTTCTGTGAAGTTTAATTATTTTTAATAGTAAAAGACTGTTTTTAACTCTCTAACAGTCCAATTCCTCTCAGAGGTACTCAAGTAATGATAAAATCACAAGTTATAGACTAAGTGGTAAAAAAGTGTTTCTGTTCTAAAACATTTGTCATATATTTTGCTAAACACGATTGATTACTTTTGTACACTTCCTCATACTTATATCCTGCAGGTCAATCAGCAGTATCATGACTCAATAACATGTATTTTGTTCAATGTCTAATTCAACACATGTATGAAACAAGCCTTTTGGTTTTCTTAATGCACTTTTAATATTGCATATTTTTAAATGAAACAAAAATGTGAATTAAGTCTCTCATAATGGATTTGACTTTCCTGGTCTGTTGTTATGCTTATTTCAGTGCTTCATCTAAACGATCTTCAATTGTAGTCTGATTACCGGCACAACTTAACTGGAAGAGTGATGCCAACCTGGATACAGTGGACAAAGTGCAAGTCAGAGAAAGAACTGCAAAACTTGTTAAAAAGAATAATTGAACCTAAGTTTCCCCATGTTTTAAGTACATTAATATATGAAGACTCACATTTATTTCCAAGTTAATTTCTGATACGCTTTAAACAACATAAACATAACTGATTTTACAGCAGCAGACCAGCCTGAAATGACTAAATCCTAAATTTAGCCCATAACAAACTGTTAAAGCCCTTTTTTAAGCTCTTCCCTCTTATTTTAACATTTTTTCACATGCTTTAAAAAAAGTTTTAATGCCAAAGGTCTCATCTGTCCTTATCAGCACTTCTCCACCACTTTGGCTGCCAAGACTTGTAAAGAAATAAAATGCAAAAGTGCTAAGAGGACTGAGAAAGACCACATGTAGAAAAGAAACCCAAGAGAAAAGAAGGCCACTCATTTGTATGATTGGATTTAAGACTAAAGTTTTTGAAGGTTTTTTTGCCAACACAGCCTTGAAAACTGCAGGACAGGTAACCACAAAAGCCACTCTCGTGGGCTCAAAGCCTGTAGCAAGAATCAGTGATGCTGGAAGGTGTATAGAGACAGTGTCTGTTTTTCAACATGCCAGTGGTTTCAACAATAACAAATCAAAGACCACTGCTCTCTTCTACCATGAAAACACTGAGGTAACATCTTGAAAGATGCTCAAAAATAAAAGTGAAAAATTATATTTTGAGTTTAACAAAATGAGACAAGAAGCATGAATACCTCAAAAAGAAGCTGTTTTGAATCATACTAGTGTACCATGGCATGAGTTGCTTTAATGTCAGCTGCCTTCTATGAACAGCACCACTAGTCAGTCAATGGTTCACCTAATCCAGGCTGAGCTACAGATCATAAGTCTCATCCAACTTTCAGTCAGATGATCTAAAGAACCACCTTCTTTTTCTATGCCACTTGAAGGACAAGCAAAAAAGCAGTGAAACACTCAAAATTCCAGTTCCTTCTAAATACATTCTCTGGCATTATCAACCCTGCATTACAATATAGGATTGTAACACTATAAATGTATGTTTAAAAAAAACAACCCAAATTATAGAATCATCAAGTGGTTTGGGCTGGAAGGGAGCTTAAATATCATCTAATTCCAATCCACTTGCCATGAGCAGGGGCAACTTCCACTAGACCAAGTTGTTCAAGGCCGTGTCCAACTGGGCCTTGGACAATTCCAAGGATGAGGCTTCAACAACTTCTCTGCACAAGCTGTTCCAGTGTCTCACCACCTTCAGAGGAAAAGATTTTTTTCCTAATATCTAATATAATTGTACCACCTTTCAGTGTAAAGCCATTATCCCTCATCCTATCACTACACTTTGTGATCACTTGTCCCACTCCATCTTTCCTATAAGCCTCCTTTAGGTACTAGAAGGCTGTTCTAAGGTCTCTCCAAAGCCTTCTCTTCTCTAGTCTAAACAATCCTAACTCTCACAGCCTGTTATAGGAGAGGTATTGCAACCCTCACATCACCTGCATGGCCCTCCTCTGGAACTGCTCAAGGAGGTCCATGTCTTTCTTATGCTGGTGTCCCCAGAGCTCAACGCAGTACTTCAGGTGAGGTCTCACAACCCAGTCTAACCTTGGACCTTCAGGATATCTTCATGTGAACATTACAGTAGTTGCAAATAATTTCTGAATTTCAAAAAGTCTTTCTCAGAAGTTTCTATCACATATAGAAACTTGTATACACAAGACTATAAACTCGTAGCAATCTCAGCCATCATCTAGTTCCTTCTCCAGATGGAACTAACACAGTAAAATGATGACTTCTGACCAAAAAAAAGGGGCAAGCTGTTGAAAACACCTGCACAGAACAACTAAAAAAAAAAATCTAGCTTACTGAAAAGTAAATAACCTTACTGGCTTGCTTGTTTGTTTTTTAATTATCTGCACCAGACTGAATATAGACCTTCTAAATAAACACAATACAAAGAGTTCTACAAGGTTGAGTTTTGCTACTTAGAAAGAAATGAGACTGGCAAAACACACAGTTGTATACCAATCAAAACAAAAACATACGGCAATTTTAACATAAAGAGAGTCTATGAATTCATGTTAGTATATCCAAATGGAGTCCTGTGAATGTCAAGTCAAAATGATGCATTTATCTTAATGGAGCCTTCTGCCATATTGAAAGGGAAAAAAAGTTTGAATTTCAGCAAGCTGGGTTTTCCTGACAAGAAAAGGAATATAAGCCAACCATTCAAAAAATTGTTTAGTAAAACAGATTAATACTATGCACAAAATAAAATGTCTTGATTTGGTGAAAAGCAAGTCAAGAGTACCGCTTTTGTTTTAAAAACAATAATGGAAAAATAAACAACAACAACAACCAAAGACCACTACAGTTCACAGACCTTTCAGATTCTCAAAGAAAATTGCTTCCTTACTCCTACATACATTTTCTTGTCAGAATTTTCCTATTCTGACAAGGGCTGTTCCAAACTCAGTACCTGCGAATATCAGAAGTTAGTTTTTAAAAATATGGATGGAAGGGAGGATTTCACACTTAAATATGTTCCAAGTTTATGATATCTCTGAAGAGATCATAAAATTGTCAAATTGCTCAAAGCAGTGATGCACCACTTCCAAACAACTTATCTGCAAATTATAAAAAATTTGACTTCTCAAACATTTGTTAGTATAAAAATGGTTAGTTTGCCCATAAGGGTATGGACTATCTCCTAAACAGAAACAATGGAAAAGTCCTGAAAGGCATCAATGTTGTTCTTCATTCCAGGACATTCTAACTGTGTTTGGGATCCACTATTGACCATTAAGTTTTAAACACTGTCTCCTAAAATCTTCTTATACCCAGTGCAAGATGTAAGTCTGAATTTATGGACCACTAGACAAATTAAAAAAACTGGATGTATAGCCAGACTCAGAGGGTTAATGTGCCAAACTCTACCCAGAGGCCAGCAACAAATGGAGTACTAAAGGGATCTGTACTGAGACCTCTCCTTCTTAATATCCCAAACAATGACCCAGAGGAGGACAGAGAGTATGCCCTCCTTGAGTCTGCAGATGACACCAAACCAGAGAGAGGTCCATAGATATGCTCGAAGGTGGGGATGCTAGTCAGAAGGACCTGGATAGACTAAATGGCCAAACACAAACTTAGGGCAAAGGCCATCCTGCAGCTGGGAAAGAACCCCTCGTGCCATTGCAGGCTGGGGGTGGGGTGCATGGGGAGCAGCTTTTATGGAAAAGACCTGTCTTAGCAAACAGGAAGCAAAGGCAGCCAGCACCATCCTAGGCCATATGAAGCACGGCCAGTAGATCAGAGAAATTATTCCCCTTTGGCACTTTATCCCAGTACTTACTAGCTGGTACATAGCTAGCATGCTATACAGAGTAGTATGTCCTATTTTGCCACCACCTCCACTACAAGAAAGCCATTGATAAGCTGGAATATGCTCAGTGGACGGTCACCAAGATGGTCAGGGGACAGAGCACATACCCTGTGGCACACAAAGAACATTTAAGTTGAAACATGAAAGGCTGGATGCAACTGAATGCGAGGAAAACTCACCCTGTGGGCCAGTCAAACACTAGAACAGGTTGTCCAGACAGGTTATGCAGGCTCAATCCTTGCAGGTTTGCAAGCCCAGACTGCATAAAGTCCAACTTACAGCCTATGCTGCTTTGAGAAAGGAGTTGGCTTCTTGAAGTGCCTTCTAATCTGAACCCTTATGTGATTCTGTGATAATCTCTAAACTGATCTACATGATCAATCTCAAGATCTAAATATTTAAGCCGTAACAGGCATCAGAAGAGCATTTCTATGCAAATATTATTGCCATTCATTCACATAAATGGGAAGAAACCTTTTCACCAGAATTTTTACTGAAAACCACTTTGCACTATGGTTTTGGATTGTCTACTAACTTGAACAATGCTTAAAATGGCCTAATGTATAATCCGTCAAATAACATCACAAATGTGCAAGCTATCATAGGGCCCCAGAGACTAGTTAGACTTTTGTAAGCATTCAGCTGTGTACCTTAGACATTTTGATTAAGACAATAAAAAGATACAAAAAGAAAAGTGCTCCGAGTCTTTCAATCATGAGGATGTTAAAAAATATCTGTCAGTGTTGGAGACTTGCCTTTGATGACAATATTTCATCATCATGTTGTGTATTAGTACTTCACAGAATAGAATACTCAGAAGGGAAATACTTATTCACTGCATCTGCCTTTTTGTAAAATACAGACATTTCCTTAAAAGATCGGTTTTTTCATGTGATTTTTTTAATGGCAGAAAGACAAAGCTGTGTCTTTGAAAATACCCAGCCAAATGAGCTTAACAGACTTCTTTTTTTTGGTTCTTCTCTGGGTTTCGTGTTTATCTGGTCTTTTTTTCTTTTTTTTTTTTTTCAAGACATCTTTCCAATAAACTGTGACTTCAATTTACAGGAGGAAACTGTACCTTCTGGAAAAGGAGCAAAGAGTTGTACTTTTCCAGGTGTGTGCCTGGTCTTTGGTTACACTCAGACCACTAGTTGAAATCCATACTAAACAGGCATTCTGGAAAATGTAAATCCTGACAGAGACAGAAAGTATATACATAAATAAAATATTTAAATAATCTTTATTAACCTTAGCCCATACTTCAGTCTTCTACCTTCATAGCTATTACCAGAATTAATTTACCTTAAATAACTCAAAGTACCCTTTAGTTCTTTGACATATTCTGTTGTCTCCAACAAGTTAGAAAGCAAAGTTTGATCAGAACTGGTAAAAAAATTACTTAATAAAACAGTACACCAAGGTATAATTTACTGAGCTGGTTTTGGCTTGGGTAGAGTTAATTTTCTTCATAGGATCTAGTATGGGCTATGTTTTGTATTTGTGCTGGAAACTGTTGATAATTCAGGTATGTCTTAGCTATTGCTGTGCAGAGCTTGTACAGCATCAAGGCCTTTTCTGCTTCTCACCCCACCTCAATACTGAGCAGCTGGGGTGCAGAAGGAGTTGGGAGGAGACTGTAGTGGTTTTTACATAGGATTATAAAACTTTTTTTGTCTGTAGCAGGGTAGGGAGAGAGGACGGGGTGCCCCTATCCACATGGCATAACTGGTGGATCTCAAGACTTGACTTTGGTGGAGGCTGAAGTGAGCCTGACAGGGAGGGACTGGCAGAGGCACACCATCATTAGCAGCCTGAATGCCCCATGCATTCTGGGCATAGATTACCTGAGGAATGGGTACTTCAAAGACCCAAGGGGTCACATAAGTGGGTGTTCAGGATTGCAGCCATAGAGATGGATGTCGCCAAGCAGCTGAATGCCTTGCCTGGTCTCTCCAAGAGCTCCTCTGCTGTTGGACTGCTGAGTGGAGGAACAGCAGGTAAAAATCGCCACCAAGACGGTGCATTGTCGGCAGTACCGGATGAACAGAGATGCTGTGGTCCCCATCCACAAAATGATTCCAGAGCTGGAAAGCCAAGGTATGATAAGCAAAACCCACTCACCCTTCAACAGCCCGATTTGGCCGGTGCGTAAACCCAATGGGGAATGGAGACTGACTGTGGACTACTGGGGAGTGAACGAGGTAACACCATAGCTGAGCGTGGCTGTACCAGACATGCTGGAGCTGCAATATGAACTGGAGTCCAAGGCATCCAAACGGTATTCTACCATTGATATTGCAGATGCTTTCTTTTCTATTCCCCTAGCAGCTCCCTGCGGACCCCAGTTTGCCTTCACCAGGAGAGGCGTGCAGTATACTTGGAACCGTTTGCCACAGGGGTGGAAGCATAGTCCCACCATCCGCCATGGACTGATCCAGGCCACGCTGGAGAAGGGTGAGGCTCCTGAGCATCTCCAGTATGTAGACGACATTGTCGTGTGGGGAGACACCACAGTCGAGGTCTATGAGAAAGGAGAAA
>WEIV01018586.1:5493-51887 GCA_013390005.1 Calyptomena viridis
GTGTTCACCTCTTAAGCTTTTTTTTTCTTGATTCTGGTGGCAGCAAGCCTGAATCTTTACAGTGTTCTCTTATTCTGCCCTCTATAGTCTCTTGTTAGAAGAAAGAATATACTAACTAGCCCATCGTACTTGTTGAAGGGAAATTTTCTTTTATATTGGAGTTGTTTTCTTTTCTTGACTATAAGGTGGTGTTGAGCTGTTCTTTTGAGGTTATTGTTGTTGTGCAAATGATTGGGCTCTGTGGATGCTTGTTTTTCCTTCCATAACAAATTTCCATCTCCCTTTCTCCCCTAAAATGACAGAAAATGAAGAAGGCCTTAAATGCTCAGTCAGAGCTTTTTGAGAGCTTGAGACAAAAGATCCTTCCAAGCCTGCATAGTATTTCTAATCTCCCTGGTAACTGGCAGCAGAAAAGGTCTTTACTCTGAATTAGGACGAAGTACCAGCTTTCAGAAAAAACTCTGGATGGGTCTCTCCCTCCAAATAACATGTGTGTCAAGCTTGAGGCCTTTCTGTGTAGCAAAACTTCTGTGAGATTTTAAAGTTACTGTTTTGGTTTGGTTTTTTTAAAGAGTCTCAACTGTTCAATGTTTACTACATTAAAAGAAAAAACATTTGAGGTTTTTTGGCAGATTTTGGAGGATAGTGTTTTTGGGATGAAAAATAGAGATTGGCCTTAATGAAATCCAGCTATCATCTGACTGGTAGGAAAGGATGGACAGGCTACAGAAATTCCCTGAAAAAAGCCAGAGTGACATCAGCCAATTTCTTTCTAAAGTCCTTTGCCCCAGGCCTAGGGGAAGACACTTTTCCTGCATCTTGCAAAGGAAACAGCCTGGTTTCCTTGGAGACACCAGAGGCTTGGGAAGGCTAAGTCAACAACCCCTTAGAGACAGCAAGAGTTAAAAAAGTGTTCCTGACCAGTGCATAGAGAGGTGAGGTCTCCCTGCATTCCTTCTCTTCACGTGGTTCCTCCATTACTCTCTGCTTTCCTTCCCTTCACGTGGTCTCTGTTACTTCTCCATCTCCTTGTGCCTATAAACTTCCCTCATTCCCCAGCAGCATATAGAAATCCTATGTAGATGAGATTGTCCTAACAGGTTGTATGAGTTGTGAATTCAGAATTTAAAAGAAATCTGGTATTCTTAATCTGCACACTCAGAAATGGGAATCGAACCTAGTATCTCAAAATGTTTAGATCCTTGAGAAGTGTACAGACAATTAGGGGCTTTTTTCTTTTTTGTTTTAATAAAATATAGTTGCTGTATCTGAAAACACTAACTGGCACATTTTCTGATGTCATTTTTGGAAAGCTTAGTTTAGAAAGCTGATGCTCGGTTTATCTGGAAATCTATCCAGCTGTAAAAACCTTTCATGATTTGTGTTTCTCAATTAATTTTGGGATAAGATGCCACTTAGGAAAGAAAAAGGTTTTAAATAAGAGGACATAGAAAAATAATTTGGCAATAGAACAACAATGGAGGTTTTAACCCAAACCGTATTTTCGATCAATATTTTTAGCAAGGCATTAGAAATAGGCAAATGAGAGAGGAAGCAAAAGTATTGCAAACATAATAAAGTAAGTAGACTGGGGTTTTTTTAGGGAGATAGACTAGTACATAAAAAGGGTGTAAGGTTTATTCTAAGTTTGGCATATTCTCAGGAGATCAGTAAGAGTGGAAGTAGTGAATACTCGTGAAGATCATACAATTACCTTTCTAAAGGTCTGGCTGAGAGGCTTGCTATTTGTTTCTGCTATAGAAGTATATGTAGTAGTCAGTACCTTTTGTTTTGGATTTGAAACATAGGCATTCACCACTCTGAGGTTCTGTGCTGAGCGGTTAATTAGTTGAGTTCAGCAGGATACATCTAGAAAGAAAAAGATGCATTTTTATAAGATGTCACCAGAAGACTTGTAAGCAGAGGTGAAGCATTCTTTGTAGGGGACTGATTTGTATATTGGAGGCTATTTTGTTGAGTACCTAATAAGAGTACATAAAGCAAATAACAGAACCAAGATTGTAGTCTTGGTTTTCGGGCTTGATTAAGATTAACATTCTCTGACTCCTATTTCCACCTCTTCTCTGCCCCAGGCACTTGCTCTTGTGCTGTGGAATCCCAAGTCCCTTGTGTTTACAACATTGAAGGACAACTGTAGTGTTTTTTGTGGGTTTTTGTGGTTGGGTTTGTTTTTCCAGTGCAGTAAATTTGGAGACAGCTGTAGTGCCTGTCCATGCAGAAGAACATTATTGCCCTTCCACTCTGGAGCAGCAGTGCTGCAGCTTTGTGTCCCAACAGGAGACAAGTGATGTAGAATGAAGGGCATAGGAGGAATTAAAAAGTCACTTTATGCAATAGCTTCGTGTCTTGTTTAATGAAGCAGCTGATTTGTCTGTGCAGGGCAGTTGGGTGACTTAAGGATCTTTTTAAAGTCCTTTTTGCAAGATTCTTCAAACACCTTGGAGACTCCGTGGAAGATGTGCCAGGAGCGTTTGCTGCAAATTGTCACTTTCTTTTGTGCTTAATAGACTTGGGTGATGAGCAGCTACTTGAAACAGATTTGATCATAAAGACTAAAAGAGTTTGAAAGGTGATTGAAAAAGTTGGGCTAAACATGTTCCTGAAAGAATGTAGAAAATGCAGAAATAAAATTAACTTCATCTTTTCTTTTGTTCATGTTAGAGATTTAAATCCAGTATGTTATATCTGGTGGAAGACAGAACATTTTTCCTTTGATATCTGAATGGTCTTCTATCCAAACTTTTATGTACTCCAAAAATCCTTTCTTTTCAAAAAGAAACCTTTTTAAACTTGCTCTTTGAAATTGATTTGATGAGACTATATCACACTATAAGTAACTCGATTGCTATTTTTTCTTAAAGTTACTCTGTGTGAAATTGAGAAGTTACAACTGTTACATATTTCTAACTTTCCAAAACCTTGGAACATCTTGAAATTTTTGAAGGTGAAAAAGTGAAAAATGTAAACAGAAATGTCTTGAAGGGAAGAACTCTTTTTAAATTCTAATTGGTTACTCATACTGTATTTGTTGTCTTACAGAAAACCTCAGCTCTTGATGCCATATAGGTAAAAACGGTTTTTGTATAGGGAAACTGAAATTTTAACTTCTGTGGCTTCAGGGAAAACTCTTTTGTTTCACTTGAATTTAGGATAAAAGCAGTACCTTACTGAGTGTGATCTGTGGAGGCATAAACAGTGATACAATTAATTTCTTTTTACTTGCAGATTAGTTCTAATATTTTCAGAACACTTCCACCTAGTGATAACCCAGATTTTGATCCAGAAGAAGATGAACCAACTCTTGAAGCCTCATGGCCCCACATACAGGTATATGATTCCTTTATTTTCAGGCCACGTTGTAAGGCAAGAAATGTGGATACTTTAGTAATTTTGTGCCCTTGGTAAGAACATCAAAAATGCTTTTACAGTGTAATTGAGGTTTTATACTTTAGAGAGGGGAAGAAAAAGTGATGCTTTTTTTTAGTATAGTAAAACCATAACAAGTATGTATATATTGCAGAATGTAACTCTTCTAAATGGCTTAAGTACGTGATTGCACTGTAAAGTGGAGTGTATGTATTAAAAACATGGATATTTTAGGTAATTATATTGTTTACCTAAAATGTTTGTTTTCTGCAACTGAGTGTGATTTCAATAAAATATAAGTTAAATGTTAACAGTTCAGGTTTTTGTGCCAATAACCAAAAATGGAGTAATAGCCTTTATGTATCTTTTGAGCAAGAAATAGATATCGCCTCATTCTTCCCACCCTTTTCCCTCCCTCTGTGCAAAAACTTTACAATATCAGCGTTGTTTGGTAACAGTTGATTAGTTATTCTATTGTTGCACTTCTGTGCCAATCTCGTGATTTTTGTGGCTTTGCTGTATCAATCATGTGATTGAAATGCTGCTGAATTTTATTTTCAATTAACTGTTGAAAGCTGTAATCATCCAAGTATGTACTTCAGGTAGTTTGTTGCTGATTTTATGTAAGTAGTATCTGTTGAAAGTGAGGTAGCAACTCCTAGTAGTGGGTAGAAGATTAATAGCTACTGCACATCTGCATAGCATTTTCTCTTCCCTCTTGAGAGTTAAAATGCTTTTCTGCTCCTCTAATATTACAGTTCTATCATATTGTATCTTATTTAAAAACTAGATTTCTAATATTGGCTATAAAAAGTACATTTTCAGCATAGTATTTGAGACTTAAATCACCAGAGAATTAAATTATCAGAGAAAAACCCTCTGCAAGTTAAATGCTGTGATAATTATTTTCTCATATGTGGCTGATTCTAATTCATAAGAGAAATGGCTGTAACTGAACTAGACGAAAGGCTTGGTTTTTGTAGAGTGGGAGGGTGCAAGGGCTATGCATATGTCTCTTATAGTCAGTAGTGGCATCCATCTGACTTCTAAATACCTCTGTCTCTCAGGAGTAAATGTTAGCTCAGTTCACGTCAGGTCATAATTAAATTCTAGTTCTTTTTATAGAACAAGACTTTTGTTTTTTGTGATGAGTTCATTTGTGCTTTAGGCTTGACTAAGGGAAATTGAAGGAGGCTCATAGCCTGTGGTATTATTTGAAATTTTATTTTCAGCTTTTCTCCTTGCCTCTTCTAAAAGAGTTTTGGACATTTATTGTGCATTTTCCTCTCCTGCATCAGTTGTTCATGCTGCCCTTAGAACAGATTGCTGCTGGAAGTGCTAGATTTTGTCTGTGGAAGAAGGGAGTGTGCACAACCTTTCTCCCCCCATCAAAAAGTGTTATTTTTGGCATAAAGGACCACTTGGGAGAGTGGGGGGGTGGGTGGATGTTTTGCTTACTGTTATTTCTGTTATTTGTGACCGCTTAGTTACAGAGAAATTCAGAACTCTATCCTGATCTGACAGGTGGCCAGTTTTCTGGGAGGGTAAAGAGTCTCTGCTTTGCTTGAATCTGTTGGCATTTCTCCATAAAATACTGTGGTAAGGTAGTGGCTTAGTATTACCAGTATGTGTAGTCACAACAAAAGACTCTGTAGCTGCAGTAAAATGAGTGCCACTTGAAAGACATTGCTTTAAACCAACACTTGAGATGGTTTGTAACAGGCAAACTAGGTTGAACAGGTTGGCATTAAAGCCACTGAGCCTTTTGAAGCTGGGGAGTTGCATAGTTGGTGGAATTGGTAGCTTAAAGCAGTAATAATCTAGTGGTCCCTGCAAGAAAGATTATCAAATCACTGAAGTATTAGGATTTGTGTTTTATGGCTTTTTGACCCAAACAGACCATTTTTGAGAACAAAAACTACTAAATCCAACAGCTCTCCTCTGATTTTGTATTTCCAATGGTAATGCTTCGGTTAAACTGAAGAAAATGGAGTGTACCTGTCTCTTTAGGTAGGATCTGTTGTGGCAGAATCCATTCTGGTGCCCCAAGTTGATTGCTGCCTGTTAATGCTTAAGTTTGCTGGCATTAGCATACAGGAGAAGTGAGAGGCTGACTTATATGGAAATGGCCACTATAACTTGCTTTCTGAAATGCCTTGGATAAAGAAAGCTTCATGTGTTTCCTGAGGCTCCCAAGGATTTCTAAAGTTATTTGCTACACAGTTGATATTCTGAAGGTAATCTTGTAAAAAGATGTCACAGCATTATGCTTTAACTTAGTTCTTCTGCTTGATGCTTGTTGCAGCCATTGTATCTGTTCATGGAAAGAAGCTGTAATTGTCCTTCTCCTGTCCTTTAGGCACAACAAAATATGGAAATTTAGTGTTCACTCTTAAAGGGTGCTCTATCCCATGACAATTCTAGTGGCTTCTTCTCTGTATCTTTCAGGTTTTAATAGATTTCCTCAATCATGTGTAGGACTATGCATCTTTATACTTCTGGAGTCTGTATCTTCCTGGAATATCCTAGGATTTCATCTGTTGCTTCCATGGCTTCATGGTGTAGATGGATCTTAGTCATCCTATTGTTAACCCTTTCTTGTCTTAAGGGCTTGCAAATGCTTAGCAGAGCTTTTTGTTGGAATTCTGACTTTGCAATCCTTGAGTTTCATCTTGTATTTATTCTTCCAGGCTGTTGAGGACAACTTGCCTTTCTCATTGGTTATATGACATACTGTTTTTCCCTATCTTTCTCCCTGGTGATAGCTTCCAATGTTGTCTAAGTGGTTATCACACAGTGACCACAACAAAGAACAGTCTTGTCAAATATTAAATATAGAAATCTATTAGAGAAATCTTTAATTAAATTTAATTCCAAAGTTAATCCCTATGAAGCTGTGAACCTCCCTCTGACCATATGTTTCCCATTTCTATATAAAACAACTAATGAATTTGTCTAGTTGCCAGTTTGAAAAAGATCACTAGAATCATAGAATGCTTTTGGTTGGAAGGGACCTTTTAAAGATCACCTTATTCCAAATCCCTTGCAATGAGAAGGAACACCTTCCACTAGATCAGGTTCCTCAAAGCACCTGCTCAGCTTGGTGTCATCTTAAAACTTGCTGAGGGTGGACTCAATTCCACTGTCTGTGTGTGTCATTGATAAAGATATTAAACAGCTCTTTCTGAGACAGGATAGACTATGGTAATATTTAAAGTTACATTGTTGGAGTGTCTTATTACCAAGCTTTTCAAAATTCTGTCTTATGTTGTCTATTTGTTGATTTAATAGCTGTGTGCTATTAAAGGAGAATTGTACAGGGAAACCTGGGTTTTAATATAATTTCCTGCCATGAAATTTGTGTATGTGGGTCTGTTTATTCTAGAGAAGAGAAAACAGGATCTCATCAATAGATACAAATATCTCAGAAGTGGGTGTCAAGAATAGTGCCAGCTCTTCAGTGGTGCCCAGTGACAGGAGAAGGAGTAATGGCCGTAAACTAAAACACATGAAATTCCACCTTAACATGAGGAAGAACTTCTTTACATTGAGGGTGGCAAAGCACTGGAACCAGCTGCCCAGGGAGGTCACGGGTTCTCCCTCTCTGGAGACATTCAAAACCCATCTGGACACATTCCTGTGTCACCTGCTCGAGGTGACCCTGCCTTGGCAGGGGGGTTGGACTGGGTGATCTCCACAGGTTCCTTCTAACCCTAACAATGCTGTGATTTTATGGAAACTGCTGATATGGAAAGCTCCTGTTACAGTCTGTTAGTGAAGGGTAACTTGTGTTTCTGAGCTTCTGCTTTGCAGTGCAGCACACCCTCCTCGAGGCTATGTGTAAGCAACTGTCAGCTCAAATATTCTAGATAAGAAGTACTTACTGTCACACATTTCTCTCAAGTTAACTTGATAATTATAATTATTAATTACTCAGGTGTTAGCTCTCAGTTTAATTTGAGCTCTCAGAGTGGTAATAGTTCAAATACATGCCTGTATGAGCACAGCTCACAGTGGGTTTTATTTAGAAGTCCAGTCAGTGATGGTGTTATGTATCCAAATTACATTTTACTGTTATTACTAATCAGTTGTTTAACTAACATGGAGTTATGGAATAGGCATTGAGAACATAAACAGCTCTGAATGGAATCTAAATATAAGACATCTTTCTTCTCAATTCTGTCTTAGTTAAGAGATGCCTTATGTATATTTTATTAAACTGGCATTTTTATGGAAATATGGTATTTTGTGTCTTGGCCGTTTGATGAACTCCAGAATATGGGACTTGTGCTCTGGCCTCTTCATGCCTCTCCCTGCTATCCCAGGCCCTTGCTATCTCTGTCTCCTGTCAGGTTTTTTATCTGTAGGTGTTGTGGGATTGTAGCAAATGGGGACTCAAACTCGTAGAAGTAATATGCTTCAAAATATAACAGATGTTGAAGATAAATCTGCAGAGGGTCTTGTTAGAATTGAGTGTCCAGGATATAGAAAGCTAATATGAAGCCAGACTGCTTCAGTTTCTGTGTAGCCATTCAGCTTTTTTATGTGGCTCATCATTTTTGGAGTTTGCAGCCAAAACTTCAGGAGCACTTAGTTAGCAGCTTTTTCTTTATCTGTTTAAGGAATTATATGATGTTAGAGCACTTAATTTTACCCTCAGTGCTGCTAAGTGTTTGGTAACTTATTTCTGCCTAATAAATTCTCAACATGGCAGGAAATCTGAATACATGTAACATTTAGAACTTATTTTTTGTCCAGTAGTGATATTTTTAGTAGATTATTTATTAAGCTTTGACACTTCTGGGAATTAAAGTGTTCTTGAATACTTACTGTAATTCTTTCAATGAATTCCAGTAGAGGCTGTGATTACGCAGTTGTGTTAGGCTTTGATTTCCTGTGGTAGCTTTTAAGCATGTGAATAGTCCCACTGGCTTTGGTGGTGGTGACAGGGCTGAGATCTGTGTTATGGAGTACTTACTAACTTAAAAATTTTCATTTCAATGTTTGTAGTTGGTGTATGAATTTTTCCTGAGGTTTTTGGAGAGCCCAGATTTTCAGCCTAGCATTGCAAAGCGATATATCGACCAGAAATTTGTACAGCAGGTAAGTGGGGAATTTTCCTATCCTTAGATTTAAAGATCACCTCTAAAGTGTAATTTATTAGATGACTTTTAAAAGTTTTCATGTTGACACAGGGTAAATTTCAGTTGTTCCAGCAGTGATTTCTGCCAGACAGTAAATAAAAAAGTGAATTATACTGCAAGGGTAGATGTAGTCAGCAACTTCAGCAACATTTTGTTTTCAGGTATCAACCCCAGTGCTTTGCAATGCAAGATATTTCTAACTTGAGAATGCAAGTTTTGTTCTTAATGATTTTTAAATTGTTTATTTGACTGAAATTAATTACATTTTTGTAGTGCTTTTTTTTTAATAGATTTATCAGGAAAACTTACAGCAAACTTTTTTCCTGTAAAAATTCATGTACTTACTGTACATGAATGTATTCTGACATCTGTTAACTTGTATCTAGGTAGTGTCATTCTCTTTACTGTAGTGTTTTAACCACAGAAGAATAATTAAGTAAGAAAGTAAGTAGGAAAATCATGCTTCACCATGCAAACTAACTATGAGCAAGAAAATGAAGTGAGATTTCATATTAAATACAGTTTCTCAAGGAATTATGCTGTAGAATACCAAAGCAATTTTTGTTTAAGGTGAACTCAGTGGGGGTTTTTTTTTCACCATGTCTAAATATTCGTTTGCCAGAATTTGTTTGTCGAAATACTTGTTTGCTCAGTATCTGAAGAGTGAGTCCTGACAGGCCACCACAATACAGCAGTGAAAACATGGATGGATGCTTTCCCTCCCCACCCTAAGTGACTACATTTAATTTCCACTGATTTGCTTCTACTGCTCTTATTTATAGAGGTTTCCATCTTCTTAGTTTTATTCAACTTTCACACAAAATTTAGGCCTGAAGCTGCTGAACTGTGCTGTGGATATCCAGTTCACTAATTGACCTGTGGCCCTTAAGAGCCTCGTTGCAGAGTTCATTTCTAACGTTTCACTTGGTCTTTCTCTAGAGTACAAGAAAGACAATGCAATGAACAGCTAGCTATATATGGGAAAAAAAGTTGGAATAGTGACCCTGAGAAATTCCTTCTAAATATAAAATTGAAATAAGCCTGAACAAAGTTCCTGAACAGCTGTTTCCAGTCCCTTGTGCTGCTTGGTACAGACATACCCTACCTGAGACCTTGGCTGAGCAGGAGACGGTAGTGACTGCTTGAGTTAATCTGCTGACTTGTTCAAGGCAGCTAATATTTCTGAATATGCTGTTACTTGGACATGCAGGGGAAAAAAATTACAAAAATAACGGTATGTAATGTGATTTGAGTGGGTTTTTTTGTGTCTTCGAGGGAGTATGGTCTGCTTTGTACTCCTGGAAAACTTTCTACAAAAAAAAAAAAGCATGTAAAGTCTTGCTAGCTTTTTGCAGCATTTAGTCTGAATTAGCAGAGAATCAGTTAATAACTACTTATCTTGTGCTTACTTAATGACCTCATCATTAATGGTAAAATTTTTTGTACAGGAATGCTTTTGCTTAGCCATCAAGACATAAAGTACCTTTTGGAGATAACTAGTAAAGGTTTTTAATTAAGAAATTGCATATATATGACACAGATTTAATTCATTCTGATTTCTTAAAGAACAAGTATAAACCACTTACCTATAGTTTGATAATCTCATTCTTGCATTTTCATTTTTGTTTTGATTATATAATGGTTATTGGAATGTCTTTGGTGTCTGTTTAATACAGGCTTTGGAAGGGAATGAAGCTGATGGGTTAATTAAAAAAATCACCTTTATTAACAATGTAATTTTGAAAATACTATTTACATCTAAGTTACATTTACAGTTAAGGTGATTCTATTTTTTCTAATGTAACCTTGCAAATTAAAGATAAAACTCAAATCAGTAACAAAACAAAATTCAAGTCTTTCAAAAGTAATACATTTATATTTAATTTTTAAAGCTGTTGGAGCTCTTTGATAGTGAAGACCCAAGAGAACGTGATTTCTTAAAGACAGTTCTTCATAGAATTTATGGAAAATTCCTTGGTTTAAGAGCATTCATCAGGAAACAGATAAACAACATTTTCCTCAGGTATGCTGTGTGTGTGTGATTAGGTTGAGGAATATTTTATCTTGCCTTTATGGTCTGGGTCTGCAGTGATTTATTATTGAAATAAAAGTCCTGGTTTTAGTCTGTGACCTGGCTTTCAAATATTTGGAGCTTGTTAAAGGTTATTTCTTTAGAATCCCTGATCCTCTGTTTCAATTTTTCATGGTTGTCTCTTTTGGTAACAGGTTTATATATGAAACAGAGCACTTCAATGGTGTTGCTGAACTTCTTGAGATATTAGGAAGGTAAGTTTGATCTGACAGAAGAAATATAACATGTTATTGTGGGTGTTTGCTTCAGCTTTTCTGCTTTGGGGGTGGAGGCAGGGGAAGAGAACTATTACAGCAACAAGTGATGAAGTGCAGTCACTGATAATCTAATACTGTCTAGGTTATCAGATGAATATCAAATTAGGACACTGAGTATAAATTACTCTTTTTCCAGTGCAAGTTTAAAAGATGACTGGCAAGATGTTATTCAAGGGTCCTTGTCTATCAGGCCTATCTACTCTTGCTTATCTCATATCTGATAGATAACTTGTTCTTTGATTCAGAAAATGAACATTAACTTTTGCCCTCATGCTGAATGAAATGCTTTAATCTTCAGTGGGCTGATTTTCTTTAGATTCTATTCAGGAAAGCCTTGTAAGTGCTAGGGTGTTTTAGTTGCCTTATTTTTACATTAGTTCACTAATTTAATTTCTAACTTTGAAGTTTTTATGTGGTGGTTTTTTACTGTTTTTCCAAAACCATATATTTCACAGTAGAAAAATCTATAAGCATTACTGGTCTAACTGAAAATACAAACATTGCAAAGCTATTGTCAAACAAATTTTCATGAAAATCAAGTGAAAGTGATACCATTATTTTCTCAGATTAGCTTAAAATGTAAGGGGGAAAAAGAAACCAATCTTTTCCTGAAGGACTTTTGTCTGTTCTATAGCTCATCAGCTCTTATATTTAAGATGACTGAATCAATGGCACAACATCTTAACTGTGTTTTTGAAGGGAAAGGTGGTTCAACAATGTCAAAACAAATGTTCAAACTGCATTGTTAAAATTGTTGAAAATTGTATGCTATCTATTCTTTCTCTGCAAGCTGTTAGTGATGGTGGGTGAAATGGATCAACTGCCTGATGCATCTGTCTAAACTTTACAGTTGGACAGCAAGACTTACTATAGATGATTTTACTTAATGCAGGTCATGATAAAAATACTTCAGCTCATCTAATGAGTATTACTTGTCTTCTACTGTGGTTCTCTGATAGTCCTACCAAAAGTCTAAACTCTCATGATACCAACACTTTAAAGGTTGTGCATATGTGGAGCTATTTTATGACTTCAAAATAATCAGGTTTAGAAACTGAATTGGAAGTGGAATGTCTCTTGAACTTACAGAAATTCTTGACTTGCTAGGAAAAAAATATTTTTTAATTAAAAAAATAAACCCTGCTTATTCGTGTTTTCAGTATTATCAATGGTTTTGCACTGCCACTGAAAGCAGAACACAAACAGTTCCTTATGAAAGTTCTGATTCCCATGCATACTGCAAAGGGATTAGCTTTGTTTCATGCACAGGTAAGCTTTTGCCTATTTCTAAGAGTGGTGGGGTTTTCTGTATTTGCATTTGAAACTAATGAAATTTTAAAGCAGTACGTCTTATAATATCAATATTCCAAAATATTTGCAGTTACACAGTCAAACCTTTAAAAAAATCTTATAGGTCTTGTATCTAAATGTTAATTTTGACATATTTAGCATGTATTACAGGTGAAAGAATGTAACAGTGAGTCAAAGTCACATCAACTCAACTCGGAGGCTTTTTTGCTTGTAGTCTTGTCACACTTTAAGCTTCATTTAATCCCAGGACCTTGTGCTGTTGTCATTTGCTTTATGTAACCTAAATGCTGTGTATAAAGGAACCTTGAGAATGGCCAGGTACTTATTTCAGAAGTGCTTTTTTTATTTCTAAAGCCCTGCCAGTGATGGGGTGGGGAGGAGGATATTGTTGCCATTTATAAATGGCAGAAATGCATAGTAGCTCTCTGGATCAGCTAGAAATTATGTAGATCCATGACATGCTGTCAGAATGCTGCAGTTCTTCATCTGACTTTGATTCTTATACTTGCCACAGACACTCAGCATTTTTTTGAGGGATAATCTGTGTCCTTTCCAGACATATGGCACTTGAGTATTGAATAGATTTGATGTAAACTTGCAAGTAATTCTTCCGTGGCAAATTAAAACTTACTTTGTAACTTAGCTCCTTACAGACTAAAGATACAAGGAAATGAGTTTCTAATTACAGTGAAATAATTGATTGTATAGTCTACAAACAGGATCAAGTCAAGAGCTCAGTTAATTCCTGATGCTCATATGAAGTTTTAAATTAATTAAATCACTTGTCTTTGTGGTTTATTGCT
Organism: Calyptomena viridis; assembly: GCA_013390005.1. Classification (NCBI taxonomy): domain Eukaryota; kingdom Metazoa; phylum Chordata; class Aves; order Passeriformes; family Eurylaimidae; genus Calyptomena; species Calyptomena viridis. The sequence continues at coordinate 18,488 of WEIV01018586.1, forward strand.
ATGCAAAAGGCTGCTCCCTGGAAAGAGTCAGTGATACAAAAGGGGCCAGTCACCTCCCAAAGGTGCATCTCTGTTGCAAATCATTGCAGCAAACCATCCTTTTTTTTAATGTGTCTGGGATGTGTTAAATTCAGTTCCTGGGTACCTGAAAGGAGCCCTGTTAATTCAGCTGTACTGATCTGCTGCCCAGGCCACTCCTCCCTCCATAAAGCACTTGTGCCTTGCACACACACCCAGCACTGTGTGTTCCTGGTTTCCCATTATCCCAAAGGTGTAAGCCAGGGTTAAATCTGCTTGTCAATCCAAAGTGACCTGGTTGCTTTGTCACTGCAGTGCAAGTGTAGCATACCCTTAAAAGTGAAAGCCTTACAGCTGAATTAAGCTTGAGCCTTTGTGTCTTTGAACAATAAAGGAATACTGTATAAAATATAGATATAATCAGATTTTATGAGATTAATGTGTGACATTATTTTTTGGAATCTATACAAATATAGCCTCAGGGTAAGAAATAAATTAGACCTGTTGCAATTACAGCATTGTAATTACCTGCTTTGGCATAACAGATTATAAAAAAAGGAAAGGTAATGCTTCAATTCAAGCATCTTGAGGAGTGAAATATAACACATGTATATAATTTTTGTCTTTCCTTATCTGGCTACATGAAAAATACTGTGACTTCTTAAAAGCAGTCTTAATGGAATCTAGGATTGTAACTGTTTCAGTAATAAGATTATTGTATGGTTTCAGCATGGGGATAGTTGTTTAGTTACTCAATTGTGTGCTAATTAACTAAACTATAAGTAATTATATAACATGAAATATCACCCCTTGGCCTGAGAAGACCCCTGCACAGAAACCACTAGAGGCCAGGAGAGCAGTGGTAGTCACTTGATGACATTGTGCTTCCCCATTCCATCCCCCACAGCCATTGCTGCACTGGGACAGGACACTGCTGGTCAGCAGCTGCCTGATCTCTTGTGGCCATGGAATGTGTTAAAATTCTTCCACCTGTAATCTTACCATTGAATGTTGTGTGCTGTAGATGTCTAGTACTCAAGCAGCGTGCAATGTGTGCTCAGTCAAACCTGTGTTAAAAACTTGTTTTTACTGAAAGTGTGGCCTTTTTTTTTACCCCAATATATATGTTTGAAAATGATAACCTTGTAATGTTAATACAGGAATTGATGTTAAGAAAAATCTGCCTGGATACTGGATCTGAGTAGGGGAAATACCTGTCAAATTTAAAAGTAATTTTCTTCTAGATGGAAAAAAAGAGATTTTTTTGGTATGCAGGGAATTTTTTTAAGATGGAGCAGGCCTGTGTATCTTGCTGCTTTAATTGCTGTTTTGTTTAGTTTGGACTAATACAAAATGGCTGTGTAGGGCTGTTTTGGGTTGGTTTCCCCCCATGATCTGAAGTGCTTCTATTAGAAGTTGTGATATTTAGTTATGCTGCAGTGTCTAAACAGTGTCTGTTTAAACTAAATAATCGTATGACTTACATTCTAGCTCGCCTATTGTGTTGTACAGTTCCTGGAAAAAGATACGACTTTAACAGAGCCTGTAAGTGTTTTTCAGTTGAATGTTTTTCTATTTTTAATTTCAGTTGAATGTTTTGGTGTAACATATTAGAATTGTATAAGTGCTCTCTATGCTGTCCTGATTGAAGATCCATAGGTGGGATTGTTTTGGGGAAAAAAAAATTAAGTCTAGAACAGTTGTTAAGAAAACTGCCCTTCCAAACCCAGAATTATCTCTTAACCTGTGGCCAAGATATTAGCGGTTCAAACTTTTATTTAAATTTCTGCTCTATCATGCAAACTACTATGCTTGTCACAACTGTATTCTCTCCTCAGAAGAACTAAAATTTCAGTGGTTTTGGTGTTGATTGCATCTGCTCAGCCACTGTATGAAGTTGAAATATTTTAGGGAATAAACAATCCCAAAACAAAAGTTGAAAATAATAACAACACTTCATTTAAACAGAACTCTGAAATTCCAAATGCAGTGTTCCTATTCTGTCTCTTCAGTTCCTCGGGTGCTTCTTGGCAGTCAGAATACAGGTGCTTCAGGCATCAGTGGCTTTTGCCAGACAGTCTCCCATGATACATATTGACAGCTCAGCTGAAAAGGGTTTTGCAGTGCTTTATGCAGGGGCTTTGGCAGGGCCCATAAGAAGGAACAGAGGCTCAGGGCAGTGCAGCAGCTTGTGGGAACACAGAATGATGTTAGGCCAGCTACAGCAGAAACTGCTTTTAATTGGACAATCAGAAATATTTCCACTAGGCCTATGCTGGTTTTAAGTACTTCATCTCTCTTAGTGAGAGAAAAATGAAGAGCTTATGCAAATTCTAATTTTTTTTTCTATAAAGAAGAAAAGGTAAACAACTTTGGGAAAACAACAGTGATCTTCATTAGTCTTTCAGTGGAAGCTTGTTTTCTGCACGGCCACCTCAGTACTGATGTTCCTCATCAGCTGACAAGTTATTCTGTAGGTGGTGGAAGGTATCTATCAATTTGCTTTGTGTGCTTGAAGCATCTTCTTTCCCCCTGTGCTGCTGTGTTCCCAACTACGCTGGTCAATAAGCTTATTTTGTGGGATAGGATGAGGAGAAAGGAATTGCATAACCCATATTCCTTAAGCCAAGCAATAAAACAACCCAGGCATTTTGACAGTTAAAGTTGATATGTGAGCAGAAAATGTGTAGTATTACATAAAAACCCGGAAGAGTGAATGAAGTGACAACATAGCAAAGTCAGAACTTCCTGACATGAATTTACAGAAGTGTGATGCAGGATCCAAGCCCAAACTTTGAGGTGAAGAAGGCAGAGCTTTGAAGTAGGAGTGCCATAGTGCAATTCTGATGCTTATCTGGACTGCGGCATATTACAATTCAAGTTGCCCCTTAATCAGTAAAGGTGAATTCAGAATGGAGAAGATACAAGAACTCACTGCAGAGTCACTGCCTGTGTTTGCTTTGGTTATTACTTTGAGTGTATAGTAAAACTTGCTTTATAGAGAAATTAAAGTTAATAAGATGATAAGAAACAAAGCTTTTAAGAAACTTTCTGAAATGCTTGAAAAGTAAATGTTGAAATTTGAGGCAACTGATGAGATAGCATTGGAAATTTTTCTTGGCTTTAGGTAAAGTAATATTTTAAGAACTCCATCAGAAGGCTGTCTTCACACATACCTTACTGTTATTTTTCTGGCAGGAATTGTCACTCAGGGTCAATTTAGAGGACATTCAATCTGAGCTGTTGTAGCTATGGTTGTCTGCCTCAGGTCAGTGCTGATGTTTGCAGAGCTGACAAGAAGAGTTTGTTACCTAACCCTGCTAAGTGCAGTGGCCTTTGCACTGAAGAAATTGGGCTAAATGTGCAGTCCTTGTACATGAACAGTTTTCTAGCAGGTGCCTACTGTTGGAAGTCACTTTGGGGGGTTTTGTAGTTTAGGGGAGAATATAAATCTTAAACCTTTTGTGTAGTAAGAGCAACAAGATTTCAGATCTGCATTTATGTTGACTACTTCTTTGAATAAAATTTATGAATATAAATGTGCATGTATCAACTTTTTCATATGGAAGCACAGTCAAGCTGGAAACTGATATTCCAGCAAGGGAGGAGCAAGGAATAGGTGTCTTCTTGAGGTGTGCACAGTTATACTCAAACTTGTTACTTCCTTATCAAGTTAAGAATATGAGTCTGTAGCAAAGTATATTCAGACACTCTTGCAGTAACATGTTCTGGAAAACAGACTTTTCTGGCAAACTCAATTTTATGCTCTTGAGACCAGTAAATTCATGTTTCAATTAGGGATGTATGGTAGGTTTTTGTTGGCAAATGTGCTTGTCTGAAGTCTTTTGGCTTACTTGCATTGCTCTGAGGGGAGGGAAGATGTCAGCAGGATGAGCCATTATACCTGGAAATGTTTTTGGGTTTGTTCTTTAGAACTATGAAATCTCAATAGTATATAGCAGAGTCATGCAGTTACAAATAATTAACAGAAAATGGACCTAGATTTAAAGTGGTTTTACATATACAAATTTAAATTACTAACATAGAGGAACAAATGTAGTTACTTGATGTAAGCCTGACTCCTCGAGAGTGGAGGAGAAGTGTGTGAACGAAGGACAGCCTGCTCTGGTAATCCCAATGAAAGGGGGGAACTCAAAACTTCTCCCCCCTCACTGTGCCTCCTGTCCTGTTTGTTGGCTCCACCCGTGGAGCAGCGAGGGGGTCAGTGCCAGCAGAGCAGTCCAGGGGGGAGCTCTGCCTCTGTGGGCCAGAGGGCAAAGTTGTCACCTGCGTGGGCTGACCCCGGCTCCTGCTCCTTCATCAGTATCAGATGCTGCCCTTAGTATTTCAGTGGTCTGCATCTTCCAGCCAGCTGAGTGGAACTGTATGGTCAAGGCTCTGTGAGGAATCTGGTCTTTCCTTAGAACTTGCTCTGTTTTTGTGGATTTGAGCATAGAACTTTACCAGCTGCCTGAAGCTTCTGCATTTGCTCAGTGTCATTTGAAGTGACAGTCAGTTGTGTAGTAGTGGGATATGTGAGTATCCTAGGATAAAGGCTTGTGGGCACTTAGTCATACTAACTTTTTCCCCTGGAAAGCCACTTTTGATAGTACATGTAGTTGTGAATAAAATAGCCAGCTGGAAAGCTAAAGAAAAAAATTCAACATGACAAAAAGCAAATATGGAAGGTATTCAAATAGTTGAGCAGGTTTTCCCTTTGGATATGATCAATTAGGTGCTGTTGTGTCATAAAAATAGGTCCTTTCCTTGGAATGAAGGTTTATAAGGTTGTAAGAGTATTTCTGCTTCTGGAACATAGTTACAGCTTTTTTTTTTCCCCAAGCCAGCATTAATTTTGTAATTTAGATGCCATATGAGATGTTTTCTAGAAAAAATGCCTCCAGCCTTTCTGTGTTGTGTTCCCTCCATTCTTCTTGGGGGCTGTACTTTCCTTTTAATTTTTCCAAAGGTTTTTTTTTCCAGTCTTGTATAAGGTAGTTTCTAATATAGATATTGGAATGTATTTGCTCTGTAAGTTCACATCTTTCTCACTTTAGTTTTTAGTCTAACATGTCAAATTCTAGCAGAGAAAAGGAAGAGTTGGAGGCCATGGCTCCTCTGTAGCCCTGTTTGTACAGGCAGCTTATGCTACTTCCTCTTGGGCTTCAGTCCTTTGATGCCAAGGCAGGTGCTCCCCCAAGTGTGGATGAGTAGAAGACAAAAATTGTTGTGTGAAATTTAGCTGCAGGGGGGTTAACTTCACACTGTGATGCTTTGGTGTGATCAGAATCTTATCAATTAATGTATGTACTGGGATGGGAGCATAGAGCGAATGAATAATCTCAGACATGTGAAGTGATAAGGGTCTAAGTTATTCTAATAACCTAAGGAAGATAAATAATTAAATGTGTTTGTTTTCAGTGGAACTACATTTAGCTGCATTCGGTTTTCATTGAACCTGTGTATAAGGAAAAGCAAATTAGTACTTTTTTTTTCAAGTATGTAATAGAAACTTGTTCTGCTTGTTTGTATTTTTTCATACAGGTAATCAGAGGACTGCTCAAATTTTGGCCTAAAACATGCAGTCAGAAAGAGGTTGGTTTTGTCTCATCTCTGGTGTCTGCTGCAATGTAAAATGTCATGGGGCAGGTTCACAATCCTTCCCTCTGCTGTGCCCTTCAAGAGTTCTTGCAGAAAACTTGGAGTTCTTTAAGTTGATTGAGACACTTGCCTTTGTCATATGACTCAGTGTGGTTGTTTTGTATGTCTCTGTTCTCACTACATTAAAACCATATTCAAAGTTGCATTCTAATTAAGATATTGTATAGAGAAACAATTTTTTGAGGTGAGAAATGTAGACCAGGTTGCAGGTAGTCGTCTGCAATGTGACATGTTTGAGATGCCAAGCAAGTGTCTGGTAAAGCAAACATTTTTTTTTTTTCCTGTAATATGGAAGTAATTTTAAATGGTCTTGGGAAATTCATTTTCTTCTGGTTTATCCTATGTAGTTAAAAAGAGTTTAAAAGTCAGGAGTTTGATTTATGCCACCAGATTCCATCCTCGACAGCTCTTTTAAAAGCGGGGCCCCTTAACACTGTTGTCCCTGTTTCTGCAAGTGGTGTTTAGTTTTTCTGTGTCACCTACCCAGTGTTCTGCTGGTTGCAATTTTATATGGGAATTAATTATTTATCATTTCTCCTTTGGAGATCTTGGATCATCTCTGCAGCCATTCTTTAAATAAAATTATCATTTTCTGCAGCAGTTTAGTGGAGTATTTGGAGTGTTTACACAAAAAAAGTGCAAGAGAATAGCTGTAACCTGGTAATTGAAATTGATGTTTGATTTCTTTTAGGCTGCAAAAACCCTGGGGATGACTAATGTATTGTAATTATACACAGTGTTCTTTACAGGATTTGTGACTAATTTATGAGCTTGTATTTCAATTGTTTACAATGGTGATATAGAACATTCTGATCCTTTTTTTTATACAAACAGGTAATGTTTTTAGGTGAAATTGAAGAAATCTTAGATGTAATAGAACCAACACAATTCAAAAAAATAGAAGAGCCTTTATTTAAGCAAATATCCAAGAGTGTGTCAAGTTCACATTTTCAGGTAAATAAAAAAAAGTATAAAAACCCTGCACCCTTATAGTAAATTATTTTCTGGTTGTTGACCCCTAAACTTTGTGTTTCAGGTTGCAGAAAGAGCTTTGTACTTCTGGAATAATGAATATATTCTTAGCCTGATTGAAGAGAACATTGATAAAATTCTACCAATTATGTTTGGCAGTTTGTACAAGATCTCCAAAGAACACTGGAATCCGTATGTAATGTTTAACTTTACCTATAGTACCATAAATAAATTGCCCACTGTTTCAGGTTAGGTTTGTGAGTTTGTAAATGTGACTTTATTTTTACTTAAATCAGATGAATGCCACTGTCAGCTCTATTGTGCTTTCATTGTTCTGCATTGTTATGATGGAGACCTGGAATGTATTGAAAAAGTATGAGGAATTGCATTATGGTCTTTATACTGTAATCACATTTGTTCTTGTGTTAGTTCAAAATGCAAATTAATGCTATTTAGACCAAAAGCTTTTCCAAGGGTTGCTTCTGTTATATTTATGCTTTACTGTGCTTTACTGTCCTTTACTACTTGAAAAAGAAGAAAATTCTGTGTCTTCATAAGTAGTTATTGCTCTCCAGTGAGATAAGAAGGGGAAAAGATACTCTCAGAGTAGAATAATGCCTACCATTATAAAAGATGGTAGGACTACTTCATTTTTTTATGTAATGCCACAAATTAAATATTAGTATTTTTATATCATGTTTGAAAGAAGCAATGATGGTATTGAAATATTAAAATGCAAAGTGTGCTGGTGCCAGCACTCTAAATTGAGTTGCAAGTCATGTGCAGAATGTGAAGCTTGTACAGGCAAAACCCAGAGTGAGCAGGAGCCTCCAACAGCCCTGGAGTAAATCAGATGTCCTGTTTTAAGCCTTGAAGGCCTGGAAATTTTTCTGAATTTCTAGATGTTGTGTCTAGTTGTAAGTGTAGCAGCTGAGACTGAATATAAATTTTGAGGAACTAGTTCTTGGAGCATCAGTATGTTTGGGACCTCAGCAAATTTGGAGGATGTCCCCCTTTCCCTATCTGCAGAAAAAGTTGCTCTTTACAAAGGAAGTAAAAAACATGGGATAATTGCATACATCGAGGACAAGGAAGTTTGGGGAAGAAAGTCTAAGCCTTTGGTTTTAATCTGTTTTGGTGGGCAGTGAAATATGCTTGTGTCCTTCTGGCTGTCTGATATGAACTTAACTACACACTCAAAATCAAGCTTTTCCTCTCAGGAAACCAAAACCCTGAATAAGTTTTTGACTTCAAACTACGTTGAAAGCCAGGGTACAAAAATGATAAAGAAAATGTGTAAACAGGCAAAGTGTACTGTGCATTTTAAATGAGTGTAAGGCTCTGATGAACAGCTGGGAGATTTCCTAGTGCCACAATGGACAGAGTATACTAAAAAAGCAAACCTAGTCCTTTGGTTACTTTCTTAGGGTTTTTTTAACTCACTTTCAAGGTCACAGGGCACAATTGCAGTCAGTGGGGAACTGCTAGTGAGGGAAAAGGTGGGGAAGACAGTTTACCTACTTTTTACCTACTTAATGATAGGTGTCTTTTTATGTTTCATTTTATTGCTGTTTTTGTATTTCTTTGTATAACTAAGAGTGGATTTAAAGGAGATAAGCAACACAATGTTTAAGGTAGTTTATTGAAATATGAAGAGTGATACTTACAAGACATGGAAATATGGACAGCCATGTAACATCCAGCCAGTGTTGCTCAAGCTGTTGAGTTTCTTAAAGAAACTAAGGTACCCAAGCCCATTATTTGATGTTCTCGATTCAGTTCTCTAATGGGGCATGTGCAGCACAACTCCTCTGCTGCCCAGAAATGCTGCTGGGAGAGCTTTGTGTGGCTGTGCTAAACCACACGCCTGTGGTTCCTTTGCTGCCTTCTTGAAGCTATTAGCCAGAAGTCTTATTTTTCGAGGCTCTCATATTTCATTACTCAAATATTACAAAGTTGTTATTAAAACTTGGTTTATTAAAGGTTAACATAATTAAATGGCTTTAGACTACAGCCACAGCATGAATAATTATATCCTGTGCAAATTACAGAAGTCAAGAATTTAAGGTTAAGTTGCCATTTCAAAAAAATGTTTAACTATACTATAATTTCCTCCGTAAATTATTAAAAAGAAAAGGTTTTTGTTTCAGAAACTCACTGACCTTATGGTAGTAACTTGAATAAGAAGCTCAGAGTCCAAAAAAGAAATCAAATACTTGTTTACTGAAGTTAATTTTGTCATTAAGTAACTCTAGTGGCTGTGCTCTTTGTTTTAGAACCATTGTGGCACTGGTATACAATGTGCTGAAGACCCTGATGGAAATGAACGGCAAGCTTTTTGATGAACTCACAAGCTCATACAAAGCAGAAAGGCAAAGGTACTGGTTCTTTTTTCCAAATACCCCTTGTTGAGTACGTATTGAAGGTGTAATTTGAGATGTTACTTGCTCTTGTGGGGTTCTGCAGTGGGACTGCTCCTCAGATGTTTGCTGCTGGGTGTCCCTTGCGTGAAGCACCCACGCAGTGCTGCGGTGGCACCTGAAGCCTGGGGAGGTGGCAAGAAGGCCCCAGCTCCCCATCCTGCCTGGGCGGGGAGCACGTGCTCTCCTGTGTGATGAAACTGGGCTCAGCTGCTGCTGGCTCTGCTGCCTCAGGGGTGTCTGAAGAGAGCTGAGCAGGAGAATGCTTCATAGCTCAGCAAAAACAGCTCTTACCCTACTAACCTACTAAGCAGCATGTTGCAGTAAGGGAGGCAAGGGCGTAGGTTTTCCTTGGCCAGCTGAGACCACATGCCAAGTCTCTTTTCTGTAGCTGTGCTCTTCTCCCCCAGAAACGCTTAGTCCCTTGATTTGTTTGCATATGATAAAGAAGTTCCTTAGAACTGCAGCTGTCTGTGCAAGGCTACACTACAGCAATTGTCTGTGTTTGCTGGAGCAAAGCTACAGTTTCACCACTAACCATTACTGATTTGTATGCTCACTTTTAATTGAGGAAACTGTAATTGCCTCTAAAAATAGCTTTGGAGAAAACCTTACAAGAGGAATTAGTAGATCTAAGTCACAGTTAAGTTACTGCACTTCCAGATTGTGCTTAAAACACATCTGAAATTGATCCTTCACTCTTTTCTACAGAGAGAAAAAGAAGGAATTGGAACGTGAAGAGTTGTGGAGAAGGCTAGAGGAGTTAAAGCTTAAGAAGGCGATGGCAGAAAAGCAGACTCACAACGTGCTCAATGCACATAATACAAGTGCCAAATAAAAGAAATGACCACCTCTACTCGGCAGACATTCTTTTTTGTACCCTTTTGAAATATATAAGGATTTGCAAAAGAAACCTCGTCAGTATAATAGAAACAGCCAACTTTTTTCTCTGGCAAATGTAAAGATTTGAATTTAAATACAGCAGTTAAGTGATGTCATTACCACAACATATTGTAAATTTGCCTAATTATTGATAGACTGTCACTTCCAACGTTTCATAGAACTGAATTATCATCTTTAATGAGTGAAATAATTACGGGAGTGGTGAGAATTATGACTTGAATTTTTGATTGTGTTGCACATAGGTGGTATAGTTTGCTATGTACACATTTTTTCCTCGTTTTGTATGTGCTTTTCACATTGCTGCATACTTTGGTTAAGATGATAGAAAAGGCTTCTAGTTGTGCTGTATTTTCTCAAATAAAACCAAGGTACGTTACCAGTAACTTGAGATATTCAGTATGTGCCCCTTACAGCATTGAAAGGAACTAGGATATGGTGGTGTCCTTGAATTCCTGATTGGATTCAGATTTAGATTGATACAACGCTCACATTAGGAGGCAAGGTAAGGGAGAGAGTCAGCTGTAACAGTTTGGGGTGGCCAGTGCCTCTACCCCATTCTTGCTGTGTCTTGGTCCTGGGCTAGTTAGGGATTTCCTCCTGCTACAGCTGAGGATGGAGCTTCCTCTAAAGAGCCCATCAATGATGCTCCTCATCAGCCCAAGGACCCTGCAGAGCAGTGCAGGTGTCTCTCAGAATATCCTGGGTGTTTCTGTGTTAGTTTTAGCATCTTGTGGACTGAAAAAGAGACCAAAATCGGGGCTTTTTTTTTACCCCAGTAAGGAGGAAAGTGAATGTCAAGAAATAGTTCCTTGTTTTCTTTAAAGAAAATGCAGTCTGTTTCTTAAAGGTGGAAAGCTGACAATAGAAGTCTTGTCTGTTTACTTGATCAAGTATTTTTCACATCTTTTATCAGAGTACCATTCCAATCTCTTCAATTGCAGTTGTGTGGAAAAATTTTGTAATGGAAGATCTTTGGGGAATTGAGCAGCATTCAATAAAGTCTTTATGTTTGTATTTAGTGCTGTACCTCACATCTTTGTGTTTATGAAGACCAGGGGAATTAGAACGGCTGTTGTGAACAACCTTTTCAACTGCACAAGTGTCTGACTAACCTGTGGCTTTTCACTGAATGGCCAGAGTGTTGGAGGAACAGGCTGCTGAGGTTTTGTTTCTGGTGAGTAGAGGGGAAGGCTTGGCTCTGCTCTGTGGTGGTCAGCATAGCTGAGGCACGTGTCCTGGGCTTCCCTTCCCTACTGTGTGGCTGCTTTACTGATGCTATCCAAGGAGTTTCTTGGGAGGGGTTGGGAAAGTCTCTGCTACACTGTTTGAGTCAACTTCATTATACTTTTATTGTGGCTTTGTTTCTTAAGTAGTTGTATTGTAGAGGATATGGGACTAGCACTGCCTGAGAGTCAAATCAAAACAAATTACTTGCTACTCTCTTAATTGTCAGTTTTATATAAAAGGGCTACAAAATCAGCTGACCAAGGTAGATTCTGCCATGGTAGCCGGCTGCCCAAAATTTGGAGGGGGGGAAATCTTTTACCTTTCATAGTCCTTTTTGAAGGGAGAGGACCATCACACAGGCACAGCTCACCTCAGTTTAGTGCCTTTTTTGCACTTGGAAGAATGTGACACAAAAATACAAAATGTAGGATCTACAGCCTACAGGAAAGCACTTACACAAATGTTGAGCACCTTGCAGGGTATATGTATGTACAAGTTGTTCAAAACATTACAAATATGGGCATCAAGCTTAAGTGATACAAAAACAACACAGTAGCTGTAAGAAGCCTTTCCAAATTGTGCAACACTTGCAGTTAGAATCACTCCTATAAATAGGTATGTAAAAGAAAGGTTTCTTGGCTGGCATCACTGGCCTCCTCTAGCAACATTTCCTTATAAAACAAAACATCTTGACAGCTGAGATGAAGTGACTGAAGTGGACTGCTGTGGGGAATTTATTGAGAAAAGTAAAGTACATATTGCAGAAAAGAGTATCCTTTATTTAATGATCCCTCCTCCTCACCCCACAGCTGTGGTGGTCTTCCACCCTACCTTCTCTGAGCTCACTGGCAAGGAAAGGAGGAAAAATGCAGTAGGATCCATCAGTGCCTGATCTAATAGTTGCTCTAAATGGTTTTTTGTAAAAGTCAAGAAGTAGCAGCTGTGATATTTGTTAAAGGAACACTTGGGTGTTTCTTTAAGAGTGAGGAATCAAGAAAACTCAGTTGTCTTTCTCTTACAGTGCTGAGTGCCTGTTCCATGGGTATTTGGGAAAGCACAGGGCTATAAGCTGACCAGGGTGGCTCTTCCACCAGCAAAGGCTGTTTCATAGCAAAATCAATGGGGTTTTTCTTTGTGTGGATTGTCTAAGTGGGGGGGGTTTTTTTATCCACACCTGGTTTCTGTCTATCCCAGGGATAGAGTAGTTCAGTTGGCTTCAACTGTGCAGTGTTGCTGCTCCTTTCCAGTTTAATCTCATTCCCTTGCTCTGTACTCTGCTGACCTGTCTCACCTGAAGTCCTGGACAGGACCTGTTCAAGAGCCATCATTGAGAATACTGAATAAATTGGTGACTGGAAATCACCTTTCTCACATACAACATTTTTTTATCCCCAGATGAAACTTTTTTTCCCAAATAGCCAGTGATGCTGTTTTATGTTACTACAATGAGTAGTTGCTCTCTTGGTTAAGGCTGTGTTTGGTCAATGCTGTGCCTTGATTTGCTCTAGAAATCAGCTGAAGGCAGTAAATGTTGTTCCAAAATGCTTCCTTAGAAGCCAAAACAAAAAAAGGAAAAAAGGTGAGGGAGTACTTTAGATGCTCTTAGAAGAGGAAGGAAGCAGCAAAATATGACTTGGCATCCTTGCAACAAAGCCTTCAGAGCAAACAGTGGTGCACTGCTGCCCTGTAAACTCCACCAGCCCAAGTCAGGCCTCTTGACTAGCACAGCACTTATAAGGAAGAAAAACACACCACCAGCAGGCATTCCCCATATAATAGAGAATCACATTTCAATGCCATGCTGATGAAGTCTGTTTTTCACTTCCTTAGCAAAGACTGGGAGTAAGAGGGATAAGCAACAGCCTGAGACAGACTGAAATCCACCATCAGCTCAGCTTCCCAGGTTGCTCAAGTTTCCTTTGACTGATCAGGAATAGCTTTTTTTTACCTTATTCTTGTGCAGTAACACTCCTGCTTTGACTGCCTCCTGTAAAGCTCCAGCTGAACCCCACAAAACATATTTTCAAAGAAGGTACACAATATCTTATTTGAAATATTTTTTAATATTAAAGTCATTATACTTTAAATCAAAAATTACATGTAATAGAATTCCAGTGTGTTTTGTTTTAAGACATATTTTGGAGAAGGGAGGCCAGGCTGTTTTTAGAGCACTTTACCTTCTACTAAGCACAGTCAAGGCAGTGGCTGTGCTACAGTAGCAGATGCAGTTCATAGCTCATGTAGAAATTAAATGGTCTGTTTGAGAAGCACTCAAACACTGTCCACTTTTTCACCATTTATTACAATGTTGAATTTCTGAACGTTAGTGAGCTCTCTCCTTTCCCATGGTTTCCCCATACATTGAGGTAAACTTGTTAAACAGGGAATAGAAAAAGCATGAGTTTGTTAGACTCGTCCTAGAGTTAGCTCCTTTCTCACGTTCAAAGGCTGGTTCACTGGGCTGTTCATCCAGCCGTCATCTTTCTGGAGGAAAACATTCCTGGCTTGCAGCTTTTATTGCTGATTGAAGCTTATTCCAGTTATTTTCTATCTCTCCTGCTATGAACAGTTAAAAAGCAGTCTTAGTCTCAGTTTATATGGTTCATTACTTGACGACTCCTCTTAAGATGTCTTTTTCGGATTTTGATCATCCACTTAACACTTAACTTAGCAAAGTCTGCTGCCTTAAACAGAGCCAAAAAGATGCCACAAAGAAGAGCAATCATGTTCCAGGGATTTGCTGTGATAATCTGGAATAGATGAAAAATATTAGTCCCCTCATCTGATTGATCATACATTATACCTATTAAACAACAAACAATTCCATTTTCCCAACTGAAGTGTTTTGCAGTATATTCCTCTATGCTCCAAAGGTGGCCAGTAGCACGTTCTCCTCACATCATGGTTTTCTGATTTCTTCCAGCAGAAGGAAAACACACTGTAATAGCTGCTAAATTCCTTTTTCAGGATATTGAATTGTTTTAAAACTTGAGGGGTACAGTTAAATCACTAATTTGAAAATTCTAGATTAATGTATTATTTAAGTATTTACAAAAATAGGCACTTGCATTGAAGATCTTCCAGGAGACAAAGCTAGGAAAAGCAACTACTGGCAAGCTTTACCAAGACACCATTATAATGCTAAATCAGCTTTTGACCAACTGCTTCTGCAGACCTACACCAAGTATTTTCTGGTTTTTACTGTTTGGTTCAAGAAAAGTTTATTTATAGTCTGGAATTCTCCTTGCACCTCAAGGCAAGGATGACTTCTAGGATCTCCAATGAAGCAGGCAGAGCCAGGCTTAGGACAATGAAGCAGGACACACTTTGGGGCTGGCCAGCAGTGTCACTACATCAACCTCCTGAACCAGAAGGCTTTCCATATTTGTTAATGTTCCTGAAAGCTGCCAGTGCTTGTGAACTATGGCCTCTTCAAAAAGAGGAAATGAGCACCCCCAAGTCACTGGATCAAGGGCAGCTTTCAGCAAGAAAGTGGCAAAGGTGTGAACCCCACCTGGCAGAGAGGATTGAGAGGTGTGAGAATAAGGCTGGGCTCTCAAGGCCAAGGAGGTTCCTGAGTCCAGCACAGACAGCACAGCAGGAGTGCAAAGGACCAGCTCCCACCTCCTGTCCCACAGTCTGCATTCACACTGGTTTTGGGCAAGAAAGCAAGAACTGTGGACTTTGCTGCTGCTGGACTTCAGTTGTCAGGTAGGGACATTTTAACGTAAAACAGATTCTCTGCACACTTGGCCATTCTACATTTTTCTAGGGAAGGCAAATGTATCTGACCTTTTTCCCCTAGAACGCTAGGAAAAGCAGCTCTACATCCCATGTTTACAGTGCATGTATCTGCAGCACTCACCTGCACACCTTTTAAGTGTTCCAGGGACTGATCATGGGCATGTCTGGCACATCCTACACCTCTGGCTGCAGCACATTGAGCTAAACTTTAAACTACTTTTTGTGCAGTTAAATACAGTATCAAATTTTATACCAATACTGAATAAAAAATACACTAGGCTATTTTTATTATTCTTACTTAAGCCCAGGTTTCTTGCTTGTCAATTAAAAAAGTAATTAAATCAGTTATCCAAGCACATGTATTAAGCCAAAAGTTCAGACTTGACCTGAAACTACACTTTTCTTAGCTATGTGTACCTCTAGCTGCCAACAGAATGCTAAGTGTCACCAACCCAAGGAAAGGCATCAGATGGTCCTGACCTCCACAGACTCTGGATATAAGGAAGAGCCTAGCCTGAAATTTCAGCAGTAACCTCACTCTTCCTCTGCATTTCTGCTTGGAGTGAGGTGACAGAGGCAAGTGAATGCACACAGAAAGCATGAGACAGCAATTTAAGAAGGGACTAGTGTGTTACTCACATCCTGAACAGTCTGTATAAAAGGATCTTTCCATTCAAATACCACAAAAAACAGCTGGTCACTTCTTGGTTTAGTCCTCTGGTCAATGTAGTTAACCACACTAGTCTGGGGAGAAGAAAAAAAAAGGGGCAGGTTACTTTCTTCATTGATACAATGAGTCTTCTGTGCAACAGAAAAGGCCTGTAAGAAAGTAAAATAGGCTGAATTGAAAATCCATAAATATTTTGCTTTCTCTACCTGGAACAATGGGCTCACAAAATATGGAAATGGCAGTTTCCTTGGTCTGTGTTATGTTCATATTATTTTCCTATTTCTCACTCAGTATCACACTACAATATGATTTTTACATTGCCTTTCAAGGAGGGAAAATTAATTTACAAAATTCATTTACTTAGATTAATACAATATTGGGAAATTTTTCATGAATTAATGCTGAATTAGTTTATTTACCAGAGAACCACACAACGGTGGCAGGAAGACTCCTTTTTGAAAAATCTGTTGTAGAATAAACTGCAAGATTCCACCAAGTGCAGAATGAAAATGGAAGGAAAGAAGCCCAGATGTTAACATCCAAAACCATGGTTCCCAGTACTGCCTATTAATTAAGTTACCACTTGAAACTAATGCTGATCAGCAGAGAGCTGTAGCACAATGCCAACAAGGGATTGGGTTAGGATACCAGACTATGTTACAGCCACATGAAACCATGGTCTTAAGAACCACAGGCAGGAAAGTACTACGACATCAGGCCCCAGAAAAACATTTGCATTGTAACACCCATCCCCAGCCCAGAGGGGAACTACATGAGGTTTGTACACAGGCAGTAACTTAACACAGTCTGCACTAACCCTCTGGTCCTAAGGGATAATACAAACTGCTCAAGAGCCAGGCAGTGACCTCACAGTGATGGAGGGATTTCTTCCTTCTCCAAGCCTCAAAGGAGTGTGTACATCTTGGTGTGTGCACATGGGCATACTGCTGCTCATCCTACATTTGTTTAATACTGTATTGGAAGTTATTAATCCAGCAGCATTGTAACTTCATTTCAGGGTTGTGACAGTAAGATGAGACAGACCATGGAACAATCTGCTCTCTCCATTTTTTGAGCCTATTTTCCAGGAAGAAGAAGGCTGAGTGGCAGGTCCCTAAACAGACTGCTAGCTTCACCTGCTTACAAGCCTTTCCATTGTATGACGCTGCTACAAAAGCCTCCCATCTACCAAGGCAGAGTTTCCTTACAAATACCTCAATGTTTCTATCAGTCTTCACCATAGACCCTGCCCTGACCAGATTTTAGGCTATGAACACGTAGAAGCAGGAGCTAGAACACTATGTGTGTCTGTTCAGAGCATATGGGAACTTCACCACCTCCTGCTTTCTGGTCAAACACCTTTGCTGCAGACTTACCCCATACTTCTACAGCTTATTTCCTTATTGCAGGCTACCAGCACCCCAACTACACTCATCCAAGAAGACTGCACACCAGAAAACACACAGCACACAAAGCTAAATGAAGGCAATGGGAAAGGAAGAAAATTCAAATTAATGACTACTGGGGTAGTTAGCAGTGACTGACTGTGCTCTTTGACCTAGTATTTGTATCCATCTTTCAGGTATGCCAGCTCCCAGTATTAGATTTGAAAGGCTAATGGACTTCCTCATGCAATTTGAGCAGATGTTGTACTGTCAAACAAAGCAAGTGCAATTTATGTCTGAGCCGTTTCAAGTCCTGTGGTATTATTAATAGGGATCTGATTCCTAGTTCCTAGATTTTATTAAAAACAAACAAACCCACAAAACAAACAGAAAAACCCCAACACAATGTTCAACTACCCTGACTGATGATCAGAACCCATAACTCCTGAACTAAATAGTTGTTTATGGTCACAAAAAACTGATTTATTTTTCCGCATTTGAGTCCATCTTTTGTTTCCACTTTGACATTAGACTTGGGCACACAAAGGAGGACTTGCAAAAATCCTACACCTGGCAAGCACCAAATGGCAAGTGATATAGAGCTGTAGGTGATGAAGGACAGACAGAAAACTGCTGTTAGTGCTTACATGGCAGCAGCCGACTGATGAATTCTTTCCTCTCCTCCAGACTAAGGCATTAGTTTGGGAATTACGTGACTCTGGGATTTGCCTCCTGACCTTCCAGTCACAGCTCTGCCCTTCCCTTAAGGCCATCCCATGTAACACCCTAACTGTGAGAGCTAAAGATAGGAGAACTGAAGATTCCAATTCATTTTGTTCTCCTCAAAATACTCTTTCCAAGCATATCATGGTCTAAGAGAAATTGTAGTCTCTGGAAAGACACCCTCTGGGAAGGACTGCTCTTAAAGCTTTCATTTCTCAGCACTGATGAGACACTTCCTTTCCAACCAACACTGGGAGCAAAACAAACTCAATTATCTTCCTGTCCATTAGTGTGAACAGAACAGGAATGAAAGTCAAATTCATTTCCTCTCTAGTTAAGTTTGCATTTTCCACCTGCATATTTTCTAGTTTTAAATGATGCAAAAAGTTAAGTCACTCCACATTTCTAAGGAAACTCAACAGCTAAAAATTCCAAACCCAAACAAAAAGCAGACATGAGAATGCTACAGAGGATACAAGGCTTACATTTCCCTCTTCATCCTAACATCAGCCCCTGTGGTAACCTCTTTCCAATACTAGCTATTATTTAGACAATTCCTTTGGCAATTGTTCTCCACCTGGAGCTAAAGGTAGCTGTGTTAATATGTCTATGCCAGGCTCTTTGGACCATACCTCAGACTACAAGTGTCATAACATAACTCAGGCATGGATTTCTGGCCTCCCTATTAGGAGATGTTTTCCTGAGATGTGTCACTAGGCCATACCAACAGCTGAACACATCAAGACATTTACACTTTTACAGAACCATTCCATGTCAAGAAAGAACATGAGTAACTGTACAGCCAAAACTGCACCATGGCAAGTGGCACAGTGGATGCAATGAAACAAGAACCAAGCTCCTGATGTTTCACCTACTTAATGAACCATCATACCCACTCCCTTCCAACTCCTGTTGCTACTTGCCCCAAGAATTAGTTCTCTTGGCCAGTTATCATTTAAAACCATGGCAGTAATTAATTCTTAATAAACTAGGAAGTCCCAAAACACTATGAGCATTTCTTTTTTTAGTTTTTTACCTCTTGTTTGAACTCAACAGTCTCACTACCATCTTCTTCTTTTGTTTTCACCAACGACATCTTGACCCAAGTTCGAAAGCCTCCAGAAAACTTCCAGCTGGAGTATGAACTTTCACAGTCCTTCATGAATTTAGCTTTTTCTGGACTAAAGGAAAAAAGACCATTACTTTACTGACCAAACTCTGAGCACTGCAGGCAGGAGAATGTCAGACCTACAGGCACTTCAAAATATGGTCACAATTCCTTTTATCTTCTACCTGCTAAATTTAACACAGATAAGACATTGTGTGTAGTGATGTTTTCATTAACGGTAGCACATTCTTAACCACAGAAAACTTACCTGGTTCTCAGACCCTGGGGTTCTGCCTGCCCCTAGGGATTGTTCTGCCTCACAGGGGCATTTAGTTCTCCTCATCTGTCATCTCTGGGACAGAAAGGAGCAGAGCCAGGACCCCAGGAAACAACTTGTCACCATATTAAGAAGCAAGACACAGAAGGAAGAGCCTAGAGGCAGGGCAGACTGCTTCACCTCATTTCTGGGATGCAAACAAGCTGTTTGCAAAATGAACTGGTTGCAATGCACACATACTTAAAATGCTTTGAAATTTACATTCAGTGTATTCCTATTATTTTGGAAACACTATACCTTTGGTGTAAGGCTCCCACCTGCAGTAACATGGCTGTTTTCCCAATATGCAGTCACAAGTATTTGTAGCCCCCAGAATAGCAAGATTGCTTTCTGTGTTTCAGTCTGTTTTGGGGGGGGTTTCTGAGGGTTGTTTTTTTTAATACTGTGACTTTAAGCCACACTACTTACTTGGAGCTCCTCAGAACTGTGATTTTAGCCACTTATGAAATAAGCCCAGCCCTGCAGCTGCTTTTCCAACAAGGTTTCATGTGAGAAGAAGGGGTAAACCACTGTGATGAGTCATAAATCATTAAAGCCCATACAGCCTATTTTTACTACAGATAGATTCAGTTTGCAGAGACATGTTCAGGGTATGTTGGTCCTTAAGGGAGAGGGGGTTTTGACACAGACTAAATCCATTTTCCTAGGTGAAGGGAAAGAATATACTTTTCTTACATTTCTGTAACTCCCACAAGAACAATGTGGGCAGAGCATAAGGATTAAGCCCATTGTTTGACTGCTCCTCACTGTACAAACCAGTTACAGGGACACCTAATCCAACAACTTCTTCCCTCTTTGGGATGTGGGTAGAGCAGCAGCTGATGGGAAAGAACAGAAGAGCACTGGAGTGCTTTGCCACTCAAGAGGAACATACACAATTAGCACTCTGCCAGCCAGTCATATGGCTAATGTCAGACTAAATACAGCATCCTAAAAAAGCTTTCCAAACCAACATGGAAAATTGAGGCAGGAAGTTATGACACAGAGCTGAACGTTACAGCCACAACTTGCATGGTAGGCAGACACCAGTACTATATTTTGCCTTCAAAAGTAATTGTAGGCTTGAAAAAAGGATTAATGATATCTTAGGAGAAGCTGTGGAGAAGTGACCTAAGAAGGCATCTCATTGCATGTGCCCGTAATTCAGAACACTGTCACACAGCAATAAAAAAAGGGGGGGAGAGCAGGCAGAAGGAACAAAGCAGAGGGGCACAAGCTTTGCATAAATTATGGCAGAGGGATAACACAGCTTTAAACCCACACACAACTAAGTGAACATAAGACAGGCAAAGGATTTTAAGCTGAAGAACAGTTCTCCAGTCAGTTTTCTTTTAATTCCCTCTTCACCCTAAGGACAGACAAACTAAAACGGCTGCATTTGTTTCTTTATTTTTCAGTAAGTTCTTCTACCTATTACACTATCTCTTAGTATGGTAAGGTTTCTGGAAGTCTCTGCACTGGTCTCTCCCAGAATACTGATGTTGCCCCAAGACCATGCAAAAATTGCTACATCACAGCAGAGAAAGAGAACTGCAAGAGGCCACTGTCTTGCTCAGGTGAACTACAGAGCCCTGGTCTCCTCTCAGCCAATGTTCTCTAGCAATTATGGATGGACAGCAGCCAATGTCAGACCATGAGAGATTGTGTTTGTCCCAAGTGTGCGAGTCACTAACCTAATTCTGGACTGCTCTGTGAGTGCTGCAGTGGAGCCTTCTAACACCAGTCTCCATGGACCAACCCACGTGAGCCAGAGGCAATTTAGGACATACCACCAGCATATTTCAATGCAACAACAAGAGCCTAAACCATGGATTGTTCAAACTCAATTTGTGTTTATTGCTTTTGCATTTACCCAGACCAGGAAACTCTCAGCCAGCCATGGGATCTAATAAAGGGTCAGCT
This sequence comes from Calyptomena viridis, assembly GCA_013390005.1. Classification (NCBI taxonomy): domain Eukaryota; kingdom Metazoa; phylum Chordata; class Aves; order Passeriformes; family Eurylaimidae; genus Calyptomena; species Calyptomena viridis. The sequence goes on from WEIV01018586.1 coordinate 39,558, forward strand.
GGTATGGTAGCCAGTGTCTCAACCCTTCTATGTTATAATTTGCTTCTCTGCTTGCAGCATCCCAGATCAGAGATATGAACATGGAGCTCTGTTAAGATCCTTAATTAATCTCTGATCTGTTCAGACTGATATCCATAATTTCACAAAACCATAAATTATTTCACGTGCTACACTCACAATAGTTTTGTCAGTAGTACGTTCAGAGGATTTTCTTCTAAAACCCGTGAATTATACTAATGACAGTTCAGGAAAGGAACTTGTATTTTTAGCCATGCTTTTTGGGTAATTTTCAAGGGTTTCATTATTTTCTTCCCTCCAATTAATATGGTACAGACAGCAGCTGCCACTGCCTTAAAAACATGAAAGAATAAAAGAAGCCAGCAGCAGTATCTCTCCAGCTCAGAGGCCAACAACAGCACACAGTGCAGCAGTTGTTCTGTGGAGACCAGAACAAAACTAGAGAGCAGTGCCAGTTTTATGTAGTCTGTGATCCAGCTTTAACAGAAGAGCTTCAGAGAATAAAACTCTCAACACAAACAACTGGACCTTGCTCGAGTCCCCACCCTTTGGTTACACCACAAAAAACCCCCTTAAAGATACAAGTCTCTAGATGTCATTTTTATTATTGCTTGTGGCTGGTGCTTTCAGCAGGCTTCACTAATATAATTATTGCTATTGAAAGCAAAAATATATACTGTCTACACAGAAACTGTGATGTGGATACAGCAGGACTCTTCTCACCAGTTTCAAGAGGGTTGTCTGAGATGATGAAATACCCTACACATTTCACATCTGCCTGCCCAGCCCAACATAAACTGTTTGCAGCCATAGCAAAAAACTCTAAATGTAATGACAATGTCTTGTGAGTTTTAGCATCTACGCATCTCTGATAACACTCTACTGTGAATTGCTGGACACAGTGCTAATGCTGTGCTCTCACAACTAGTAAGAAACACACTTTCCCAGGACAAGTAGCTGACAGAGGCCACTAACTGAAGTGGTTCTACGGAAGGACACACAACAGTTTCTACAGATATCTTAGTCCAGACTTCCTATCAGCTAAATTTAGCATTTGCTGATGAACCAGAAATCATTTCTATTTTCCCTTCTGCTGAAAGCTGGACAGAACGAGTGCACTCCACATATGCAGTGCAGTTTCACATGCACTTCAAAGCCAGGAGAAAACAAACTTCCGGCCTGCCCTGAGCCCATCCAGTTCATGCCCCGGGACAGAAGTACAGCAAACACAATACTGAGCAAGACAAGCCATACAATTTGTACCAAGCTTTGGAGGATGCTGTAAAAGAGACACTAGCGGCCTCTTGCACACAACTGATTCTCTTCCTGTACTTCATCCAGACATGCAGAACATTTACTACTAAGGCCTACTACACACCTTTGCCAATTTTACCATTAACCTGTGTTAGTTCAACACCAGTTTTAACTCCCATTCCTACTACCTGCCTCAAACAAGCACAAAGGATGCATCCCCAAACAGACACCCTTATTACCCACCTTTTCACTTTTCTCCAAACAAAACTCAGGCTCAGCCTTCACTCTCCCGCTTCCATTCTGGTGCCTTCCAACACTGGAACAAGGCAGTTTCTCTAGAAATAAAGTGACACTTCCCCAACTTTTCGGGGACCAATTCTGCTATCTAACTAGTTTGACCTGGCAAACCTGGAGGCAGAAGGTTGTGATCCAGGTTTCTCCCAGGCAGCTTGCAGATGATTCTTACCAACTCACCTACTCTGGCACAAGCACAGCCTTGAAGCTCAGACCTTTGCAATAAGCATGTTGCTATTTTTCACATCTAACCTGCATTTGCACGACATGTGGCACCAGTGTCTGGCCCAGCAGCACATACACTTGCAACTTGCTTGCAGCAATACTGTCAGTGTGAGTGGGACACAGGTTTTAACTTGGGGAAAAAACAGCTCTTTAAAATGGCTTATCTGCAAATTGATACAACAAGCACAGAAATGTGGCTTCCAAGGCCTGGGTATGCACACACCAAGCTGTGTCTTGGCAAGCTGGTTCATTCTGAAAAGAGCTGGGAAGCCAGATGCAACACAAGGGGTGATCTCAGACAGGGCGTGTCCTGCAGTGTAGCAGCAGCTGAGCACCTTGCTGGAATTGGTCCCACTGTACATGTTTCTAACCACAGCACAAGCCACAAAAACTGAGAAAAAAACAGCACATAAGGAAAAAGTAGCATCTTCTACATCACTACTCCTAGCTGGTGTTTTCTCACCCTAAAATACCAATGCCTAAAATATCTGGAACATTAGCATTTTATGAGGTGTTTTAGTACAGTTTAAGAAAGTACTTAGTGACTTAAGAGATGTCCTTCACTAAAGTAGAAATGCTTTGTAGAAAGGAAATTCAGATAACTGGCCTTTGGCCATTCAGATATACTGTGACTTAACAGTTCCAGACTTTACTGTATCTGAAGGGCACCATTATGATAAATTCAAGCCTCTGAGAATGCATTGCTACAACAAAATCTGTTATTTCTATTCCCCTCCCTCACCTAATTTTGTTCTGCATATGTCCTTTATCCCCTGTCCCTTTTACACTGAGCATCTATTGTCAACTTAAGGCTTTCTAGCAGATGCCAGTATGACTAATATCTCTTGTCTAGCTTTTAATCTGGATCACAGAGAGAAAATAGAACTTGAACTTAAAGCAAAAACTAAACAGTTAAGTATGAAATTTATTCTCACAAGGTGGGGAAAAAGGATGGGGCTTTGAAGAAAATTAAGAGTGGATTAATTCCACTCTTGCTAAAATTAGAAGGTTGATCAGTCAACTCCAATGGCACCAATGTCAAACCGATATGAAGCAATTTAAAAAACCCATAATGAATCATTCTGTAGAATCCTACCTAAAGCCAGTAATACAAGGAAATACAGTTAATCTTTCAATGAAATCACAATAAATCAATCTTGGGATCTGATCTGCTTTAAAAAAAACAAATTGTACAGAAATATTGGTGTTCTCTGTGCACTTCCCTGACACACTACACAGGACAGCACATTTCCTGATCACCCACAGCAGCAGACAGCAGTAAGCCAGCACAAACTTCAAGCTTTCAGAAATTGCAGCAACAAATGGTTTAAGCACAGCTGAAGAGCAGTTTTTGTCACTGAAAAACTTCTCAATGCATTTTCTAAAAAGTAAGATTAGACAAAGACACGAAAGAGCATCAGCATAATCCAGACATTAAAAAAAAAAAACCACATAAAAGCCTGATTTTTACAGGAAAAGCCCTGCTTTCCCAAGTATTGTGGTCCAATGCAGTTACAGGCCCATCCCTTTACACACCTGTTGACGAACTCTCGGAAAGAAGAAAACAGAAGGTAGTCAATGGCACTAAAATCTTGGTCTGTTTCATTTAAATGAAACTGCAAAAACACCAGTTCCTTTTTCTTCACATCACGAGGGCCTTGAACAACCAAAGCATACTTCTGTAAGCAAACAGAGAATGTGAGAGTAGCAAAGGAATCCTCATTTCCTGTTCATTAATTTGCCATCAGGCACTACTACTGTACAGTTTCTTGGCCACTACTAAGTACTAATCTATTAAAATATCTAACAAGAACGCGAGTTGAATCCTTCCTTTTAGTTTAAAAGTTAAGACTTTACATCAAGATTGAGTGTTTTTCTAAAAAATCTGCTTTAATTCTATCATTGTCCTTTGGGTTCATGTGGAATTACCACTCAAGGAGTCCTGCATTCTGCAGAGGGACAATCAAAACTGTTTTGAGCATTAAAGTCTTGGAACTTTCAGCTCTTCACATCAAACAAGTTAATGTGGCATCTGATGTGGGGAACATCAGAGGTCGCTGCCTCAGCACCTCTCTCTTCTACTGCAGGACTAGATCCTATTGGATGAGCAATCTTCTAAATTAATCTACAACACAGCATAAAATGTAGGGTTAGCTTGTTAAAACATGCAAAAAGAGTATATAGAAGCAGAAATTAAATCAGACTTGCAGCTAGACTATTACTTTCAAATGTACTAAGGAGTTGCTTCCCCAAAACAAATGGTGACTAGATGAGAAGCAAAACATGAAGAAGAACAAAGCTGACCAAACAGGTACCCAGTTTGTCCACATTTAGTTCCTTTAAAAACAATCTAAGCAATCACTTTATCTAAAGTATTAAATATGGTGATTTGTGGCTTTTTAACAATTATTTATATAGAAGCTAGATTCCCTGCATTTTTAAGGGCAATCACTCAATGTACCCATCTTGCTGGCTCACAGCATGTCAGTGTATTGAAATGCCTGGGGGCCATTTAAGATTCTTCCAAGTGTGACAAATATAGTATGTAAATCCCAGCAAACATACAAAAAGAGATTAGCTGTCCTGCTTTAATGGAATAACTGCTATGGCTTTGAACCAAAGAAAGACTTACAATATCAGGGAGAATGCTTCCCAGTTCATTTAGTACAGGAATGAAGCAAGAGCTTTGCTGTGAAAAATGACTTATTTTATCCCATTCAAGTTTTTGTGCAACACACACCTACATGACAGCTGATCTTCCATAACACATATACACACTGATTGGGGTCGTTCACATTTCTGAAAACAAAAGGACAGATTGCTTGGGAAAAAAAAAAAAACCTGGAAGAAAGGATTTTTTAGAGCACATAGTAAATATTTTTACTTTCAAGTACAATTATGAGGAAAAAACCCATAATGAAAAGTGTTGTTCTATTATATTACCATAGTCTGATTAGTAAAAGGATCTGTGTAGTTGATGCTCTGAGTGGTGCATTCAATGTCTCCTGGCTGACCTGGATTTCTCAGAGGTGGAATGTGATCATAGTAATGATGTTTGCAGCTAAGCAGCCGAGCCTTCCCTGGGTAAAAGGCAATACCTGTTTTGGGAGAAAAACATTGGAGAGCACTGATTTCTTTCCCAAGTACATAGATCTTCATTCTGGAATTTAATCCCACAGGATAGTGAGCAATACTCGAGGTCCAGCAAAACAATGAAATTAAACCATGCACTTGTGCATTTTTCTGGAGCAGGTCAAAAGTGCCAGCTGCATCAGGACAGAACCCCCACGATGCACTGAAAAAATCATCAGGGTTGATATTCTGCTACAATAACTCAAGGTTCACAGAACCTACTAAGTCTCCTCAGTCTTCCCACTAACCAGCAGCTAATACATCAGTACCTTTCACCCCAAATAAATTTGTCAAGTAAGTTAGGAGACTACTGCAAAGTCAAATGGGACACGTAGTGTTTCAGTCTGCACATGTTATCAGATATCAGCATTTAACACAATCAAATTTTCATCAGAAGTAATGCATGTACTATATATGACAAATCAAAGATCGCTGGCTGATCTAATAAAAGCATCTTCTGTTCACTGGATATGATGTCATGAGAAAAAACAAAGCCACCAAGTAAGCACTAAATGATACCATCCTTACTGTTTACATCACTGGGTACAGGCTACTACTTCACCTGGATGGAATCTCGTAAATACCATAAACCTACTGTTTCAGTCCAACAGAATGCATTCAAAGAACCTCAGCCACCTCAGCTTTAGCAGGCCAGCAAAATACAAGACCCAAACCTCAAAATCCTGTTACACCACATACACCGTTGGAAACAAGCTTGCTGGAAGACAATCTAGACCAAATACCAAAAAACAGGATGATTTATTGGATATAATTACATAATTACAATTGAGATAAATAATACAATTGAGATAACCTGCCCAGCAAAATGTGAGATGTCAAAGCAGTCAGCATATACCAGCCTATAAATGCTTTATCTCTTTCTTCAGAGCTCCATGCTTGCAACTGGACATCCCATCACTTTAGTAGAGCAATGAACTAAAGGACTACACTAATTTTTGGTTCTCTGATCTGGCAAGGATCCCCAGCAGTACTTTTAGATTCATATATATGCTGCTCTGCTTCTTTAAATGACATTTTCTTCCTGTTGCTGTATAAAAAGCTCACGTGGGGGAAAAAAAAAAAAAGGAGAAAAACTTGAGCTTGCTTCCACTTACAGTCAAATCCATATGGTCCATATGGTCCAAATGCAAAGACCTACTTACAGAGCTAAGCTTTTTTTTGACCATACCAAAAAACCAACTACAGGAACATGGCAACAACCTGAAACACTCACCTTTTCAGCCACAATTACTGAAGTGGTTATATGTAAAATGTGGTAACACTTCAAACAGAAGTCATATTGTTAAATTAGAAACTGACCAATGACTGACTGAGCTGCATTTGGTATTACAGCTCTATTTATGAATGGCTGCTGGATAATTTTAAAAAATAATAAGGTTAGAACTCACTACTCAAAAATGCTCCTGTGGAGTAATTCCTCTTGCAAACTGTCACACAGTTTCTGCTGCCACACTGCATTTTTATGCCAACATTGTTCCCTGAAGTCACATCACATTTTCATTGCCTACTGACGTAATACAAAGTTGTAAACAAAGCATGGCAGAAGTGGAAAATGACACTGTTGTTATTTTGTGGTTGGTTTGAGAAATTAACCTTCTTTTACTGTGAATGGCATCTCACTGTCCAGTGCAGTGCTGAGCTCCTGACACACTTCTTATGTGCTACCCTGCTCAAACAATACAGTTTTGGGAATATTTCCAAAAGGAATTACATTTTTTCTCTAAAAGACGACTCATTCTGGAGACTGAAAACACTTCTTATCTATCAAATGTTGCATAAGGCATTACAGCTTCTGTCATTCATGTTATTGCCATGAAAGCTCCTCAAATATCCCATACAATGTTAACATTTCTGTGCAAAGTTAACATAGATTTAAAAAAGAGGAAGTGAAAGACCTGGCTCAAAGTATTGCATACAGTCTGGGCCCTGGAGAATCAACACCAAAAATTTAAAGCAATCTAAGAAAAATGTGAACAACAACTTGGCCCCGTCTTGTTTGTTACCACTCTTACCGGGTGCATCATACAAGGACACTTCCTTGTAAGTGACAGACATCACTGGGTGCTTGAGCTTCTCCCTGAAGTCACTGATGGTTTGGTAGACAAGGAACACAGCTACAGCCATGAGCAGCAGATACATAAACAGGAGAATTACCGAAAAAACATTCTTTAGGCAGGTCTTGCTGAAACGCAAAGAAGGGGTAGTGGTACCCAGTTCACCATCTGGAACCAAAGAGAATATGGATTAGGACTTCAAAATACAGATACTTGGACTGAATTGACTCAGTTTTAATTTAAAGATTGATCATTTAAGAGGAAAGTAAGCCTCAAATTCACCTTGATTTAAAAAGCCACTGCTATTGCTGGTTTTCATGAGCAGACAGACATGCCTCCTTCTCAAGTATGAGATCTAAGCATCCTAAGATTGTGCCTCTTTTTCACATGCCAGAATCTGGCACTCTGCTTGAGGACAATGCAGTCGGGAAACAAAGTCTATTTTCAAGGACAACTCAAAAACAAAGTTCAAAGTTCATAAGAAAAAGTTTGTTGATGGTCAATCTTTGCTTCTGGAAAAAAACTCCCTTCCCTGCCTCACTCAGCATACACATCAGCAGAATAACTTCATATTCTAACGCTCCTGCACAGCTCTCTGCATTGCATATCCTAGCGACTTCTACCATGGTGGAGATTGTTATCCTCCAGTAAATAACTCCTTGTGCATTCTACATAAAATTTCACAGAGAGAGTCTTCCAATTACAGTTAGAAAAAGACTGACCCAATTCTCTTGCAGCCTCCTGGCCTTCAATCCTTATTCTCTGAAGATGTTCACATTAGTCTCACTCACAGACTTTCTGCTGTGACTTTCACACTGCTTTCCCCATAGTCTTTGCATTTTCTATTTCTTTTGGAAATATTTCTAAGGAAAAAGTTCATGCAGTCTTGAGTTACACATCATACTTTGATCAAGAGTGATATAAAACTGAACACACAAAAGGAGCACTAAAATCCAGTCTAAGAAAGTAGATATGTAGACATACTTCATGCTGACTGTTCTTTGTGGTGTAATTTAATGAGTCAAGCCCTCTGAGGCCATGCCACATGCTGGTCTTCAACTCCAACATAGCATGATTTGGTATTGGTTCCTTCCCACAGCAAACACGAGCCTTTTAGTAAATCCTGTTGCACACATAACCTCTTACAAAGGTCCATGCTCATACACATGTTCCCAAGTTACATGTCAGGAGATGGCAGCCAAGGCTAATTAATTAGGACATTAATATGCTGTGTAAGACGGTCCGAAGATCTCTCATTTGCCTCACAACCAATCGTCAAGGATGGGACAGAGACTGAGAGACTGAGTGAGACCCTAAAACCCCGAAAACTCAAGCACAGGGGTTTGTGGCCTGGCCGAGGTGGATGTTTGCCAAGTGTTATCTGTGGGTATGCATTCCTATGGAAACCAGGGCGCAGGGAACAGCGGACTGTGTGACGCTGTGCTTGCTGCAGAAGAAGGAATGATCTGTTCTGTACCAGAAGCACAGGAGATAAGGAATGAGCTGTTCTGTACCCATTCCCTGGTAGGAAACAAGTTTTACAACAACACAACAAACCTACATGATTTCCCCACCTCTTGGCCAGTTGCCTCCCACTTTTGAAAAGACTATAAGAGACTTACAAAGGTAACTAAAATTTGAGATCTCCCCACTGGAAGAAGATGAGTGTATTGGCAAAGGACTACGAGGACTTCATCTCATCTGTTGGTAGCTATTGTCCCCCTCCTTCTTTCCTATTTTCTTTCTTTCTCTCTCTCTCTCTCTCCCCCTCACTATTGCATTACTGTGTTATGGGCACTCAATAAAAGTGCACTATTTTGATTAAAACTGAAATCCCTTATGTTTTCTTTTGCACTCTGAGATCAAACGAATCATCACGACCCCTGCTTATATTAGCAGATGGTAACATACGCATAAAATTGTACAATTGGAGCAAGCATGTCTTGACCAGCTGCAAGGCATTTAGGCCATACTCCTTTCAGGTTGGCTTACTTTAATGCCTACACCTGAGCTGCAATAAGCCCTTTTAACACTCCTCCACACCATCCAAAAGCAGGTCTGGACAGTCTAATTAAAAATCTGTTTAAAAACACATGTGTTCAATATTGCATTTTGCTCATGTAAATCATTGCTTGGAACCCCCTGACACCACAGATGCTGCAACTCAAGTAAGACACATCATAAAGGAAGATGACATACTAAGACATTTCAGAGCAAGACGTGCTGAATATTCTTTGACTGAGCACAGTTCACAACAAAGAAATACTCTCATATCAGTCCTTGGAAAACCTCCTTGGCTTTCCTTTGGTATGGAATCACAAAAATTAATACTTTAGTATTTTTGTTTGTTTTCAGAAGTGCAAGAAGATAACAAAACCAAAACAACCAAAGCACACATAGAAGGAGTTTATCAGGCACTAAGAATCAATTATTTCTGGGTCAATAGTTCTCACCTGGTAAAATAACAGAGCTGGCATCTTCATGAACTTCCATCTCTCCTTCTCTCTCATCTGTTGAGTTTTCAGATACTTGCTCCACATCTTCACTCAGCTGTGTAGTTAAAAGAGTGGTTCAATTTCCAAACACGCTCTCAACTTGCAACTGCTGGAATTTCTATGGTACAAATAAAAGAGGCTCCAACTAACCAAATACACAAAAATATGCCCCCAGTCCAAGAGCACCCAACATCTGTTCCACTTTTCCACAAGACAAGAGACATATTTATGTAGACCTACAGCTAAAAATTAAGTGACTTGCAAGCTGCAAAAAGAGAAAGACACCACATTAAATTTAACCTACTTCTACCCTGCTGCTTCGACCATAACATCACCTTTTCTTTCAAGATCCAAGTAGTTATTTCCAATGCACTTTAAACCCCCAATTAGGGCAATGTCCTCTGAAGTAACCAGGAACTTCCTTCTGTCACTGAAGAACCAGCAAACAGAGCACTAACACTTGTAAACAGAGAGGTGCAAAAAGCTCAAGAAGCATTTTGACAAGTGTTAATGCAAGTCACTCAAATACCATCTGAGCCACATAGGAAGGTGGGTCATTATGAGACAACACTCAAACATCCCTATATTTCTGGTACTTATTTGATCTCACAGTGCAGATTATTATGTATTACTAGCTATGCAACTAATTAGTCTCAAGGTGTTTCTGAAGCAGCAACAGGGACCAGATATTTTCTTGTTTTGCAATTCAGAGCTCCGGGCCCAAACTGCCAAGACAGCTCCATCAGAGTCAGAAGCTTGTCACATCAGATATGCCTCACATGAGATCCTGAGCTTTTAGACATTACAGTTTTTAGACATTATATATAAAAAAAAAGTACTTCCCCCCTATGTTTTCCAAATTTATTTTCTGGCAGGGACTGACAAAGATTACAGCAAGGCAAACCCGGACACAAGCTTGCAGCACATCATGTGTTGTACAGTAACTGTCTAAGCCAAACACTCAGCATCACCTATCTAACTGGGGATTAGCTTTGCTCCTGTTTCAAAGAAAACGGGGACACAGTTAATGCAGCAGCCATACTCAATGTCACAAACTGTACACCCCTAACTTACTCATCAATAAGGTGCATGTATCCACAAGGAAATGCTTTTATTTCACCAAGCTCTAATTCAGTATTGAAATCATCATTATATCATTACCAGATCATCATTAGCACCTATTAGGAAAGACTTCACTCATTTTATGTCTTCAAAGTCTGACATAAAGTCTCCATCACCTGCTGCTGTGTTTTTGTATTCATTTCCACCATGCAAAGCAAGATGAAAGCAGTTACCCAGTTGTTTTTAAATGCTTAGCCATAAATAAAGTATGATTTCCCCCAAGGCATGAAGTGAACATGTAACTAACAGGCTAAACTCAGCTCATTTGCAGGAGACTTACCAGGGTCCAACTGATGATACTTTTTTTCAATTATGTTCATTAAATAAGGGAAAACTAACACTCTGGTCCTTTTCGTAGAAACACACCTGTTCTATTTGTTTACCTGACCCCAAATAAGCTATTCTGACACAAGAAAAATACTCACTGAAACTCTTGTACTGATTAAGCTAAATCAGGTAAGAAGGCAGTTCCAATTACACTCATTTAAATTCCTTATACCAGAGCTGATCCAAAAAATTTAATGTAAGTTATGAAGTAACTGCAGCTTCTCAGCTGACTCCCATATCCCTCTGATTCCCCAGGTACAGGCACCTCATTGACTGAGATTATTTAGAGGGTAAATGAATTCTATTCCTAACAGCAAGGAGATCCCAACACAAGTTTAAGTAACAACACAATATGCAACATTTCCTATCCTCTCAAGAGGACCTACAGCAATTTTTTTCAACAAGTAGGTGAAGAAAGATAATCTTAGAGGTCTTTTCCAATCTAGATAACTCTGTAGAAAGCTCAGAAAACACAGCCTTTCAGCATTCCTTATAAACAAAACAAAAAATCTCAAACAATATGCAACTATGCTTTCTTATCTCAGTTGACAAGGCAAACATAGTTTTCATAAGCATGAAACCAGAGGAGGACAGCGGGAGTACTAACATTGCCTCAGGTGCAGTGAGTAGGTTGATGTGTAAGACCCCTTCCCTAAAACCAACCATATTTTACTGCATATTCTGAACACCCGAACTGACGAGAGGTGGAGTTGCACAAACCCGCTGAGCGACCCAGCGAGTTACACAGAGCCTGCTGTGTCCATGGCTCAGCCACCACATTCACACACACAGCACACTGACCTGACAAGGCACAGCAGCACGGACCTGCGAACCCAACACCTCACAGACACACTGAACTACGGTCTCCTAACGACTGGGGAGCTGCCACAGCACTACTGTGTGACAGCTGACACTGGTTTGTTCACACTTGCCTTGCATTTGGGGGTTCTGTCGACAGTGAACCTGGAGCATCCCAACTGTGTTCGCTCTCAGGCCAGCTCTTCCTACATCGTATTTTTGATAGGTGAAGCATGGTGCTAATGCAGAAGGAACACAAACTGCAGGGCAGTTAAGTTTGCAAAAGGATACAGATAGGATAGGATGTCAAGGGCAGAAGGGGCATGAAACAGACCTTTGTTCAGCATTCCTCTGGGCTTGGCACATACAGCTGAGTGAGAAACAACTGCAGAAGCCTACCCATGTCCCAGCAGTTCCTTTTCAGTCCTGCACATAGAAAAGTACTGGATAAACGGAAGCTCAGAAAAGGCAATTCCAGACATCTGAGCACCTCTGCTTGGGGCAGAAGCATCAAAGACTGCTACAGGTGCCAGAGAAGTGATGGAAACACAGGTGCTGTGCTTAGACGTACACCATCTAGACCCGTGCCA
>WEIV01018586.1:54396-65293 GCA_013390005.1 Calyptomena viridis
GGGGGTGGCGGTCGGCACACGCGTGACACGGGGTTGTAAGTCTTTTCTACGTCGTGCGCTTCTGCTGACACAAGAATGAGCTAGGTTGGAAAAGCAGTGTGTGATAATTTTTCCCAAGCTGCACAAAATACTGCTTTTTTTTACTATTATTTCATTTTCTTCTGCGCTAGGCTGTTAGCAGAACACTGAAACAACAGGCTCGCTTGGCAACCAGACAGAACTGCAGGGCTTCTGGGATGACCCACCAGCGCTGCACCCGCAGCAATGGGGCACTCCAGGAAGACAAAAGCGTAAGAGCTGACTCATGACCCACCCATCCAAAAGTACCAGACAGCTGTTTTTTTCTTCCCCAGTATGGAAGTAATTGTTAATGTTTCATCATCAAGAAAAAGCATGCTCAACATTTTTTGCACTGAGATGCAACACTGTAGGGGATTCCCTGCTCAGTACGTCATTTCCCTATGCCCAAGACCCACACCTAGTAAGTTAATAATCAAGGTTTGAAGTCCTTCGACAACAACAGTCATAATATACAGCTTCTCCTTTCAGAAAGAAAGTATTTTAGTTCTTGTTAGTTACTTTTCAGATGTCTGGGGTTCAAAGGCCCAAAAACACTTAACACTTCAGACAGATGGCTAGTATTCAGCATTTGCAGCCCTCCCCTGGGGGGACATTAATAAATAATTACTTTAGAATAAAACATAAATCTATAATGTGATTGACCCAAACTGACAGATCACACTTCTGCACATTTCCCAGCAGCATGGGTCTCTGTGGCAAGGCATGTGAGAGATCTGCAGACAGAGCAGCCAGGCAAATCCCAGGTCTCTCTTGCATGTAGCAGCAGCATTCACAAGCTGTTTGTCCAAAGCCTTACCAAAGGTCTCTTTTCTGCTTGACATTTCCTGTCTTGTAGGATGTGAAGTTACCAAATATGAAGTCCCAGGAAGCCAGGATGGGAAGCCCATTCTGAAGCGAAGCCATTGTTTAGGCAGTGTAGGCAAACTTCACTGCTTAAGGAGAATCACAGTAACAACCTTATAAACCTTCGCCCTAACAGGACCAACACTAAGTTTACCACAGTAGACGGCAGCCTGTGGCAGTCAGCTCTCAGATGGCCACAGCAAGTTGCCTTCCCCATGCCCTGGCTTTGTAGGCTTGGCCTGACTCTTCCTACTAGGATGTGAGCCATTGGTTGTCACCCCCATACTGTGGTGACATGTTCTCACTCCCCTGTGCTTCTCATCTTGTGCTGCTGTTGTGATCTGGAAGAGAACTACGGAGAGTATCTTTGGATGATGTACTTCAGCCCTGCTTACACCAATGTATAAGGTCTGCCTTTGAACAAGAGTGTTACCTCAGGCGGTGTGTTCTGAGGTAGACATATGGATTTTATACAAGAAGAGTTTATAAAGAATCCTTAAAACAAACATCAAACCTGTTTCTAGCTCCTACTTACTGTCCAGATCTTTCTCCATACTGATTAGCTCTCACAAAACTTGGTGTGGAGATACCAAACAGGGATTTGAATTTCAGCACGGTAATCAGGAAGCCTGAGTGCTGGTACATCAAACATCCAGGCTTTAAATCCCTCAGGTCCTTAGTTGCCTGCACTGCACCAAGGGATGCAAATATATGTATCTGAATTGTAAAAAGTTTAAATTTTTTTTAATTCTATATAGAATTATAAACATCAAACTGCTTATTCCTCTGCCAAGCCTGATTGTTTCCCTGATATGTACTTATAGCATGAAGAAAACGCATCACCTGAAAATTTCCTATTTATTCTCTCTGTTCTTAGGCTAAAAATGTGTGGGTTTTTTAAGTCATAAAGATGAAGCCTGCCCTATGTGTGCTGAATTTGTGCATAAACATTCAAAACAGCAAGCAGAGAAACTTCGGAAGGGAAAAAGAGGATGAAGACTGAGGAATCTTTTTATTACCAGGTATGTGTTATGGTGCCAGCTGTGCATCCTCTAAGGAACAGAATCAAAAATGGTAAAGGTTGGAAACGANCGCGGTGCTGGGCGCGCTGCCGGCCGCCGCCCCAGAGCCGGAGCTGCGCTTCAGGCCGCCGGCCGAGGCCCCCGTAAGGCTCTTCACCGAGCCCGAGCTGGCCAGATACGACGGGCAGCAGGTAGGGCCGGGCGGGAGGGGTTCTGTGCGCCCGGGCCGGGGCCGGGAGCCCCAGCGCTCCATTCTTTGGTGCCGCTCTGTGCCCTGAAACCTCTTTAAAACTGCTTTTTTTCGTGATTCGCTCCTGTTGTGGTGTTCCCTCGATCCTTCCCTCCCGGTAGTTTTGGGGATCGCGTGCTTTTTGGGCAGCGGGAGAAGTTTGCGGCATCCCTGTGTGGCAGCTGTGCGGCGGGCAGTGCCCATTCGGAGGCTGCACACACACAATTCCATGGCATCTGCCCGCTTTATTTGTTGCCCGCTTGGCAAGGTGTTCGTGCCAGGGAATTTCACATTACCGTGAGTTGGGGGCAAAGTAATTTTCCCTCAGTAATTCATTAAACCGTGTCTTTAGATCCTCCCACTCCCCATTTTTTTTTCTCCACAATGTTATGGAAATCACAAGGCAAATTCAACTTAAGAATTTTTAGCTTTCTGTGATGCACCTCAGCGGAACTTCACGTTCAAAATGATAAAGTCCTGTATTGATACACATCTGCTGCTTCAAAAACCTTGCTGGCTGACCTTTTCAGGGTCTTCTCTAGATGCTTTCAAGAAACTAATCAACATCTGATTAAAAATACATGTTATGCATAAAAGACAAAGCAGAAGCACTGGCTTATTAAGTAAAACAGATGTCAGCATATCAGATTTGTATGTGTTTACACGTTTATCTGTTGTTTCTTAATCAAATAAAGAATGCTATTGGCCATATGCCCTTTTATTTTGGGCAATATCCTTCTGCATTAGGAGTAGAAAGACGCAGTGGATGAGGTTCAAGCAGATGAGCGTGCAGACAGGAGATGACCTGCAAGAGGGATGTCTTCTGTGATTGTATTGTGTAGATTAAATAGATTCTCTCATCACATATTGTTAAAATGTAAAAAAAAAAAATCAGGGACAGCTTAAAGCATAAGCAAGAACTGTCAAGAGAGGGAATTTGTATGCTGGTATACACAACAACAGAAAACATACAACAGATAATTTAATTGTCTCCTTTGTGCTTATGGATTTCATAGCTAAAACCAACTGCCTTTTGCCTATGCTTTAGTGCTGAGGATACATTGGTGGCTTTCTTTCCAGGAAGGACAGCCCATCTACCTGGCAGTGAAGGGAGTAGTATTTGATGTCACCTCTGGAAAAGGTTAGTTTGCTTCTCCTCTGCTGTCTATTTTGTTTTCATGTCGTTTGTTTTCAAATATTCCAAATGTATTAGAAGCCTGCAACAAAAAGAACGCACTTTTCCTCCTTTTAAAAAGCTTGGTTTTCCTCCTCTAACAGCCCTCCTACTAAGGTCTTGTGTAGAACTTGGTTTGGGATTACACCATACATTCAGAGACAAGCCAGCACTGCCCAGTTAGCTTGGGCACTGCTGACAGAAATGCTGAAGACACCTGCCCAGACCCCTGAGTATTGATCCACCCATGTGAAGGTGACACAGGAAGCTGCTGCTGCAGCACTTTATTGCCCTGGGCACACGAACTGACCTGCTAACCTGGTTTTCCCAGTATGGCACTATACAACATCAACTCTGCTGCAGCTCATCTTTTCCTTTTGCACTGGCATTCACCTGTGCTGTCCAGTGGCCTGGCCAAAACTGTTGGAAGCTTATACTGTGGTTCTGAAAGTAGGGCAGGGGGCTAAGACATACTTTTCTCCTTGAAAACTTATCTTATTTCATGAGGCTTCTTGACGTTTACACCTAAACCATTTATGGATGAATTTGCTGGTTTTGCCTTCCCTAAGAGCTACAGACGTTTTAATTTGAACTCCTGCTACTTATTTCAGATTGGCTTCAAATGTTTGAAGGCATCATGAGGCTCTTAGACACTTGGCCTTAATGTCAATTTTTTTAAAGAAATGGCTTGTTGCTCTGTTTGTACTAACCTTGTTAATGCAGCTTGTCTGGGCACACACGTTGCCTGATCTTCAAATCCTAAGTAAGACAAGGCTTGTCTCTGCAAATCCTGGAGTTTAGAAACATCTCATGAGAATGTAAAGCACAACTCCTTAAACAGTAGGTAGATTGTAAGACTGCAGTATAGGAAGTTCAACAGCTGTAAAATCCCACTCTCTGTTTTTTTGTAGGTGTTTTTTTTTATTTTTTTAAAGAGTAGGGTATATTATCAAAAAGTAGCAGTACCCTGTACATTCTCAGATCATCACTGACATTCTTTTTTTTTAAATTTTTAGAATTTTATGGAAAAGGAGCACCATACAATGCTTTGGTTGGAAAAGACTCAACAAGAGGAGTTGCAAAGATGTCTCTGGATCCAGCAGATCTTACACATGACACAGTAAGAAAATGGACCATCGTTTTCATTCCAGTTTGCAAAGTTTAATTATCTTGCAAGATGATGAATAATAATTTTAAATCACTTGTATTTGTTTAAGTTGATTCCCATATTTAAAACCAAAATGCATTAATATTCTTAAAATACGTAAAATAGATAAGTATTTATTGCTCATGAAAGGTGCTAACAGTCTTCAAGAGGGAAGTTTTTAATCTGTGGAATCAATAGAATTTATGTAAGCATGTAAAGAGGAAATCACCTGCTGTTTAAAGAGATGCTCACAAAGAGAGCAAATCACTTTCATTGTCAGTTGGTTTAGTGTGTCCTGTGTCACTGACATGGCAGTGAATACCAACTCTGGCAGTAAGTTGTTACTTATTTGAGGTGTGATTTCTCTATGCAGGGAAAATGAAGGGAGGTTAATGGTTTGTTTGACCTGGATATAATAAAGTTTTGTCAAGGCTGAATTTGAATGAAAATAATAAAATTACAGATTGTACTATTAAATTTGTTCATCGTGCTCTGCAAAGTAAACCCAAAAGCTGATTCTAAGGTTTGTAGTAATTAATGAAAAAGAAAAAAAAAGCACATAAATACCTACATTTTTATTTCTTTGAGACAGGACTTTAATTTCCCTATCTTGTTTAGACAGGACTCACAGAGGAGGAACTGAAGTCCCTGGATGATATTTTCAATAATGTTTATAAGGCCAAATATCCAATTGTTGGCTATACTTCTCGACGAATTCTGAATGAGGATGGCAGCCCCAATCTAGACTTCAAACCCGAAGATCAGCCACATTTCAACATTAAAGATGAGTTTTAAGGAACATTTTTGTACCTAGAGAATGCTTGGGAGAGGCACAGTAGAATATTAGATTATTCTGTGTTAAGGAGTTCATTACAACAATCAGCTATCACAAGTCAGTTTTCTGTTTGGAAAATATGTGTGTACACACACAGTTTAGATGAAACAAACAGATCTGTAGTAGTGTCATACACGTGGGCTCTTTGCTGTGAAATAGGGGAATTAGTTAACATGCAGGTTCTTTCTGCCTGGATTTCTCTGTTTACAAGTGTGTAATGTAAAGTTCCATTCCTTAGAACAGAGAAGAAAGTTTTTAATAATTGAAACATGTCCTTTTGTAAATCCCAAGTTGTTTCCCACTCCTTGGAAAAGTGTGAATGCATTATCTAGACAAGCCACAATCAATTTTCTGTGCTTCATGAGAGTAGAGGTATCACAAATATAAAGAGGTGCAATAGAGGCTTGCATTTTAAAAAGCACTGTGGTGTTTAATATTTGATAGGTTTGAGAATGCTGGATAAAAAGCCACTCAATCTCTTAAAATGCAGTTACTGTAGAGCATTTCTGCAAAGCCTACTGCTGTAAAACAAGAAAAATAAATCTTATTTCTCCCATGAGAAGTACTGTGACATTTTAAAAAAGACTATTATGTTAGTTTTGGATAAATGACATGCATTTTTAAAAACAATTATCAAAGATGTCATCTATGTTAGATTATGATTATTTCCTTCTACCTCCCTCCACTCTTTCTCTGAAGGGAAATGATAGCCCACTGTTTACCACATATTCTTATAGCACGAGTTTGTTACAGCAGTTCAGTGTCCTGTGGATATTGTTAGCATCTTTATATTGACAATTTCAGCTCTCTTTTTTTATGTCTCTGAGTTTTTCTTTATTGTTACTCTGGCTTCATCAGTGCTGTTTTAATGAAGTGTGCAGTCCCACGTTCCTCTTCCATTTAACCTAATAGGAAACTGCAGATCCTGTGGGGTGAAAGCAGACTCCATTTATTGTGTTTCAGCAACAAGAGGAGCATAAAACCCTGTACTATATAAATTGCTGCTAACCACTGACTTTCACTAACTTGAATGTTAGTTGTCATGTATGTGGATTTATCTGCCACTGTGACCGTTTGAATTGATATGGGAAAAACTAAGC
The DNA here is from genome assembly GCA_013390005.1 of Calyptomena viridis. NCBI lineage: Eukaryota > Metazoa > Chordata > Aves > Passeriformes > Eurylaimidae > Calyptomena > Calyptomena viridis. Next base: position 60,828 of record WEIV01018586.1, read on the forward strand.
AGCTGCTCCCAATTCTGTATTAATAATTAAGAAATAATAAAAATGCAATTTTGATTTTTTTTTCCTATTTCTTTAGCATTTTTGCCATTTTCTTTGAAGGGAAGATTTTATTAGATGATTCTTCACTTCCTAGTTTGCAGGGGACACCTGCCTCTCAGCTGAATAACTAGAAAAGCTGTTTCTATGCATTTGTTCATCCTTTCACAGTGTTAACAAATTTTATTCTAAACTTGTTTTTTGTCCTACCATTAGACCACTTCATTTGCAGGAGGGACTCCATGGGTCCCTCCCACAGTTGGATGGTGCTCTGGGGTAGAATAAATAAATAAATCGGCATCTAAGAAAAGAGTATTGATTCAGATTATTATTTTTGGTTTGTCACTATTATTCGTTATTATTACTGCTGATGTTTTGATTAGATACCAACAGCAGCTTGGAGTTTGCTCCTTGACAATACCTGCTGTGTTTATGAGAATGTAGGTGGGTGGTGGTTGCCAGCATTTCATAAATAATTTTCCAATGCCTGCTGGTTTTTTCCTCTTCTCTTCCTTTCCTTGCATGCTTCCTTATGTGGCAGCTTCAGTAGTTGTGCTGCTGTGATTACTGTAATAGTCTTTGCTTCATCTGGGATCATCATATCCAGCTGCATTTCAAAAACGTCGTAGCTTGATTGCAGCTCATCACCACAGAGTGGCTTGGTATTACTGCTCTCTCCCTGCTTTTCCTATTCTCTCTATGAAGGCAGATAACTCAGCTTCTATTTGTACTAAATTTCAGGTTCTTTTCAGAGAAGGAATGCCCCGGTTGCAACAGGAAATGGTGATATAAAGCCCCTCTTGTAATGCAACATACTTGTGAATCCAACCTACCCTCACTTATGTCTGTGAGGGAGATGCTTTAGTCCTTTCTGTTATTAAAGACAAGATTAGTACAACTGAGTGCATTTTAGAATGCAAAACATTTCCTTTTTGTTTTTAGTTCAGTTTGGGAACTTAAGGATTCACTTTTAATCACTTTCTAGGCTATTTCACTTGAAGTTCCCACTCAATAGAAGTGTTAGGATAATAAGGCTTTAAGTGGACATAAATCCTTAACTTGTTTTCACTGACCGCTTTTTAAAAATGCATTCAGAATACCACAGTATTTCTTTTAGTGTTAATTTAATGACACTGTTTTGTATCTAAGTTGTTTTACTTGCCAACAGCCTGAAGTTTATCTTGCTTAAAAACAAACTGTCTGCTATGGCTGTTTTGTTCAGTCAGCTGCATTTCCCTGACCTCTGTATTATTCTAGTAAAGCAGGTGTCCTCGTGATCTATAAATTACACTCAAAACAAGCTGTGTGAAGCCCTACTGTAGCACTCCTACTCCTCCACACTTCCTTAGCAGAGTGTAGAATTTCTTTTCAATTTACTTGCTCCTTCCAGATAACGTTGTAAATATCATTAGTTTTGCTGTGCTGCTTCCAACATGCATCTTGCTAACTTAACATGAGTGTTTGAATGGTCTGACATTTTAATGAATTGCTGCACCAAGACTCGTCTTACTTTAGTATTTAATATTAGTTAATAATAGTTAAGTCTACAGAATGTTAAGAATTACAAGATGGGTTCATTCATTTAGAGGATGCATAACCTGAGTTGGTGTTTCCCACCTGGCAGTCTTTTCAGTAGTCCCTCTCTTTGATCCTAACATATTTGACTAATTTTTTTGATAGAAAAATCCCTACTTTACTATCATCCCTACTTTAAGACTTCTCTGTTTAACAACTGGAGCATCAGGATTACAACTATAAGCAACCCTAATTAAATAAAGGAGTTATGAAATGCAAATCAAAGTATTATCTTTATTTTTGCAGTTGTAGAGGCTGCAGTTAAGAGAAATCCTACCAAGAACGTGTAAGGTGTGTTAGCAGCTGTTAGTCACAGTTATTGCATCCTAATCTAAACAAGGCCACCTGCCAGAATGCAGGGACTTTGAATCTTGCAGATTGAGCAGCTGAGATTTTTCCAAGAATTTGGGATTAGGCATAAAACATAGTTATTTCTTTCCTAATTCTAATGGGTATATGAACAGTATTCTTTTTGTAGCCTTTTGCCAAAATACAAGTGTTCCATTGATTTAAAAAATCAGAGTTTGTATTAGTTTTCTTACACAGAAAAGGCCTTGTGTTTCTTTGAAAAGTGCAGCCTCAGCTCCTATCTTTGTGGTCTGATGATACTGCTGGCTGTGAATTCATAACAACAGGAATCAGTGTAGGATCTTGTTTCAGACTGCACTTGTCAGACCTGCCAGGCTTTGATGTCTCAGTAAAAATTAAAAGAGGATGCTTATCTGTTTAAGCACAGTGCTTTGGAATGGGAGAAACTTACACAGTTTGTAAATCATCTTCTTTTACTTTTGTTTCAAAATCACCATCAGGCAATATATTCAACAAATAATTTGGAAAAGCATTAAATTGCTGCAGTTTTCCCTTGCAAGACTCCCAAGAACCTGTAGAACAAGACAAAAAAATTGTTTAGCTGACTTTTACATATGTATTCTGTCTCTTTTATAGATCAATATGTCTGTCTGAAATGAGCTCAGTGTAATTTGCATCTGCTCCAGAGAAAACGGAAGAGATGTGAAAAATTTCACACAGGAAGTCCAATGCTAATTTTTCAGCTGATCTTGTTGAACTGAAAAGAAAAAAAGTAAAAAAGCATCTGACTACTTTTGTTAGTGAAAAAACTGCCATTCAGAAGAACTCAGCTGCACATCAGTAAGATGTGCTAAGTAGCTCTGATTAGTATTTGCATATTTTCAGATGAGCACTGGATATTCTCAGGAATATCTTGAAATCCCAGAACTGACATAAGTGATGACAATTGTACACTTTTGTGTACAATTTCCATCATCCATTTATGTTTTTGCCTAATGTTTTTTCTGTCCGTACAGGAAACAATATACAAACCATGCAACTTATATGACAAATCCATGCCCTATAAGTAATACTCAGATAAAGTAAAATGCACATGAACCTGTAACCTGAAAGCTATTTACATGGTATACAGAATGTCTGTTTTCAAAGGAATCAGTTCTTGTCTGTGAATGCTTTAAAACAAAATAATCCCTAAACTCTTAAGATTTGTTGTAGCTACTTAGAGCTCTATCTGTAAATGCCAAGTCAGAGGGTTATACAGTGTGTCTGTCTGCTTCCACAGAACAGTCACTGCTGTATCAAAAGGGTTTTTTTGAGACTATTCATTCAGAGTCTCAAAGAACTAAGTGCAGGGTAGGTGGGCACCACTGCAGGAAGTACTCTAATAGCACAGACTCTGATCTTGGCATGACCAAACCAGGAAACAGAATAGGTGGGAAATGAGAATGTATCTTAGTGTGCTGCTGGGACCATTTATACCGGCAGAGCAGATTTGGCAGAGCAGGATGCAAGTCTGATAACAGACAGTGCTTCCTACTTTTGCTTCTGTCAAACATGGTCAATGATAACAATATAAACTTGTACCCTTACCCATCTGTTGGTCTTTACATAACACCTTCTATTTTAGCTTTTTTCTTCCTGTTCAGTAGAAAGTGTGAGTCCTAATTTACTTGTTTACAAAACTTACACTTAGATCTTGGCTTGGGTTGTCTGTTGACAAGAAATCCAAACTAAGAGAAACAGAGATGAATGTTCTGTGAAAAAGAGCTTGTGCACCTGGATGAACTGCAGAGCCACAGGAAGTACTCTTGAATAAACAGTCCCTGTAACTGTTTCCTGTAAGTTCTTTGTAGCTGTTGGCATCAGATATTCTGTACTGTTAATGAATGTTCAGATTACTGTGTTCTGCAGTACTTCTTGACATGATCCTTTATGATTCTGACATGAGATATTATCCTTCTGAGAAGTGAAAAGTTTAGAAGAAACTGGGTGCAAGCCATCTTGGAGATAAGCCAGCCAAGAAAAATCAAAATATGACCTAATTTTCCCTCTATTTAAAGAAACCTCTCTGAAAAAGGAAAAGAACAGTGTTCCAGTGTCTATATTTTACCTTCCAGATTTTTCTGAAAGTTTTCTCATACTGTGCAAAGGCAGCAGATAAAGCAGAAACTTGGATTTAACCCTTGCATTGTGAAAATTTTAATCCACTTCTTGGCATATCTCCTGGGGCTTTAAAGATTATGACAATACTACTGATAGTGGACTACAAAGAGTCAAACACATGAACACATGAATCAAAAGAGGCCTAAACTAGGAGGACTGTGTGAATGTAGAGCTGAAACTTACAGCCTTGCACCCTTCTTTTGTAGACAACAANTAAATATACTTAAGGTAAGAGTGTTGAAGGGATTACATGTTTAAATTGAGATTACATTCTTAGGTAACATGTCTGTGTCCTACATTATGCTTGGAAGTGCCTCAAGCATTTCACTGATTTTTCCTTATTTATTGTCTAACCATACTCTGTACTTCTAAATAGTTCTGCA
>WEIV01018587.1:4987-45522 GCA_013390005.1 Calyptomena viridis
GGCAACTGTGCTGCCTGCGGGAGGAGGGAGAGCGGTGCGGCCGCGCCGCCGGCAACGCCAGCTTCAGCAAGCGGATCCAGAAGAGCATTTCGCAGAAGAAGGTGAAGATCGAGCTGGACAAGAGCGTAAGTCCGAGAGGGGACTTACCAGGGCCGTCGGCGGACAAAAGCGGCCGGCGGGTCGTTGCGTCCCTGGCTTAGTTGGTTTCGGGGCTTTTAATAAAGTTTAGTGCCGGGGGAGAGGGGGGCAGTAGTTGTCGGCGGGGACGTGTTTGTTCCCCCTTCCCCCCCGTTTCCGTAGGACGGCGGAGTTTGACCGGCGCGGCAGCAGCACTGCCTGAAAGTCCTCTCCCTCCGCGGCGGGGGAAGCGCCCTACTCCTCTCCCTGGTCCTGGGCCCCCTTCCCAGCCCCAAGAGCCGGAGGCATCGGCTGCTCGTTTCCCCGTGTAGCCGCAGCGTGAGGAAGCGTGGCGAGGAAACGCCGCTCCTCAGCGGATCCTGCATGGCTCCCGCCGCGGTAGTTTGTGTTCCTGGCGAGGGCCGCGCTCGCTGCTCCGCCTCGTGTTGCAGCGCTGCACGTCTGCCCGTGCCGCTCTGTTTTCCGCTCGGCAGCCATCAGGCGCGGCTCGGCACTGCCGGGCAGGGGGAGCGGACCCTCGGCCGCGGGGAGCGGCCGCCTTTCAGCGGAGTGGGACGCCCGGGCAATCGGAGGGTGTCCGCCCTCCCCCCGAGAGACCCCGGCCCCGCGGCACGTCGCTGTGCGGGCCGGACCCGAACGCTGCCCCGTGCCCTTAAAGCACGCGGACCTGGAGTTCAGGGGCTGGTACGCGCCGAGAGCCCCCACAGCATGCAGATCCCTACAAAGGGCAACTTACAGAAAAGAAAGAAAGTAAAAATAAGTGTGTTCCGTGACCACGCCGGGTAGCGGAAGTAAAACACGGAGGGAAGGATATAGACAGGGAAATGAGAGCCGTCTTTTTGCCCTACAGTGAACAACTGAGAGCTTGTTTTTTGTTTGCGTGCTACCCGGCCCCCGCGTTGCCATGAGCGGCCGGAGGGAGGGCTGTGTTCTCGTGTCTCCGCTGCCTGGCACTGCTGAACCGGTCGATTGCTGCATTTCAGTGTGCTCTGGGCTCTGCCGGTGGCAGGGATCTGTAGCACTGCACACTCTATTTACAAGAAGCCAGTAGAAAAGCTTCCTCAACTCAGTGCGGCTGTGATTACTGAAGGATTGTGTCTCTATGCGCGTTTATATCTTAAGTCTGTGAGATACAGTACATGGATTTGATTGAAAGACGCCGTTTTACTCTTGTAGGCAAGACATCTGTATATTTGCGACTTCCACAAAAATTTAATTCAGAGTGTGAGAAATCGAAGAAAGAGGAAAGGCAGCGATGATGATGGTGACTCCCCAGTGCAAGACATCGACACTCCAGAGGTAGCGAAACAGTTGTTTGGATCTTTTTCTAATTGCTGTGTTAAGCTTGTTCTTAATGACTACCAAGTCTGCACCGATACCGCTTTCCCACTTTGACAGCTTTCCTTACTCTGGGGCATGTGGGAAAGGGAAGATTCTTGCTTCACACTGTTCTTAGTATAACAGAAGTTAACTGAATTTTGTGGCATGTTTTCTGATTGAGCAGAGTAGAATGAACAAGAGTCTCTGTTTTTAAGTGATGGTTCTCTCAGAAATGTGCTGCTTTCACCCTACGCTGCCTTAGTGCTTCCTCTTCAGAGTGGTGCTTTGCCACGTACCAGCAAACTCTATCTTCTGTAGGAGTTGACAACTTGAAGGGAATTGCACATAGGGCCTGGGATATAAATGCTTCTCTGCCTTGTCCCTCCAGTCCTTTCTTCTGTGCTAAATGTGTTGCAGATGGCTCTTGGCAGTTACTCCATTGCCTTAGTCACGTTAAACACTGAAAGTTTAATGATAGTAGATACTTGTTTCTACACCATTGTGGGGGGAAGAGCCATTTGGGGAGCTGTGCTACTAAGGACTGGAGAAAGGTTGAAAAAACATCTGTTTTCTCCATGACAGACCAGTGAAAACTCACCCGTTTAAAATAAGGGAACTACAGCTTTCAATCTCTTTTGTAGTATAGTGGGAGGGTCTTGCACCTAAGGCTCTCTTTGCTATGTGAGCTCTGGGTTGTTTCTGCTACAGCATGGCTTAGCAGGTTCTCCTCAGTGTATTAAATTTGAGCAGAGGCTGTCATGCCTATCTTGTCCCTTCTGAGAGGGATTGCTAAAGCATTCTTCAGAAATTGCTCTATAAATGTTAATTTAATGACATCCTTATGGGCAGCATCTGCAGATAGCAGCAATATAAGTGAGGAAACTTTGTATAAGAATCTGTGCCTAAAGGCACATGGCTCCAGTCTGAAGGCACTGGCTAAGAGGATTTTAGGGGATTGAGAGTGGTTTGGTATTGGGCTGAGTTGTTTGTCTCTTAAATATCTGGGATTGCTTCTTGGAAAGTTCTGTCTAAAGCTGGTGCTCTGTGACTTCAGTAAGCTTTCTGTGTAATTGCAGCTCTCCTGCAAGCCTGTTTTGTTTCCTTGTGCCAGAATTATAAAACATGACACAATTGATGGATATTTCCAGAACAAGAAAATGAGGGGTTTTTTTTGGTGACAGTACTCCTGCAGGAAAAAAAACTGTCTGGGAACTATTTTTAAGAGTTTCAGCTGGCTGTTTGAAGAAGGGCAGTATGTTCATTGCATGTAATTTCCATATGACTTACATTTGGCCCTTGACCACCTTTTTTTCAATTACTATCCCGTTTACTAAGGAAAAAAAGTATCATTCTTCTAAGGATTTGTGATGCCCTCCTGTTTGCTTCCCAGTCATGACCATCTTTACTGATTAGAAGTGATTCCTACAGGAGAGGAAGAGACTCCTGTGGTACTGATAGCTTCTGAGACTTGCTGCTGCTACTCTGGATGATGCTTCAGGGGTGGGTTCCCCACTACGACTTGGAAAGTGGAATTTAATGCTATGTAAACTTCAGAACACTGAAGTATGTCCATCCTTTATTATGCAAGGTGGCCTCACCTTAAGTCCGGCTGGGTTGCCAAGTATGCAGTAGCACTGGTGTTTTAAATGTTCTACAGTGAGGCTGTTAAATGAATTTAAAGTGAAAGTGAATGCTTTCATCAGTCTTTAATGCAATGAATTTGGAGAATACATCTAGCAGATTTACTCATTCAGCTGCTTTCTCAGCTTGCTTTCCCACTCAGTCATCTGATTGAGCTCTTACGTTGTCAAGGAGGATGGGGAGGTTAAGCTGCTGCTGGGAGAAGTGGCTGTTGATCGGAGTTCATGGGATTCAAAACTGACAGAGTACTGGATTAAGGCTGTGTATTTGTATCCCTAATACGACCTTGTGCAATTCTCTCAACTGTCAACTCACACTCAAAAATAGTTTTGGACATTTATGCCCATGCACATAACTCCTGCATTGTGCTTATGTAGCAGGGATACATTTGGATAGCAAGAGTAGCTATTTTCTTTTCTCACCTCAAGCCAAGAAAACTTTGTGCTCTAGACTTTTTCCTGATTCTAATATGTGCTCTTTCATGGTGCAGGTGTGCTGTATCTTATGCATGTAACTTGCATAAGATTTAATGGCTGAAATCACATTATAGGGGCCTCCTTTGAATCAGCGTCTTTGTAGATGTTATATGAAAGGAGTTACTGGACTCTGTGTTATTGTGCTTGAACTGGAGAACAAACAAAACCCAGAATGAGTTCTAATACTGTCTGCAGCTAAAGAGAGGCAAAGCCATGCTCAGTAATAATAAAATGCTCTTAAACTGAGCTGTGCTATTTTCCTTTCTGCTGGAAGGTGCAGGGTGGAGTTTGTTTTTTGTCAAAATGACATCTGCTGAGCTGACCGTTTACACTTGCGTATCTGTGAGATTGCAGACTGTTTTTGAGAGGCGAACTATTAATGACTGAATCTTTTTCAGTTACATTAGATTGTTTTCCTTCCCTTCCCCCTCTTTTCTTATAGGTTGATTTATATCAGTTACAAGTAAACACACTTCGAAGGTACAAAAGACACTTCAAGCTACAGACCAGACCGGGACTTAACAAAGCACAGCTTGTTGAAGTATGTATGAGTGTTTTTCCATAATAGAAAATGCAACTTGCTATGGCATGTGGTTTTCTATACAATGTGATCCTTACATGAAGTGCCTATGTAATCTGGATTTTAGGAGTACAGAAGGGAGATGCTTATCTAGCTTCCTTCATTGGCCTTCATTAATTCCTTCATTACCTGAGCCAGGTCAATAAAAAAATAAAAGCTCTTTCCAGAGGAGGAACTCTAAATTTCCAAAAGGAGTGTATGCTGCTTAAAAACACAGTGTTGAGTTGGAACAGTAAGATGATGTGCATACCCCTGAATATCATAGAATTGCAGATTTATTGTGTCTGTGCATCAGTCACAGCTTCACCTGAAATGCCCTGCTGAAAAGAACTAGAAACTCAGAGGCACTGAAGTTCTAATAAGGTTCAGACTTTGCAGTAACTGGCTTTTTAAAGCAATAGGCGTTTTGTATATGTAGAATACAAAAACCTGAAAAAAAGGGCTTCTAAAATCTGTTAAAACCACTGGGGTCTACTATCAGAAAAATGGATTTTTGCAAGATTTTTTTCTGACCGATATTTGTAATATAAAGTGCTGAAGCTGTGAGTACAACTGTACATAAGCATCTTTGCTTCATGTGAGTGCAGTTTTAAAGGAATTCTTTTGTGCTGCAAAGATGCAGGCACAGCATGTTCTTGTAAATAAGTGGAAGAACTGGGATCTCTTAACAGGGGAGTATAGCTACTGTTTTTTCACTTTTGTGCAGTGATACACTTGTGTTTAAGTATAGACAAACTGTCTCTCACTTGATTTGTGTGGATTAAAAGCAAGGTTTTTAAATGTATGGGCGATCTCAAGGATGAGCTGTAAAAGAATAGTGCTGCTGCCACTACATGTAAGAATGCAAAATCAGTCTTCTGTTTTCTTAAAAGTAGGTTAGGGTGCTACTAGCTCTTGAATCAGCAAGACTGATTTGAAAAAGCACAAGCAGTTCTTGTTTGCAAAACTTGTTTTTAAGGGTCTGCTTTATGTACGTCTTCCTGATGCAGTCTCGTGATTGCAATAGTTTATTTTATGCTGCATGGTGTGCATGGGCAAAGCTGCTTCTGTCACATTCTTGATCTGACTAACCTGCAGGTATTTTTGAGCCACAGCTACAAAACTTTCTTAGCAGTACGTGTGATTCCTTGTAACCTGTCCTAACATGGTAGACATTGCTCTAGCTGTTGCTCAAAGTCTACTTCAAAGGACTCTGTCAAGGTGCTTTTCTCTGGATGTTTTTGAGGATAGAGTTTAGAAGGCTTCCTAACTTTTTAATTAGGCTAAGCATTTATTCTTATATCCCGTGACAGTTAAATGAGTGGTCCCATGTTTCTCACTGGCTAATTTTAATCTACCAACCTAGCAAAAAGCCAGAGAATAGACTCAGACAGGTATAATATTGTGCATACTTTCTTTTCAAGCTGGTGTTGATTTTGATGAAAGGAAAGACTTCTGAAATGACAGAATTGATTCAAGAACTGTTTACATATTGTCACATTTTAGTGGTTATGGTATGGTGAATTTTCATTGCTAGCTCTATTTTGAAGAGCTGAATATTCAGTTATATTGCTCAAATATTCTTGTGTTAGATGTTTCTGTATGTGATTTGATGCAGGCACAGACCTCACCACAACCTGAGCGGTGAGCAGTAGCCTCTCATTTCTGTGCTGTCACTGTTGATATTCTATAGTCATTACCTGCTTTATATTCAAGCTTTAACTAAATGGGTGTAATGATAGTCCCATGCCTGTTTTGATGACTTTGGGTTCTTTCCTGGAAATTTTCTGGACTTTTTACTTCAGAACTTAGGGTACAGTCTGCTATATTTAGTTCCATAGTTTTCAATAAAATGGTTCCTCTTTACCATTTTTATGGCTATTAAAGACTTTCGAAGAGAGGCAACTTTCTCTTTTTTTTTTGTAAGCTTCTTGATCAGTCTTTCAAACTTTAATGTAGTGGAGTAGATTTAAATTTGAATCTTCAGTTTCTGCATGTAAGTGTGTTTAATTGCCTTGCATTCTTCCTTTATAGATAATTGGCTGCCATTTTAGGACAATTCCAGTGAATGAAAAGGACACCTTAACATACTTCATCTACTCAGTGAAGAATGACAAGAACAAACCAGATTTAAAGATGGATAGTGGAGTTCATTAGATGGAAAAGGTTGGGACTGATACTCAGGCTGCAATCAAAAGACTGAGGTTTTGTTGATATGCAAAAGCTTTCTTTGTAACATTTTCTCCTGAGAGAGTTTGTCTCTGTTTTATTTTTCATAACCTTGCTGATTTGTTTGAAAAACATCTCTTATGAAACAAATTTCCTCAGCAAAAGTATTTTAAATAAATATCATTGATATTGTTGCTCAAGTGGGTGTGTCTGTAACTTTAGTGAGTTGGACTTGATCCATCTGGATCCTGATGCGTTCCTTCCAGCTCAGCATATTCTGTGATATTTGTACCTAATAGCTAAGCTTCGAATTATGTAATAATATTAAAATATTTTTCAATCAAATTGTGCCAAGGATATATTTATAAATGTACTTCAAGTTCTCATGATGCAATGCCTTTAAGAAAAAAAAAAGCTGCAGCAACCCTGGCAATAGGTTCTTCTTCCAAAGGTAGAAAGGCTTTAAGTGACAGCTCCAGTTGTTAGCTGGGCAGAAGTGGCTGAATAACACTTTCTTTTTCCCTTTGGAAACAAAAATTGATGGAGTTTTTTCTGATTTGTACATTCACTTTGTCATTACTGAGATACATGCTTCTAAGCTCTGAGGCCTTCCTACTCCTATATTAAAGTGGAAAAAAATTCAGCCCTCAAATTTTGAAGCTGGAAGTACAGATGAAGGTTGCTGAGAAATCCTTCGACTCGGTAAGAAATCCTTAAGATGCTGACTTTTCCATTCATCTGTATGGACTGCTGCTAAGAACTTACTTGGAGAATGAGAGTCAGAGTCTGTGTGGGGTCAATACAGTATCTTCTAATAGGCATACTGTTTCTGTTTCATTGCAGCATTATCTCAGGTCTGTTTAAAAAGAGCAAAAGACCCCCACAATAAATCCAAAACTTACACGAACTTACGAGAAAAATATACAGCAATACTTAATGCTTTTCAATGAGTTTCTTAGTAAAGTCTGATGTTGAAGATGGTATTATGAATGACTTCTTGTATTGTCCTTTAACTGTTGTGCCAATCTAAATGCGTGGTGTATAGCATATGATTTTTTTCTCTTTTAAGCTGTGCATACAGGTTGAAGAAAAAGCAAAGGGATAATAGTTTTCATCTTAAAGCAGAGGCTTCAGCTTGTTCAGTTAGCATGTATTGCAATTCCTAACCTTATCAGATGTTTATAAGCTTTTTCTTAATTTGGGAAAAATGAGAAAGCAGTATGTCTATGATCTAATCTGCTCGATGTTAATCTTTGGAATTTTTTGAAAATTACTACTTTTCTGGCATCACTGCAACTAACATGCTTCACCTTTACTTAGCTTTTTTTGACCTGTGATACTTGCATAGAACTGAATGATGATAAACCCTGACCTCAAACTAGTTGCCTTCCCAATGTCTCTCAGTGGTATGATTTTTCATTTGCCACTGTTTGATGTATTTTCACAGTACAGTTCTGCAGTGCTGGCCTAAGTTCAGCTAGTGACAGCTAAAGTAGGTGCTCCTTTGAAGATAGTATTTTAATGCCCATTTTACTAGAGGGACTGTAAATTTGTTTGCTAAATATTCTTTGCACAAATTCAGCTTACCTTCAAAGTGCAAGTGGCATAAACAGCTAGAGAACCTAGTCATGGATAGGACATCTGAAGGATAAAGACTTTTTCTCTGAGGGCATGACAAGGTTGAATGTTCTCACCTAGGCCTGGCAGGACCTGTAGAAGAAGCTGTGTGAGGGAAGGAAAGCAGGGAGAGGAACAAAAGCAAGTTTTTGTGGGAAATCAGTCTTAAAGTAGTAACTTAAATGACCATGTGTGGAAAGTGGCAAAATTTTGCTCTGGTGGATTATGGATTTTCCAGGAGTGGTGGAAGGAAGGTAACTGAAAGCTAACTTTAGTACCCAATTTGCATTTGCCTTAATTTTTTTTGCTGCTGCTGCTTTGGAAAGCTGTGAATGTCAGGCATACGCAACATGAATCTTGTAGAAACTAGGTGGCACAAACAACAGAAGTTACATACCCTAGAAGCTTATAGAGGACTTTGCACAAGAGCAGATACCATGTGTTTTGTTAGCAGAACACTGACTTTGGATATTTTCACTGGGCTGCCAGATTTATGAGGCTTATTTTATTTTTAATTTGGTAGGAAGCCCAAATGACTCAGGAATAATTACACAAATGAGGCTTAAAAAAGCCTGGTGAGACAAACTGTTTAACAGTCACTAGTATGCAAATAGTACACAGAGATTTACTTGAAACATTTATTGTTGGCTATGTATAATCACACCCCTCACCCAGTATCCAACCCTTTATTAACAAGAAGAAAAACAGTTGTTCTGATATTTCATACTGGCTTATGAAGTAAGCCTGGTAAGCTGGTGGTAGTAGTTTGGTCTAATGTGTAAAATTATGAGGTGAAGAGTGCACTTTTTGAGTGGAGAAGACTGAATAGTTACTTCAGTACTGCACACTTTCTGTGTGACTGCCTTGATAGCTAAAGAGTATTTATGTAGAAGGCAAGAAGCCAGGCTTACTGCCTGTAAGCGTGGCTTGTTCAGATGGCTTTCCTTAAACTTAGGCAGTTGCCTCTCAACACCTGCCAGTATAGGTTGCAGTAAGAAAAACAACCAAAAATTTGTCTATTTGTATTTATTGCCTAGATCATGATACCTTTTGAGCATTAGGATGATTATGTCTTCTTATCTGTAGCTGTTTCCTTACACAGCTAGGCTAAAAATAAAAAGCCAGCATTTAAACTTAATTCTGGGGTACTGTATTTCAAACAAGGCTTGTTTAAAAAAAATCTGCTGTTCTAGTATTTTAAGTTTTGAACATTAAGATTAAGCAGTTTAAGGTTTTACCGATTGCATAGTTAAGGCAGGTGACTGGTTACACATAATTAAGACCTAAGTGTGTTTTAGTACTATTACTGTCAGTTTTGACTTTTTTTATTTCAGTGAAATATTTTCAAGTACGAAAATACGTGCCTTTTGTTTGTGTATGTATTTTAAGGTGCCAAAATAGAACAAGTGAGCCTGTCTGCAAAAATGCCAGAGTAGCTTCAGCTTGAAACAGTACTGAGTGTGTGACGGCAATAGGAAGCTGCAGTGCCATAGATTGCTATGAAAGTCGTGTTCCTAATGACATGAAGGCTTAGGCTTGTGGTTTTTTCATCCAAACTAGTTGAGAATATTGTGCTGAGTTAAAGAAGAGTTATGCTTTTTGCTGGGGGATGCATATTAGAATGCATTAAGAGCTTGTACAGTCTCGTAAACCATTATGGAAATTAGGTCAGCTACTAAGTTTGAGAGAACTTCTTACATATTTGATATTCCATAAAGGTGTAGAAAGGAATTTTTTCTACAGTGTAAAATGAAGGCAGTGTTTTGTGGTTAGAGAGGAAGTTATTTGGTGGTGGTTTTGGTTTTTTTCCTCTTGAAAGCATTATTACATGATTGTAGAATGATGTCTGTTATCTTCACTTGCAGACTTGAGTCACTGGCTGTTGCAGGGGATCACAAAAGATATCTTTGGTCCAAAGAAAATATCCCTGAAAGATACGATCAGATATTTAAATAATTACATCATTGGTTTATCAGAGATTTAACATGACATGCATTTCCACTTATGGCTAATTTTTAACATATGTTGTGATATATGTGTTTGTAGGATGTCCTTTCAGCAGTGCAAAAGCAACTACAGATCTGGATGAAGATACTGCATTTCTACCTCTGCTGGCTGGTTTAGAACTGATGACAAAACTTTCATTGACCAGACTACCAGAGCTCCACCTTGGTATTTTAGCTTTGAGAAAATAAACTTACCGAATAGATTATATTATCAAAATAAAGGACTTTGGCATGTGCATGCATAGTGTTTTAGTGCAGTTTGTCCCGAGAGCAGACATACAAAGTAGGTCTTGTGTACTTCAGGATTGTGGAAGGAATACTTCTTTATGTAGTTGTATCAAGGTGAGAGGCTTTTTTAGGCCTCAAAGCTCAGAGGTTGAAGCTAGAAACACAAAATGTGCTTTAGGGTAAGAACACCTTATCTGGTTTTAGGGAAAGTGAAAGATGAAAAACTTACTTAAACCCTGCTTTCAGTCTGAATGTGAGATTTTTAGCTTTAGAAATCTTTCCCACTTGATTCAACTGGAGTCCCTGGCAGAAGTGTTGAAAAGTTGCCCTTTATTGGGTTTTAGGGTATTTGAGAAACTTGAGTGTTAAGAGGAGCAAATATAAAAAGTAATTTTTGGTTGCCTGTATAATTCCATTACCTTTTAGTGCCCCTGAAGTATTAATAGATTTTGAAGTGTTGATATTTCTAATCCAAATTTACTGAAGAAAAGGTGGTGCTGAAAGGCTGAATGAAATTATACCTCTTAATACATTTTATTACTTAAACCCAGTATGGGCTGGGGTGTTTTTTTAAAACAGTTATGTTTTTTCTGTGTAACAACAACAAAACCCCCATGTTCATTGAGAACTTCACTGTTCAGCTTTGTCAGCAGTGCCAGCAAACCAGGGAAGTGTAGATGCTCTGGGGCTAAATCTTTTCCCTGCCTTTCAGGAATTTGTGGATCTCTGTTCCCCCTATTTGCTTTCCTGCTTTTAACAGCTGCCTTTACAGAATCGTTTATTCGACTGACATATGTGCATATACTGAGGAATAACATTACAGATCTCTTCCATGGAACAGAAGTCAAATAGTTCTCTTTATAGGCCTGAAAACATCTTCATTGCAAAATGTGAATAAAGGTTTGATGTAGTTATACTTGGTTTGGATCAAAGAGAGGAGTTAAAAGTTGGGTGATTTAAATGCTGAAGTCCCCACAGAGTGATTTACAAAATATGCGAAGCAAGTCCTACATAAGCCACTGAAAAACAAAACCTGAAAACTGACACTGTGTCAGATAATTGGCTATATCTTAATATCATTTCAAGCCATCTGAATTGATGAATTTCTTTAAAATAGTAGCTTATTCCAGCTGTGGAAACTCTAAAATATGGAAATATAATGAGCAGTTGTAGAAAACTGTACAGGTTTACCAGAAATTAGTATGGTCTTACTTTGGGCAGCAGAGCAATTCATTCAAGTTGCAGTAACAGATCACCTTACAGCCCTTCCCTTCCCAAAAGTGATCTTGCAGACCATCATCAATTTGTCGAAGGTTCTCCATTCCTTCGGGGATGTTGTGACAGTTGTGGTCTTTGAGGGTCCTCTTGTAACAAGAAGGGCGCTGAGAAGGCACCGCGAGGGTACCCCGGAGGGTGCTCAGCAGAAGCAGCGTCACGATCACCTTCATTTTTGCAGCTTCCCCACAGCAGGGTGCTAAAGAGAAATGAGGTACATGACACAGATACCACAGCTGAACAGACCTCTTTTCCCAAATTGCTTTCTTACTTGCATTTTTCTTTTCTTTCCTGTGAAGTTCTGGAGGTTTGAGCCAGAGTTCTGGAGAGTGTTTTCTCCTAGGAGGTAAATAATATTGCAGCAGAATTGATATTCATTACTTTCTGTACAACCTTGAAAATCCTTTCATCAGGAATTGAGACTTCTGATGCTGGCAATTTTGTTGTTTCTTTGGCCTCTCACCTTGAGAAAATTGCTTTGAGCTGGCTGCATTTTCTCAGTAGTGTAAATGATTATATCGATTGCTGCCAAACCACAGGAAAATGTCTGGTTGTGTGTCCTTGCCTTCCTGGCCATTTTGCTTGTCAAAACAAGAGTCGCTCACATAAAATTAATAGTATCCTTCCCATCAAAGTTGTGGAAAAAGTGTTTGCTGATTGAATCCTCTGTCGTGGGCTGCTGGAAAAACTGAGGCGTTAAAGAGCCAAAGAAGCTGAAGCTCTGCAGTGCTACCAAGTGCCACTGTCCTGGACTGCAGACTCGGGTATGATACAGCACTGCAGAGAATTTTCTTAGCTTTTGTTGGGGGTGTGGGGGACGGGTTTGGTACTGCAAACTGCTTAGTTGAGTCTTGCTACTGGAGGTGATTGTGATTTAATTGACTCTTTAAAAAGATGGGAGAAATTATCCCTTGCAAAACTCTCCTGCTGGTGACTAGGCTTTCCATCATCTTGTTTAACAGTAGCTCTGCTGTTCTGTGCTGCTTGGGAAAGAGTTTGACAATGCCACAAAGCTTTAGATAAGATCCTTGAACTTGCATTCACTTTCAGGTTAGCATTCTGAACAATATTTCAACCTATACTTTATTGATATTAGGAGAGAGAATAGGCTTTTTATCTTTCCTCATGTTTGAACAAAAGAGATCTGATATTTTACTGAATTTAAATAGGAATTCTGCTTTGAAAACTAACCTAAAGCAATGACCAGTTCTGCCTAGTGCTCTCCCTGTATGCCAAATTAAGATGGCAGAGCTATTATCTAGATTACAAAAAAGATGAGGTATGAGTTCTGAGTTATTTTGTTAAAATCTTGAGATCACCCTGTAACACTTCAGTTCTGAAGCATCATGCTTAACTGGGAATATTACTTATATGTAAGACTTCTACGTTTGCTCACCAGACTTTCAAAAAGCCTTTCGTTTGTTATTACATTTGAATTTCTGTCTGGAGAAAACAGTGCCATGCTTTCTCTAAGAGAATTTCTTTTAATTTAATGAGAAAATAGGAGATTTGGCAAAAGGATTTACAGGAATAACATACAACCAGGGAAAAGCATTACACCAGAGCACTAGCAAACACTAACCCTGTACAATTTAGTGAAATACTATTCGTGGGTTCTAAGTTACCCACAAGAGACAGCCATCCACGTGGCTCCGGGGCCATGTGTGCCCCATGGACTCAGCCTGTTGGCTGCAGACCCTGTGCCTGCAGGCCTAGGCCTGGCCCTTCCCACACACACACTCACAGTGAGATGGCTCCGACCCACATAAATTCAGCGAGATTGAATCCAGTATCGTGCAAACAGCCTTGAAAAATAAACAATATGCTTTTAAATATATAAATTTAGAGTATTTTGTAGTAATTTTTCTTGGGTAGTTATCTTAGCACCATAGCTATCTTGCTTATCTTCCATTTCTTCATCCAGTGAGGCTATAGGAAAATCTGGGAATGACAACTCAATGCTCTTTGGTTATTTATTTTTTTTATATTTAAACTTGGGGTTTTTTGAACATCAGTATTTATATTTAAACTTGAGGTTTTTTGAACACCAATAGCCAAATAAAATATTAAAAAGTGGCCAATGTATTAAAGAACATGACTGAAAATAAGGTCTTGTGTATTTTTTTTAATTTCTATTGTAGAAGCAAAAGTTCATGGAATAATTCCTTGTCATTTCCATGAACTTGTATGGGAATGTTTGAGTAGAAGACTCCTGTAAACTGCTAGTAATGAAGCCTTGGGGATCTATTTTTAATTACCTTATAGTGCAGTATTGAGTAACATACTGTCTTTATTGGTTTTAGACCTCAAAACTACTTCTCAAATAAGGTAACATTGTTCTAACTTTGCCTTATGTTGCTTTTAGACTTCAGTGAAGAATCTGTATTATATTAATGGTTTTATTTTGTAGGAGTATAAATGCTGCAGTTACAAGGGTTCTGCTCAGAGAAGTCTAATGCTTAAAGAGAACTACTTGGTTTATACTATACCTAAGATAAATGCCAGTGTTAGGGAGTGCAGTGTAATCTTCTTTTCAAATAGTTGAGCTTAATTATTTAAGTATTTAATGGAAGAAAATTCCCATGAAAGAGAAATTTAGGAAGCAGGGAGTTTTGCCTCTGTTTCCTGTGACTGGATTATTTTCTAAGTTCTTTCCCTGAGGATGAGGCATTCATGATATCCTGCTATTGTGTACTTTTTTATTATTATTACTTCTGATAATTCAGGTGATCTTCCCTACCTGGATTTCAGCTGGAATGCTCATTTGAATCTGTCACCAGCTGTCTATTTCCTCAAAATTTGTAGGAATTCACTCTGTCCTGAAAATGGGCAGATTCTTTACTGTCAGATTCTGGATTCAAAAATCATGACCTAAAGTTTAAGGTAATTCTGTAACTCACTACTTGCCTTGATGTATAACAAGATACTGCTGTAGTGCATCGTCAAGAGGATTTATGTGGGTGGGTGCCAAAATCTGTAAAGTCAACATGCTTGAGAGCTACAGATAGACAGCTTCTCTGACAGGTCAGTTATGCACCTTATCAATATTTAGCACTGTTATTCAGAAAAAAAAAATTATTATAATTTTGTTTTTGCTTAAATATTTCCTCTGGGTTTTTTTGCAGATCATAACCACATGGAAACTTTTAGTTGAAAGACCTTTCCTCAAAAGGCTATTTCTTTCCTGTGAGAGAATAGTGTCTATTTACAGATGAAAGATTGCTAAGGACTTGAAATGTTTTGTCAGCTCCCTGCATGGGATCAATGCTGGTAAACTCATCAGACCTTTCAGATGCAGCATCTTTGTCTGACAAACTGCTGCAACTTCTTTTCCTGAACACAGTTGCACAAATGCTGGGGTGTCACTGATTGCCTAGGTAAAAAGCAGAGTTGGTATGTGCATATTTATTTCAAAATGAGTGTCAAAGACCTTATCTACTTTTGCATACCACAGAAGACAGTCTATTCTTATCAAGCAAGTCAGGAAAATGTGATGAACAAAACCAATCACTGAGGTGGCTCAAAGACTCATTGCCAGCAAGCATCCTCTTACATTTCTTTTTTTCACAAAACCTTCTTTAAAGACAGCAATGCCAGTCATGCTAAGCCTAACTAGGGTTCTATAAAGATTGTATAATTTCAAATTCTAGCAAGAGTAAAACCATCTGAAAATACTGAAAATTAACTCTTTGTATTTGCATAAGTTCTTTTCGGTTAATTATTTTGATTACTTTGACATTGTGTAAGTAAAGTTTGAGACCAAATCCAGCTGGGAATACATGTTCTTTGAAAGCGTTTGGAGCTTTTTGTAAAGGAAAAGAGTTAGTTTGGGAATATGCATGATGAGTCAGGAATCGGTGCTGTTCCTGCTTGTTCAGCTGAGAGTGTTTGAATTATCCTTCCAGGCAATTTGGCACCATCTAGTCTTTGGATTTGCTCGATGCGGAGGTAGTCAGAAAAGACCAAAGAGAAAAACTCATGTCCAAGAACAACAAGGTAATAGTTCATGAGAAGTGATGCCCTTTAAAGGCCACATAGTAGGAGCTCAGATGTCAGAAATAGGGAAAACAGAACTGCCACAAAATTTGTATTTTGACACCTCTAAAGATCCTCCAAGTTTGGGAAAATATAAGTAGTTACAGGTTAGCCTATCAACCATTAAATATACCCTTCTTATATCCTTAAGGAGGTTGTATCTCTAGTTGCCTAATGTTGAAAACAAGAAATACATTAAATGGTACACTTTTGGTGTATGGTCTTTTCCAGTCTGCCCAGTGCCATGTGCCAGGTTAACAAGTTGCACTTAAGAAGCAAATATATATTAAATTTGTTTCCTTTTAGTGTACTTTGAGTTCAAAAGCTAAAAAATTAAAGATTAAATGTATTTTATTGTTTATTTGTTTGTTAAGTTCCTCTTTCAGAAACACCTGTTAAATGTTGAGCTAAATATTTAGTATTTAGGTGTGTCAGTGTGTGATAGTTAGGTTTATTAGTTTATTATCATTACACAAGAGCTGCATAACTGATAATATTGTGAAGAATTTTTTTTCATTAAAAAAAAGTCATTCAAATCTATTTTGCTTGAACTGTTGGTGCACTGTAAGGACAGCCCCTATTCCACTGAGGAGGAATTCAATGAATTGCTGCTTTGTAGTTATCATCAATACTATGATTCTTTCCAGTTCTCATTAAACTCCATTTAGTTTTCTTTAAAACAGCAATTCGTTGCAAACACAGTCCTCTCCATATTCACTGATTTTGCAGTAACATTGAGCACTGAAAGGCAATATAGTACATTTAATTACTTCAGATGTTAATACGTAGTATCCAACTTTGAAGAAAAGCAAGGTAGTAAAAGAATTAATTTTGAGCTGGATCATAGCCATATCTCTGTCTTGAATAGCAGCTCTTGCCTACAATATAACAGCTTCTCTTCTTTTCTACGTGTTCTCATATATATTTCTAATTCTGTACTCTGTAACTAGCAGCAGCAGAACAAGTGCACGAGCGTAATTTCAGGAGCAAAACTTACCTTTTTCTTCTGCTTCACTCTCTTTCACTTTCTTGGCAGCTGTATCTTTTTAGATGTACCCAAAGAGAGCTAGAGCTAGCAGGGATGAGAAGAGGGAGGGAGGGCTGATGGGAGATGCTATACAAGCAGCCTTTTGTTTGTCCTGACTTCTGCCTGTGACTGTTCTCCAGCGAGGAGTGAGAGGACAGCCTTCAAGAGTCACCTTTTTTCAGTCACTGCCAGCCTAGTCTAGGGGCAAAAATATTAACATCTCCCTTCTAGCAGGAAACAATTCGTTTGTCCAGGATCTTATGCAAAGGTGTCTCCTCAAAGAGCAAAGCAGAACATCCAGATTGGGAGAAGAGGAAATAATTGTGTGTTGCTTGTGGGGTGTGAGAAGACTCAGGGGAGAGCAAAGGAGCAGACTTCTGGGGTTGCACAGCCAGAAGAATGTGTTTTCTGGACAGATGCCTTATTTTGCATTTGGTGGAGAAGAACAGACCTACCAGACAATCTCATGCAACGCTTTAGTTCTTGGCTTTGAGATCCTTTCAGTTTTCTGAAACTGACATAATAAAAAACCCCATTTAATTATTTTAACCAGACTTCTAGTACAGCATACTCAATGATACTGAATGTTCTTTACTGAACAAGTGTTTAATCAAGAGGTAAACCATTACATTGAACAGTATTTCAGAGGAAGTTCTTTTAGATTAATGCAGCTAATGATCTCGTACCATAAAAGCACATAACAAGGTTCTTAAATGGAATTGAAGTATTACATATTAATGAGAAAATAGTCTTGAGGCTGAAGCACGTGTCCTCATATTTCTGTTGCAATTTGACCCTCATTCTGTTGTAGTCATCCTGAACCTATTTTGTGATGCAAATAGAGAAGTATGATTGTTGGCCTGTAATTCTTATATTTTCATGTGTGCATTTTTTTTATTCTGATGTTCTCTTGTGAGATGGGCTGCTTCCAGTACAGAGGTTTGTTAGGAGCACCTCTACCTTATTTTTGTGAGGAGTGCCTCTGTTCAGTTGGCTCAGTTCACAGTTTGGTGTCTTGGTGCTTGTTCAGTTTCATTTATTGTATGCTTCTGTAAGAAGTGCATGTTGCATCTTCTGCTACCTCAGCAAAGAGAGTAGGTGAATGGCACAGATGTTTAGAATAAAACCTTTTGAAACTGAGCTTATCTACTCGAGGTGGTCCCATCCAGCAGGGTGTTACTCCTCTCTGCTGGAAATGGGCAGCTGGGATGGCAGAGAGCAGGATGCATGGTTGCACCTCTGCCTCTAATTCACGTTAGAAACAACAGGAAGGATGTTTTTTGCCACTGCTGCTACAACTTAAAAGGGGAGGGAGGAGATAGCTGCAGGCGGCAGCTGTCAGAACAGGACAGCCTGGCCTTTTCAGAGTGACAAAATGCCTGGTGCTGCCTCTGCTTTTCTACAGAGGCTCTTTTCTGGTGCAGAGCCTGGCCATGGCAGTCCATGCCTTAAATGAGATTATCGCAATGCCTCTGGGAGTACACAGTGTTCCAGGGCAGTGTTCTGCTGTGGGAGAAGGCTGTGAGCCTGGTGTGGAGGTACATCAGCAGGGGACTGGCTATATATAAGCAGGGATAAAATCTGGGAGGAGGGAATTAGAGCATATTGTGCTGATGCTCTGTTGAACACCTTTTTAGTTAATTGCAAATAAATTTGGTGTGAATAATTTGAAGATTTTATCAGAAGCTGTATTAGGATTATCCCCTTGCTGTCTAAGTTCTCATGTGTTTTCCAGGGAGTATCTGTGTTTCCAGAACATTTTTTGAAAGCCCTGTTTGGGCAGCAGTCCAATTAACTGATAGCTTTGTATATAAAGTGAAGTGTATGAAGCATACTTTTCATCAGGAAACATCTTGCTGCATTTTGAGAAAAGACAGTTCTAACAAAGTTGGTGTTTTGCTGGTGATTTTTTTCCTGCTCCCTCCATAGTTCCATGTATGTTGTTTTCAGTCACAGAAAAATTTCGGGAACAAGAGGAAATTTTCTCCCTTGTGATGCTGCTTCAGAGTTGTGACTTAGAAGCAAACAGGGATTTAGAGGAAGCTAAATTTCATCAGGGAAATGCAACCCAAGAGAAGGTAGAAGAAGACTGCTGTAGGAACAACTAACTCTTTGAGATGTTAAAAGTGAGGGAGTTTATAGGAAATGCATTGAAAGGCTGGGGAGCCTGCAATGGGAGAAAGCAGTACTTCCAGATCTTACCTCCTTTCCCCTTTCTTCATTTTGACCCTGACCCATTGCCCTGAATATCTGTTTCTATACTGACTCTGTCTCCCTCCTTGTCTCCAGCACTGATAGCCCTTTATTTCTGGTTTCCTTCTGCCTTTCTGCTCCAGCATCACATCCCCAGTGGGCTCAGCAGCCGGTGTCTGGCACAGGCTGGCAGGGTGCCAGCTATGACAGAGAGCTATTGAAAATTGCAGAGGCTTTTTTGTTCCCTACCATGGCATGTGGACACTGCAAGAGAACTGCAAGGAAATCTTGCTTTTTGACCCTCCTTCATCTGTGTAGAGACAGTAATCCTGAGTTGTATTTGACTCCTTTTATTTAGAGACACTATTTTAGATGTACACGTATCCTTGTTTCTGTATGAAGAGGTACGGCACTATTAGAGGTAAGATGCAAAGTAGAGCTGCTCTTGCTTTTTTTATTCTTCTCAGGCTAGAGCCAGCAAGAAGTGATGGCCCATGAGGAGGCAGTGGCAGATGGAGGCAGGAGGTGGTGTGACAAGGTAGCAGCAGCAATCCATAGGAGAAAAGTAGTTTTCGAAGGAGAATGGTGCCTGGTAGGGTGAGACAGAAGAAATAAAAGGCAGCATTGAAATTCAGCTGCAAAAGCATGGCTGCCTCTGACATATAACATTACTGTAGACTAAATTTGTGTAACATGCCCTGGGAAAATGATCTCTTTCATCCTTTTTTTTTTTTTAAGTACTCAGTGCACTCTAAATGTGCTTTGCATTTTTAACATGAGGCACATAGGTTTAGCTTTTTGCTGTAAACAAAAACCAGTTTGCATCTTATTTGTATCCTTGATATCAACACTCATCTCTTTGCAGGCTGGCAGGGAGAAATACCAATGCATCTCTAGTCACGTTAACTCTTCTTAAGAGATACCACTTTACCTATGAGTCAGCCGTCTCATTAATATGTTGAGAGTATATGAGGAGATCTATAAGAGGCCTGATTTTGGCAGATGATGCAGTCTAAAACCTGTACTTGAAGATTATAAAGGAATGTAAGTATTATAGGGATGCATAAAGACCTTGCAGACTTAATACCAGTAGTAACACCACCACAGCTACGATATTAAATGCTGTCATCATTTGTTACAGGATCACAGTGTGTAGGGTGCCTTGGAATCAGTCAGCAGCACAATGCATTTTTAAGCAAAGATAAAAATCTTAGAGTTCATTTTGTGAATATGCATAAGTGTAAAACAAATATATCTCATGTAATTCTCCTCTTGTCATGTTTTCCATCACAATTTATAACGTCAGTCAGAAAATGTATTTGAAAACAGTTTTTTGTGCTTTTACTTCATGTGATTTTAATTTTATGTCCTTTGTTCACTTGATGATTTTTGGTTTTAGAAAATATCTGTGCTGTTAAATACTCTACAATCGCCTTTGCAATTTTCACATCTGATAATTTGCTTTGTGCTTTGTACTTGCAATAGCCCAGGGGATTCATCTGAGTTTTCTGGAACAGTGTTCGTTTTTTGTTCTGTACAGTAGTTCTTGTTCATCCAACTTTTCTCCTGTTTCTTGGCTTTCTTGTCGGACACTGCTTTATTTCCAGGGGCTGTCCTCTGTGGAGTCCCAGAGCCTCTCTGTTTCCTCTCTCTGATTTTTGGCTTCCTGGTTTTACTGTCATTTTTAACAACTTTTTCTGCAGGCTGCAATCTGTTCTTGGTAAAAAATAAGCAACCCAAAGTACTGGGCTAATCAAAGGCATCTTTTAGTATTTTTCCCTCAGATCAGTGGTCTTTTGGCTTGCTCAGGCCGTTGCTGTTTTCTTCTATGAAGGCAAAGAGGATGCAGTATATTCAGAACCTGCTGATGTTATGAACCATCAGTTCCAGAGAGGCCAAATGAGTCAATGTTGTATGTGTCTATTTATAAAGTTTGGTATATCAAGCTGGCAAAAGGGTCTGAATGTATTATGGAAAAATTACTCTAGACTGAGAAACTCTTCCCAGCCATCACAGATACTGCTTGTCTGATCCCTACATATCCATTCCTGCTCTGATTCTTTGATGATTCAGGATGTTTTTGGGTTTTGTTTGGGTCTGTTTTTTTACCGTTTTGCTAGGAAATAGCTATTGCTACTTAGAAGCACCTGGCCTTCAGGGTGCAGAGCACTCTGCAGCTGCTGAAGTTAGTTGATGCCACGAGTCTGATAGAAAGCCAAGAAATACCTTTGCCTCTATCAGCTGTGCTACTTCCTCTGCAGTTAAAGAAAACAAAAATGAAAATAAATCAAAAAACTTTAAGCTTAATTATAAAGTTTAACTTAGTTTTCCTTAATCACCACCACCAAAAACATTATGGCTACTGAACTGCCTTTTGCCTGTCCCAGGGTAGCTGTGACCCTGCACAAGACTGCTTGCTGGGCACTGAGCTCTGTATTGCAGTAAAACAGTAAAGGCTTGTCCAGCGTTCAGAATTTCACTCCTGCTGCTCATCCATGTGGGGACCAGCCATATAGCCAGCAGAGATCTGAAAGTTATCAAGTGTGACTGTGTGAGGTAAAAGCATCTTTGCCAACAGGTTGGCCAACCTAGGGAGAAGAGCTTTAAAAAGAAATGATAGGGGAGGGAGATAGCAGCCCACAATTGGGTGAGGAAGTGGTGGCAATCTCGGGAAGCTTGCAAAAGAATGAGGAGCAGAGAGAGGAGAACATGCACTTAATGGGTAGGCTGCCACTGAAAGGGCCTGGAGAAAGGAACACCATGATATTCAACAAAAGCAAATGCAAAGTCCTGTACGTGGGGAAGAATGACCCCATGCATTACAATAGGCTGGGAACCGACTGGTTGGACTTCAGCTTTGGAGAGTAGGACCTAAGGGTCCTGGATGACACCAGCTTGGATGAGCTGGCAATGAACATTTACAGGAAAAAAAAGCTCAACATGAGAAGGCCTTCATGAGGAGGTGTGTTGTCGGCAAGCTGGGAGAGGTGATCCTTCCCCTCTTCGCTGGTGAGACATACCTGGAGTGCTGGGTCCAGGTGTGGTGACGTCGTGTGAAAAGGATGTGGATGAACTGGAGTCAACCCAGTGAAGGGCCACAAAGGACTGGAGCATCTATTGTACAAAGAGTGTGGTAGAGCTGGGACCCTTCAGCCTGGAGAAGGGAAGCTGTCTTGGGGTGACTTTATGATGTATCCCATATTGCCCACTCTCATTTTCTTTTTCCTGAACCTGGTGGAAGAGGGTGACTGCAGCCTGCTTTTTTATCAGAGAATATTTAACCCTCTGAATATATTTGTCCCAAACCGTTACAAATATTTCTGGCGCCCAACGTGAGACAACACGTTCGCCCTATGCCAGAAAATGAATTTTTTTGCTTTTCTGTGCCTTTAAACAGAGCCCCGAGAGTGGACAGAAGAAAAAACCAGCCGGAGAAATCTTTTCAAAACAGTTCTATGCTTCAAGGTCAGTTTTGTTCTTCTGCTGTTCAGTTTTTCCTTTGGCAGCTGGCCTGCAAGGGGGGAGGAAGAACCTCTCTTCTAGCTTTGCAGCCAGAATCTCGGCCCTGTTTCTTTGGAAGGAGAGCAGAGAGTTAAAATCCTGTATTTTTTTCCTGGACATTTGGTTTCTTTTTTTTCTCTTCTGGACTTGTTTGGAACACCAGAACATCTAGGCCTTGACTGGGAGACCTTTTCAACGGGCCTGGAGGCCTAGAGCTGACCCAGCTGCAAGGAGAGAGAGGACCACGCCCACAGAAGGACTCTAAATTTCCCAGGTTTTCTCTCCACAGCAAGAGATTTTATTGTTTAGCATTATTATTATTCTTTTCCTGTGTGTTTGTTAAATAAATAGTTTTGTATTTTCTTCACTTTCCTTCAAGGAAATATTTCTTTTTCCTGAACCTGGTGAAGGAAGGTGACTGCAGCCTGCTTTTTTATAAGAGAATATTTATCCCTCTGAATATGTTTGTCCCAAACCATTACAGAAGCCAAGGGGAGATTTTGTATTTCTATCTATCTAAAAATACCTGATGGGTGTTGGGTAAAGAAGATGGAGCCAGACTCTTCTCAGTAGTACCCGGTGACAGGACAAGAGGCAGTGGATACCAGCTTGAACACAGGAGATTCCACTTCAAAATCTAAAGAACTTCTTTATCTGTGAGGAAGGTAAAACAGTGCCTGCAGAGACAGTGAAGGTATCCTTAGAGATATTAAAAACCCAGCTGAATACAGGTCAGAGCAACTGCTCTAGCTGACCATGCTTTAGTAGGAAAGTTGGACTACATGGTCTCAAGAGGTGCCTTTAAACCTTTAAAACTTTAAACCTCAACTCTTCTGTGATTTCAGCCCCATGCTCAAATGAAAATCAGTTATCAGACAGCATAGACTCCTGAACTGTAATCTCCTGTACTGAGTGTACCATCTTGAGTGAGTTCATGTGATTGTGGTTCTACAAAGAAAATCTTTTGTTTCCAGAGCCCTATCACTCTTATGTCAGGTCATGGTCCAGATACCTCCCTGTGTTGTGGCAAGTGACTGTGTATGCCACTATTTGTTTCTGAACATTAAGTATGAGTAGACAATTTTTGTTTTCTTAAGAGCCTCTGATGAAGGATTTTTGCAAAAAACTTTCTGGAAACTGCAAGTACTATGATAGAAGCTGAATCACCCTTACCACTTAATCACAGTTCATCTCACAGCATTGCTCTTCCACCTGTTTTACCTGCCGGAAATAGTTTTGGGCATATAAAAGTTGAAAAGTCTTTTGCCTCTGAGTCTTATGAGAACCTCTTAATTTGTTGATAGATAATAATGAGGTGATTTTATATATTTATTGAAAGGGAAAAGATTTG
The DNA here is from genome assembly GCA_013390005.1 of Calyptomena viridis. Lineage (NCBI taxonomy): Eukaryota > Metazoa > Chordata > Aves > Passeriformes > Eurylaimidae > Calyptomena > Calyptomena viridis. The sequence continues at coordinate 28,524 of WEIV01018587.1, forward strand.
TTTTCCTAATAACTGTCAAGGAGTAATGGTTAGTATTACTCTTAAGTATTCGTCTCATTTTTGCAAAGTTGTCCGTCTGGACTTTCATCAAAGGAACTATTACCTTTAGTTTCTGTTACATGGTTCCTTGGTAACTTCAAATTGATTTACCAAGGTTTTGTACCTGTAAAGTTCTGTATCTCCTAAGCAGAACTGCTGCTATATTTTCCAGATCTTTATGAATCCTACAGCTGCTGATAGCAAATGCTACAAACTTTAGGGATAATACAAAATGGCTAGCAAATCCGCTGGTGCTAATGGAGCTGATGGTGTTCATGGTATTTCATATCTCATGAGATTAAGACTTTGGAGACTTGTTAATTACACCCATATATGTACTCCAAATGAGGCCCCACACAAAGTATTTAGATGTTTCACCCTAACATTACTGCTGTTGGCAGACACAGCATTCCACAGCCCTCTGAAACATATCTAAAAAAGACAGATCTTTGGCTCTTAGGCAGACATGGCTCTATTAGAGGATGGAAATTAAGAGAGGAACATCACCACAGTCTGAGGACTTCCCCATGTGAAGTGAGATAGCGTGCTTTACTGCTGGGAGGGCTGTCTTAAGTATGCTGTAGGCCCTAGGCTAAATACTGTCTGGACTTATTTGATGTAATGAATAAAGAAGAATTTTACTGGAATGACTTTTAAATGCAGATTTTTATTCTGAACTCAAATCAAAACATCAGTGTCTTATGTGTACAAGATACAGATTGCAGTCATAACTGACATTAAGAAAGACTGTTCCCTAGACTTTTGGGTAGCAAAACTACAAATCACAGTCTCTGGGGAGTGCCAAATAACATGGTCTTATTTGTAACATATGTCAGTGCAGCTCATTTTTAATCAGCTTTCACTATGAAAGAAGACCATTTAAAGGCTGTTTACTGTTGTTTTCTATCATCATAATTCAAAAAAATCCACAAAGGAATGTTATTTGTGGAAAAATGAAATTCAGCTAATCAATCTTTATTGCTGAAGAGGAGTTGGTCCAGGATAATGATTATTCTCTCTCTGGGGTATACAACTTAGAATGGATACTTATCACATTGTTCTTCTAGGTCGCAAGGGTCAAGTGTATTACTTTTCTGATACCATCTTATTTCCTCAATATTTTTAGACCCTAGTTAAATTGGAAAACAAATAATAAGATTATGTCTTCTTATACCTTTTTTTGATGATCCTCGAGTCAATAAAGAGTATATTTTGGTTTCCATGAGGAAGAGTTTAGGTAGGTCCTTCAAGGGTACTTACGTGACTACTTCATTGTTACATATTTCTTGTTCTCACTGTAAACAGTTTGCAGAGCTTTTAACTTTGCATTTAAGTTTAATCTGTCATCTTATACTAGATCTCTGTTTTGGTTTGAAAATAAAATACATCTTTATAAGGTATCTTTTATGCATTATATGATATACATGTATATATAGGTGTATTGGGTCTGGCTGAGATGGAGTCCATTTCCCCATAGCCCTCACAGTGCTGTGCTTTGTATTGGTAACTAGAAGGGTGTCAACAGCACACCCATGTTTTGGCTACTGCTGAGCACAGCATCGAGACTGTAATGTTCCCTTCCCAATCGAGGGCAAGATTCTGGGAGGGGACACAAGTAGGCCAGCTGATCCAAACTTGCCAAAGGGATATTCCATACCATATGACGTCAGCTCAGATATAAAGCTAAGGAAAGGAGCAGGAAGCAGCAGGGACATTCTGCTGCCTGCTAAGAAACCACTATGTGTGCTGAAGCCCTGCTTTTTGGGACACGGCCAGACATCGTTGCTGATGGGAAGTAGAGAATAAACTTGTTATTTTTCACTTTGCTTTTGTGTGCGCAAGCTTTGCTTTTGCTTTAGTAAATGGCCTTATCCCAACCCACAAGTTGTTTACCATCTTATTCTCTTCCCTCTGCCTGGCTGGGAAGGGGAGAGGGATAGAGCAACTGGGCAGGCACTTGGTGTCCAGCCAAGGTCAACCCATTACAGTCATTTTGGTGCCCAGTGTGGGATGAGATAAATGCAGTTATATATACATAAATATATATATAGTGCATGCTATAGGAATAGTAGCTGTCGAGTAGCAAGCTCCTGTGCAGGACATGGAGTTTGTTGGCAGCAGTGCTTATCCCTTTATTGTGCTGAATTTGGGAACACACTAATATAAACAACGGTTGCTTGCTTTACTCTTACAATGATGGCAGGGGGAGGTATCTTCTGGGGACAATGGAGGAATACACCTTCCCTCCACCCCATCCTGTTACCAGGTTTTGGTAGCAGGGGGGCTGTAGGGGAGGCTTCTTTAAGAAGCTGCTGGAAACTTCCCCCATGTCCAGCAGAGCCAATGCCAGACGGCTCCAGGCTAGACCTGCCACTGGCCAAGGCCAGGTCAATCAGGAATGACAGTAACACCTCTGTGAGAGCATATTTAAGAAGGAAGAAAAAAGTTAAGGAGCAGCTGAAGATGGGAGCCAGAGAAGAGCAGTGAGAACATGTGAACAACAATGCAGACACCAAGGTCAGTGCAGAAGGAGGGGCAGGAGGTGCTCCAGGCACCAGGGCTGAGATTCCCCTGCAGCCCGTGGTGAAGACCATGGTGGAGCAGCTGTGCCCCTGCAGCCCATGGAGGAGCCCATGCCAGAGCAGGTGGATGCTGGAAGGAGGCTGTGACTCCACAGGAGGCCCATGTTGGAGCAGGGTCCTGGCAGGGACCTGCTGACCTGTGGAAAGAGTAGCCCACATTGGAGCAGGTTTTCCTGGTAGGACTTCTGGCCTGTGGGGGACCCACGCTGAAGCATCCTGTGTCGGAAGGACTGCACCCTGTGGCAAAGTGACTCGTGTGACCCTGAAGAACTGTTGCCCATGGGATGGACTCACACTGGAGCTGTTCATAAAGGAATGTCTCCCCTGGGAAGGACTCCTCTCTCTGAGCAGTGGCAGAAACAATAACTGACCATAACCCTCATTCCCTGTCTCCCTGCATAGCTGGGGAGGAGGAGGTAGAATTTGGAAGGAGGGAAGGCTGGGGAGCAGGTGTCTTTAAGATTCACTTTACTTGTCATTCTTAAGCTCCGATTCTGTTAGCAATAAATGTAATTAATATCCCCACTTGGAGTCTGTTTTGCCCATGAGGGTGGTCTGTAAGGAATCTCTTACAATCCTTAACTCATTAAACCCTTTGTATTCTCTCCTCTGTCCATTTGCAGAGGGAAGTGAGAGAGCAGTTTTAGTGGGTACCTGGCATTCAGCCAGGGTCAAACCAATACAATAGGTCCTCGGCTTTTTTTTATGCAGTCTTCCTTGGTCCCTGGAATGACTGAGAATTTAATCCAAAGCGTTGTCAAAAATACTTTCCAGACTGTCCCTGATTCAATGGAGACTTGAAAGCTTCATGTTCGGAGCATCTTAAACTGAATTATTACTTTATATATAATCTTTGCACAGACCTTTGATTGTATTAGCAAGACTTGACAGTTGAGCATTAGGTAAATATTATGCAACTCTTGAATATAAGTCTAGTAGAGTTCAATATGTTTTGACAGTAAGTAGCCCAAGAAAAAAGACAATTTTACATAAAGCAAAAGCAATGAAGCAATTTACTGCTGTCTTCAGAAACCTTGGCCCTTGTTAAGCTGAAGATATACCCAACATATGGAAAATAAAAAAAAAAAATGACCTAAGAATGCTGTGTGTATTTATGTCAGTGTTTATATAAAATTAATATTTTCTATATATTGCCCTATGCCTGTCACCACCAAATTTATCAGGACTTATCACAGAGAATCATAGAATGGTTAAGGCTGGAAGGGACCACAAATGTCAGCTGGTCCAATCTCCTTGCTTCAGCAGGATCGTCCTAGAGCACATTGCCTTTCTCCTTAAAAAAATTCATCACCATATTTGCAAGTTACCTCAATGGGAGTAAACTATAGAAACAGTTTCATCTAGGCTTTTGTTTATATATCTTAGCATAAAAGCTTAATTACCTGTATGACATGCAATTTCAGCGGAGTTCCCATTAGATGATTATTGTTTTGTGGGGTTATTTGGTTTATGGTTTCTGTTTTAATAATTCAGAAACAATTTCAGAGAAACTTTTCTGTCTGGTAGAGTGACAACTCAGCGTGAGCATTCTTTGTGTTTCTTAAGGCATACTTGTTAGGGAGAGAGCTGGTTAACCAGTTCAAAAGGTTAACTAGTTCCCTGTTTTCTACATATTTTTGTTAGTTTTGTTGTCCTGTAGAGGGAGTGTCTCCCTGGGATTCACAACTTAAGTGAAAATGATTATTTGAGTTGTACTTACTTTTAACTCCTCTTCCCAATGGTGTTCCTCACTGTTGAACTAGTTTAATTCTGAGTCAATGCTACCAGATTGATTTTGTCAGTACATTAGCATACGCAATTCAGGGACAGTTTTTATACCCTGAAATATAAGCTGTCTCAACACAGCTACTAAAAGAGCTTGTACAGCTTGGCAAAACTGTCCTTGAAAATAACTGGCATACAAAGCAGCAAATTGACTTCTAGGTGGTGAATATTCACCATTTATAAATTTGTCATGAGGAGTTCATGCTTGAAAGATGTTTGCATTAAGTATCTTGTGTTTGCTTGCTTATGAAGTGAATAAACACAGGAAGGCTTACTTAAATCCTAGTCCTTACTCTGCCAGTTCTTGAGGGCTTTTAGTTATCCAATAGGAATGTAATTCATTGTTAATTGTATACTATAAAGCTGGATTTGCTGAAAAGCTTGAAGATTCTCATGGTTTGAATACTCCTTTAGTCTTTACTGTAATACCCTTTTCTTTGCTTGCCTTCTCCATGGTAGATCTTATGTAATTAATGACTTGGTAAGTTCTTGTGTTGGATAAGGATTCATTTCTGCTTTCATGTTACTTGATGATGAGCCTAATTTAATGTAAAAAATAAACCTAAGCATAGCTGATTTGCTCATTTTCCTTACCTTTATTTGCTATTCCATTTCTATCACTGTCCTATCATGTGTAAAACTTGGACACCCCCACCTCCACAGTATTTAAAACGTAAATGTATGAATGCTGTTGACAGCACTGTGTAGCAACATACCAAAAGTGGATTCTGAAGTGGAATAAATCAGCCTTCTAGTGATCACAACTTATCCCTGGCTGGTCACACTTAATCACTAGGTAGGTAACGATTATTCTAAAAAAAGTCACTTTGGTAGATATCACATATTCCTTTAGGCTTTTATTTTCCCATTTTGTGCTTTGAAGAGGTTACATGTCATTTATAGGTTGTTTTGGCACTGTCTGCTCAGTGGGTGGGATTTACCTTAAATTTAAACTCCAAAGTTGGGTTCTGCTTGGGGAGGCTAATGGATGAGTAGGATAATGTTTCCCCATAGCAGCTCCCTGGAACTGTTCTTGGTCTGTTATTAAAAGTATGTAAGACATTTATGGGAGAGGTAGGTTGGCATGGGATCCTTCCTTGATGGCTTTCCCTAAGAAATTAGATTTTTAACCAAAAAAGGGATTGTGAGCAAAGATTAGTCCATAAAGTGTAATGTTGCCTGATTGATGGAGGTGTTCCTGCACAAGATTAAAAGGTAGAGAAAAACCCTACAGTTCAGGAAGACAAAATCTGTGGATGTGTCCGTCACAGAAGATTTTATGGATTAAATATGCCAGGGTTTTTCAGGGATCTCATAGCTCATTCTTTTTGGGCTCAGAAATCCAAACTCTTCCACTTGAAAAGAAAACAAGAATCTACTCTTCTCCTTCCTCAAGCTCAGAAGGGAACCATAGAGTAGTTCAGTGGTTAAACAGTTTTACCAAGGTAAGAAAGGTAATTCCTTTCTCTGCAACTTCAGAGAGTACTCTAAGCAGCTGGTTGTAATTTGTGTAGGATAATTGGTAGCTTTTGTGTTTTTCATGGTTGCTTTTCTGTTTATGAAAGAGAAAGAGGAGAGAATAACTTGTCTTCAATGCCGGTAAGATGAGCTGTCAGTTGGGGATCAGGCATCTCAGTTCTAGATAACCAAACTGAAGCCCATCCAATTTCACTCAGGATTACTCTCTGTGGTCACTGTGGATGAGCTATTGCATGAAGCATGGCATTCCCCTGACCACTGCATGCATTTTGTTTGGTGATCTGGAGGACACTGGCCAGACTGGGCCCTGAGGGTGAGCACTGGGAGGAATGCTAAGCTTTGGATAAAGTGAGTTTTGGATCACAGTTTTAGATTAAAGTAATTAAGCCCTTTTGTAATTCCGGCCTGCTACAGGTTAAATTTGCATCTTTCATTCTAACAATATAATGGTGGCAAAAAGAAGCACTGATTTTTTAAAAGTTTTTTGGTTGTACCACTTGCTAGTTTAATATGTTATTAAGCATCAGTCTTTTTTGAAAATTAGTGGTTACAAAATAAAATGAGAAGTTACAACAAAGTTCTGTAGAATGTAAAGTAATTTTTTACTTCCAGGAGGCAAGCACTGTATCGTTGTAGCAGTTGTAACTTTGAAAGTATCTAAGTTCACATAATATGCAAGAACCTGGTCTTGTCATATTGTGAGTAGTTCACAGAGAAAAGTTCTTTACATGATTTGCTTGAACTCTTGTTCAAGCTTTGTAGGAATATGTCCTTGATCTTTTATCAAAGAAATCTGATCCCCAGTTCTCCATATTGTGTGATTGGTGTCCAATCTTGCAACCTTTTACTCATGTAAGCAATATTTGCTTATTTTAATTTGTCTTTTATGGAACTATGTGTGCATGGAGGAAGAGCAGTATTTGTTGGTGAGCCAGACAGTTTCAAAATAGGTAAGTGGGAGATTGGGCTAGTAAGGAAAATAGATTCTTTAAACTTATTTTGCCCTGTCAAAAGTAAAAATATAACCTAAACAGTGATTTACCTTAAATGTTAATGATCAGCAGAGAACAATACAACTGCCACAGAAGAAAAAGTAAGTTATCATTTACCGAAGCTGGTGTTCAATTTTTTATACCTGTTATCATCAGCTTAAACATTGATCCTGACATGCAGATATTAAGTCTGAAGTTTGTAGAATTGCATCACTCCTTCCATCATTCCTGAATGTCTACCTAAAGGAAGTTACAGCAGTGCACTTCACCTCTTTGGTGGTGGAGAGAGAGAACCCCCCTAATGCTATTGAATTTGGGAATGGTGCCAATGCTGCCATTTAAGAATGCAAAATTCAAGACTCCTGCCTGATTGCTCATTAAGATAGAAAACAAATTTTGAAGTTCATGGCCTAGTTGAAGGTCTGAAGACATCTAGCTTGCAGAGATTCTGATAAGTGTGGTCTCCACCTCCAATTTAAATTGTACCCCAGCAGTGTAAATCAGAAGAGAAAGGGGAGGCATCACAGGAAACACATAGAAATTGTACCTCATTACTATGTGAGAAGGCAGTGAACAAGGTTTATATAATCAGCTTTGGACAACTTCATCTTCAAAATGCAGTGGTAAGTATCAAAATGCAAAACTGGCTTTCTTTACTGACAGTTTTTTGAACAGGGTCTTTGATTTTATTCAAATTTAATTCTCTTTTAAAACTATTTTTATTAATTAAAGCCTGACTTGTATACAGCCTCTTCAGCTGATCAGACATGTGGCTTATGTGTGATTTTGTGCTGTTTTTTCACACCCCCAAACCTGCCATTGCCTGAAGATTTTACATTGTGATAATTGTGAACCTGTCCATAGGGTTATTTCTCCTAGCATAACAGCCATATGACATGTGTGTATAGTATAGACATCCATATTTTAATAGATAATATGGCTTCTCTTACCTCCCACTGCTCAGCCCTCCCTCTGCCTCAAGGTGCTGAAGATGCGTAGCCTGTGAGAATTGGTAGCCACAGTGGCCCTCTGGCTGGATATCCACACTTCCTCTACTGGACAGTCTCTAACATCAGTTCAAACTTCTTTTACTGTAAAAACCTAGTGAAGCTTCAGGGTCAAGTTTCTGGTGATGAGTTTAAGAGCAGTCTCTGTCCTTTGGAAGATGTGAATATTTAAATTCTGATCACTCCCCTTTGCATCCCACAAAGGGAACAGAATTAAGTAATTGGCATTGGATTGAACACCTGTGGCACATAAAAGACGATAATTAAAATAACTTGTGTAACCAGGTTTTCCTTTCGCTCAGTTTGGAAAAACACTTACGGTAGTACTGTAACTTCTCGACTGCCTAGATGGTGGTCTTCAAGTGTACTTTTTTTGTGCATACACACACGAAGTCCAACCTTAACTTTATTTGATTGGTTATATAAATTTAAATTTGAAGTAACTTCACTGGGATCAATATAGAGACTCATTGGCTACCTAACAGGTAATGATATTCTGCATTTGTTCTGGTTGTTAAATGTTTTTCCTAATCCAATTATTTCTTTGTTAATCACAAAACATATTCCAAGGGCTTGATTGATCCACTGGAGGCCTGAGCAGCTGTTCAGTGGGATCTCTGCAGAGGAGGGATGGGAGATCACCAGCCTCAAGAATTTCAGTAAAGATGAATTCACAGCCCTGTGCCAGGGCTGAAGTAACACCATCCACCTGTGCAGGCTGAGAATGGACCGGCCCTGGGCAGTTTAGCAGCAGAGGACGCTTGGGTGCTGGCAGACCACGGTAGGCATGAGCCAGTACTGCATCCAAGTGCTGGTGAACTGCTGACATCTACTGAGCTATGGGAGTAGGAGAAGATTCCCCTCCAAATGCTTATGAGGCTGCATTTGGGGTATTACACCTGAATTTGGCTGTGAAGAGCATCCAGGGTTGTTTAGGTGGTGGAGAGGTGATGTGTGAGGAGAAGCTGTGTTTGTTCAGCTGAAAGAGGAGGAGGTTTTGAAGGGACCACTCAGAGATGGGAAGGAGCATTGAAAGGATAGAGCCAGGCTCTTTTCAGGAGTGTGTGTTAATAATATTGCATGGCAAGTTGCAATAAGAGAAATCTGTGGGAGTGGCTGAGAACTGGAATGCATTGCCCAGAGATACTTTGAGATTTTCACCTTAGAGGTTTCTAAAATTTCATAGCAAAAACCACTGAACTACCTGGTCTAGCTTAAGTTAGCCCTTCTTTGAGCGGGAGGAATGTAGTCTGTGGCTTCCAAAAGTCCCTTTCAATGATTATACGGTTCTGTGAAACACCACAGTGAAAAGTCTTCATAGCAGGTACAGTTACAATGCTTCTAAAATTATAATTGATTATGAAAATGTTGAAAAAAGCAGTCTACAACTTCTTCACCAGGGGAAGTGAAGGGGCAGGCATCAATCTCTTTTTTTCTGGTGACCAGTGATAGGACCTTGAGCGAACAGCATGAAGCTTTGTCAAGGATGGTTTAAGTTGGATATTAGGATAAGTGGTTGGGCATTGAAATAGGCTCCTCAGACAAATGACCACAGCATCAAGCCTGTCTAAATTCAAGAAGCATTTGGACAACACTTTTAGGCACACACTGTGATTCTTGGGCCTGGTCCTGGGCAGAGACAGGAGTTGTACTCAATGATCCTTCTGGGTCCTTTCCAACTCAGGATATTCTATGATTCTATGATTCTGTGATAAAGGCAAACCAGCCAGGTCATCCACTTGTACATTTGGTCTTCTGAACAATATTCTGCAGGGAAGAAAGCACCACCCTTTCTACCCTACCCCAGCACAGGAACACATAACGCAGTTTTGTGCCCAGCATGTAAAATTTGGCAGTTGGGCTATTGGAAAGAGAGTGAGCTGTCAGGCTGACCAAAGTGTGGGGCTAGAAATCACATATTTTGATTGTCCAGCATGTCTCATCTGCACTTACACACTTCAAAAGTATGATTTCTCTTCCCCAAAGTACTGCCCTCATTGGCATGTTATGCTCTCATTGGCATGTTATGATCTGGTCAAACAGTGCTAGCCAATGTTGGTGGCAAGGAGAGCCCCATGTAGAAACCTGGTGGCTTTGTAGTAGTTAATTAGAAGCAATATGCATTTATTGTGAGCTGCTGGAATAGTTAACTGCTGTTAGGTCCCAGAGTGAGTATCTGGACAGGCAGGTAAGGTATGGGGTACCTGTCTGCCCTGCCATGTCTCCCCATCTCCATTTAGATGGAGGCATTGCTCTTTGTGAATTCACCCCAGTTTCATTCTGAGGTTTGTTGGGGTTTTTTTGTTGTTTTTTGGGTTGATTTGGGTTTCCTTGGTTGGTTGGTTCGGGGCCTTTGCTTGTTTGTTTGGGTATTTTTGTTTGTTTTTTACACTGTCACACATTTCTGTGGGGCCTTTTCACCAACTTAAACAAAAAAAACCCCGCAACAAAACAAGCCACACTATTGTAACTTGTTATTTGGTGCCACCTGGTGTTTAAATGACCAGCCTGAGGAGGGACCTGTGCCTGAGAGGAACGGGCTCGTGGTTTTGGGGTACAGGTACACATCACGGGGTGATGCGGTAGGCTGGAGCTACAGCTTGGTGCGGAGGGCAGGTGGGAAAATGCGCATGGAACAAGGAATCTCATTTATCTTAGGCAGCTTGTGAGCGGGTGCTTCCCTGCGGGAAAGGCGGTCAGTCTGCGCTGGAATTCTCCGGGACAGACGGCAGAGGGCATTAGTGAATGCCTTAAGCATCGGGGCTTGCTTACAACAGAAACATAAATTTCGCTGGTAGTGTAAATATACTTTTCCTTCAACCTTTTTTTCCTTTTTTTTTTTTTTTTTTTAGCGTGATGATGGCTATGTTTGTCATTAATTCCTGCATATTTTTATTTTTGCATATTTCCTTTATATACAGCCTGTATAAAAATAAAGCAAGATATTGATTACAAACCCAGGTCTACTCTGCCTGAGGGAATGGGGATGTACTGAGCAGAAAAATACTAAAATGTTAGGCATATGGTTGAGCAAGTCTAAGCTTCGTGAAGAATAGCAAAAAAGCTCTAAGCCGTTTTTCCCTCCTTACTGTTCAGTTATGGCAAAAAGACTCAGCAGAGATGTTCTTTTGATGGGAATATAGCTGGGTTTAACAGACCTGGTGGACTGCCCTTTTAAAGCTGTAAGACTGATCAAAAGAAAATGCTCAGCTACTCTGATCCTTTATAGGCGTGTTTCACTCTTGTACTATTTAATTTCTGATAGACAAGTTCAGCACTGAACTAATTTACTCCTGGCATGAAGCCTAGGATGTAACATGCCAAAGACCACTATATAATAACTACAATTGGATGGAGGAGTGTAGGTCAGCACATGTTTCACACCACTCCTTTTACTACTGGAGTCATGGGGTAAAATCTACTCTTTCTGCCAACTTTGGTGAAGGTGTAAATGCACATGCACAATGTAATGGCTTTAAATCTTGGATTCCTACTTGTATGCGCCAGATGGATCTTGTATAAATGTTCCACTTTACAGCATGTTAGCATTTGCTAGTAGTTAGCTGGAGGTTATAGCTGCCAGACTTTTCTGTGGCAGTATCCAGGCTTAAAAAAAAAAAAAGGCAAAAAGAGAAAACACAAACACAGACAAAACAATCACCCATAGAAGAGGGAACATTGAAATATAGATAAAACTAGTTTTAAGAATTGCATGTACCTGTATTTGCTCTTGAAGTATATTTGATTTGACTTGTCCTGATTTGAACTACAGGAGGTACATGAATATTAGGATTTTTGAGAAAAGCTATCTTGGTTAATCAATTGTGATTGAAAAAGTCTTATAAATGTTTGTATATTGTACACAGGATTATGATAATTTTAGGAAATTATATATGTATATGAGTATATATTTTTCTTAAAAATAATTCTGGAACTTAGATAGGTTCCAAATTAATTCAACTAAAATTTAATTGGATTATATAGGTCAGAAGTATTTTTTAGCATATGCACCACCATATATGAAATGCATTTGTACTTTCTGTATTTGTTAAATGCTTTCATCTCTGCTAACTGGAAATATAATTCTTGCAGACTACATCTTTAAGACATGATAATATGTATTTTAGTAGGCTACGAATTCTTGCCTAAAGTTCAAATTTGCTCCTCGATATACCTGAAGCACATATTAATGGCCTATTAAAATATGCTTTAGAGTGCTTACATTCCATATTTCTCCCTTTCCTGTTCATTTTCCTTTGGAATTAAATGTGTAATTTCTAGGGGAAAAAAAAGGCTAAGAGAGGTTCCAAAACTGCAGAAGAAAATACTGGCTGGGCAATTGTTAAAACAGGGTGTCCTAGTTTGGAACAAATATATTCAGAGGGATAAATATTCTCTGATAAAAACAGGCCTCAGTNATTAGAATTGTTTTGAAAAGATTTCTCTAGCTGTTTTTTTTCTCTCTGCTCTCGGGTCTCAGTTTTAAAAGCACAAGATTCATTTTTTTTCCCCAGCATAGAGAAGACGAATATGGGATATATCATAAAGTCACCCCAAGACACAGGGCAAAACCAGGCCTTTCTTAGCTGGCTTCTTTCTCTTGTTTTGCTTCGATTACCTCATTCCCATTTTCTACCAGACCTTTCTTGTACTCCAACAAACAAGCACACTTGTCCTAATGAAAAGCATGTCAACACTTTAGTTCCAACGTAACCATTGCAGGTGTATAATAAGAGATACATGATGCTGCTCCAGTGACTTCCAGGAAGATTTCATCACAACCTCATAGAGGGATGGTGGGATGCCTGTGGTGCTGCTGTTAGCCCTACCAAGTGTGAGGGACATCTTCGTCCCTTACTCTCTCCCCTGAGTGTGTCAGAAGTGGAAAACCTGGGTGGAATCTGGCTGAATGGCCAGTGCCTCTGGAGGCATGGAGAGGAGCATTCAGCCATGTTTGATGCACTCCTGAAAGTCAGTGGCTGCAAAATTCCCCTTGCCTTGTGGGAGAACAATTTTGATAGCACCAAAGGCATTGCAAGTCATGTTTCTGGGCTCCCACGTCTTAAAGAATGACACATGTGCCCTGTTTATGTGCTGTGAAAAGTCCCACTGAAACTGCTTGTTTCAATTTAAGCAGGTACTTTATTTGAGGGATTAGTCTTGCAAGACCTGTGTCTGTCCTCTGATAAACCTAGGCAATACCACTCTTGGCAATGGGCTCTCAAGAGGTGATGTCAGTTTGTTGCATTGTGATTTTCTTCCTCTACAAGGTCATGTTCAAAGTCCCTTGTTGTGAGGGAAAATTTACAGTGTTTTTTTCCTCAAGTTTCGCCTGTACATGCATAAAACAACACCCATGGCTGTGATCATAGCCAAATGTCACAACTGCATCTATCGCCTTTTTGTGCAAGATCTTGCCACTACTCCTGGGTTTAACTTCAGACAATGATCTCGTGGAGTGTTTATAGATGATAATATGTAATTTAAAAATGTCTGGAAATTTAGTAGTTGCACTTCCCACCATGGAAAGCACATTTGCAGGAAAACTTAATTGTTACCAATAGCTCTAATTGCCAGCCTTGATCATTAAACTTCGCCTTGGGTCAGTCTTTCGCTCTGCCCGAAGATTATTAAGAACGGATTAAGATGCCGTTTCTAGCAAGCTTCAGCAGCAGGGCATTTTTCTTAAAACTTCCGTTAGTGACCAACTTTCAGAGAGACTGAAGACTGTAATCAGATTATTTGCTTCCCACTGGATGCAGAGGATACAGGCTTCTGCTTGTCTCATGCTGCCATTGGGTCCCTGCCTGCTTCCTTTCACAGCTGAGGGAGGTATGGTTGAATGGCTGTGGTCTGGGGACCGTGTCTTTTTTTGCTGCAAGGGCTCACATTCCCTTGTGCTTTCTGATGGCGTCTCCTTACTGGAATGCTTGGTGGAACATTTTAATTGTTGGAAGTGTTTGCTTCTGAGCTCACTATGCGTTTTAGTTCTGTGCTGCTGGCCAGGATTGATATACGTGGGAGAAGAGAGCTTTAAAATGCCTTTGGATGTGATTTACTAAAAGCTTATTTACCATAAGAATTGTAAAAAAAAGGAAATGGGTATATCATACCAGGCCATGCACAGTTTCCAGGCACATCTTACTGATAGAAAAAAAATCTTTCCTGACTGTTGAATTTATGGCTGAGATAGCCAGATTACTAGAAACACTTATGTGTTTAAGCATTTCATGTTTTAAGCAGAAGAAGGTAGGGCAAGGAAAATGCAGTGGAATTGCTTTTTATTTTGTGGAGATTGTAAATTCTGTTATGGAAAATGTAATAAAGAAGCAGCTTAAACAAAAAGAGTGGCGGTGTGAAATTGCAAAATTTCCATTGGGTGAAAACAAATCCTAACTTTATGTACATTTCCCCAGAGGGATGTAATGTGAATGCTTACAGCTGTTTTTAGTTTCTTATTCCCTGATTAGGTTTAAATTAAAGGAAGGATGTCATATTGAATTATGAAGAATTACTTATTTTACTTATTTTGGTTTATATGTACCTTCTCTCACAGTCTCACTGTGGCATTTGCAAGGACACAAATAATATTAGAAGCAAACTGGCTGTAGTGTAGTGGTTCTGACAGAGAAATGTGTACAGCTCCCATGTCTCCCTTCCTGGTGCCTTCACCAGGAAGCAAAATCTACCCCACCATGCTGAACCTTCCCCTGCGTGTCAGGTTGTTTGCTGCCTGGGAAAGAGGGGCTGTGTCTTTTTGAAACCTCACCTGCAGAACCCTCTGCTCCTGGGGGTCCTGCTGAGGGACAAGCAGAGCAGAATAACTTTGCCAGCCTGGGTCAGAGGGGATGAGTTCCCTGAGACAGCCAGTATGTCCAAGGCTTAATGATACCTGGAGCAAGCTGAGCAGAAGGGGGGAGAAGGGAAGAAGGAAATGCCTCGGCCATTCCTGCCATTTCTAAATGCAGGCTCTTTACTTAATGTCTGCTTTCAGCAAGCGTTCAGGTGATCTGGCACCTCAGAGGTTTGATATTCACTGTCTGGAGAGATTTATGTCTCTCTTCCAAAGGGAAGTTCTTTCTTGCTGGAGAAGATGGTATTATATGACTTACCTAAGCAGTCACAGCTTCATGGCATGACACAAACTGGGTGCAGATTTGGTTCTGACACAAACGAAAAGATTAGACGAGCTTGGTTCAAAGAGTTGGCATACTCACAGTCTTTGTGTGGCTGTGTCCAAAGTCAAAAACCAATTTGTAAATTGGTTTTAAAGTATTTGATATATAAACATGTATAAAGTATTCCACTACAATTTTTCATACAAATTGTCAGCTCTTCAGGAGTTGTGAGACCTAAAAGATTCACTGGTAAATATATATATATATATATATAAGCACACATATTGTTAAAATAGAGTAGGAAAAAAAGAATAA
Source organism: Calyptomena viridis (assembly GCA_013390005.1). Taxonomy (NCBI): domain Eukaryota; kingdom Metazoa; phylum Chordata; class Aves; order Passeriformes; family Eurylaimidae; genus Calyptomena; species Calyptomena viridis. The sequence continues at coordinate 43,841 of WEIV01018587.1, forward strand.
AGTCATATGAATTGGACAGAAGAAGTGTTGATTTGAGTGATGGGGTTTACTGAGCTGTGCTGTGTACTGCCACGTACCATTTGGGTTTAGAATAAAAGGGGGAGAACTCTTGCAGGAGCTGTGTGCCTGGTGGGTGTCTATAGTTTGCAGAAGTGAACAAACAGCTTGCTAGCACAGCTGCTGCAGTGCAAGATGCATTAACATAATCTAGAGAAGCAAAGATGCTGTCTTGCTGCAGCTGGAAATCAGGTTCATCTTAGATGTGCAGAGTTGAATATTCCATCTATGTCTCTGTGCTTCTGTAATGTTCTCTCCTCTTTTTCCTTCTCCAGAAGAGATTGTTTATACCACACTATATTTTTGAGTGGAGGACAAGGAGGCTGCTGCTGACCTGCAGGGTAATTGCAACAAAAGAGGACTATATTCTGAGAAGTGCGATTCTCAAAGCTGGCAGGCAAGGGAAAAGGAGGATGGAGACGAGGGTGTGAGAAGCAGTCTTGCTATGAACCTCTGGGCATCCTGGGGACAGCACTTCTCAGGTGTGTTTGCCTTGGCCTCCATGAGGCTTCCCCAAATGCTCTGCCCCTGCCAATCCCAAATGACAACTCTTCTTCCTTGGAAGACAGGGAATTTGGGCCAGATCTGCTGGTGGGGAAGGGGAGACCACCCCTGGGAATGCAAACAGTGGCAGAGTCTGGTGATGGGGGTGCTGCAACCTACTTCAGAGCATCCTGGTGGCTGAGGTCTCCCTCCATACCTTGGAGCCAGGGGAGGAAGAGGAGACTGTGGAGCGGGGGAGAGACCGTGGAGTGAGAAAGCTACTGGTTGGCACTGAGCTTTTTGAGAGACACTTCTTGAAGAAAAAAAAAAAATCATGGAATTATTATAGAGCAGAGCTGGCCATATGCTTATAATTAATTAACATAACTTAAGGAGTAATTCTCCTGTCCTACCATTCTATCTAGAACGAAAGAAGTTAAAACTCCTCAATGTGCTTAAAAACATCTAATTTAATGACCCCTTCAGTGGCCGTCAGCACAACCCCCAGTTTTCATCATTCCGAGTAAAGAACAGTCTGAAAATGGTGATGATTTGCCAGTCACAGTGTGTAACACCACTTCTCATGCTCTCCAGTCAAGACCCTCTTTAGGTTTGACCTATGTTATAAGGCACTGGAACCTACACAGCCTCTGCAAGGACCAGCAGCTACTTTACAGTCCTTATCCTCTAGGAATTGAATATATCTTGTTTTATAAATTGTCATGCCTTACCAATGTCTCATGTATCAGCTCTTCCCTGTCTGCTAGTCTAAAGTCATTGGAATATTTATAGTTGTTGTGGTTTTAAGTAGCCAGAGTTTTTTATTAGCTGGAGAGGCTAGGAGAGAGGCTTCTTTAAGAAGCTGATGGAGTTTTTCTCTGCTCTAAGCTAGCCTAGGTCAGGCAACAACGCCTCTGTGATAACATATTTAAGAAGGAGTAGAGGAAAAAAGCTGCGCAGAACATCATGGCGGCTTAAGAGAGAGGAGGGTGAGGAGTTTGATTAACACCAAGGTCAGAGAGAGGAGAAAGAGAAGATGCCTTAAACACTGGAATAGGACCCCAGGAAAACTGTGGTGGATCATAGGAGCAAGGATTCACAGCACACCCGTGGAAAGATTGGAAGATTTCTGCGCGGAGCTG
>WEIV01018587.1:63174-107083 GCA_013390005.1 Calyptomena viridis
ATACTGAAGAGGGGCACATTTTTGGCTGGATTCCAAAGCTCGTCAAGTAATCAGCTTCAATTTCAACATCTTTTACCAATTTGAATTAATAGGATTAATTAAAGGAAATATATGCCTTAACATCCTAAAATATTTTGAAATTTCTATTATTTTGTTCTTTAAAAGGAAAAAAAGAGCCTGCCAGCTTTTGAATGCAAACCAACACAACAAAAATGTTACTTTTTTTTGCTGAAGTGAGAAAAATCAAGTATTAATGACTTGTGAAGGTGTTAATGTTCCAATTTATGCCAGAGCAAATTTCTGGCAATTTTTATTAGGAAGAATCTGAGGGTGCCAGAGGCAAATAAAAAAATTCTGACCTTGAGAGAATTTGGAAAATGCAGTTGGTGTTGCAGAGACACTGCTATGCCCATACAGAGATGCCAGACACAGGTCATCGGAGGCAGGCACTCAAATCCTGCCTATCAGCTGGATGTGTGGTCCAGAAAATGATGAAGAAAACCCATAAGACAAGTACCAACTTAGAAAACACCACGTCCTCAGATGTTAGAACGAGTAAAAAGTTGTATTTTTGAGAATAAATATTGATAGTCTTAATTTTTTTTAAGGTAATAGTTTTAAAGAAGTGCAGTTGTCATCCCTCCTGAGGAGAACCTTACTTTCTTGACCAGTAGAAAAAAGCCATGCACTCTAAAGGCTGGTTCACCAAGTACTTCTGAGTGTAGTTGTGCAATGTTTTTATAAACACAAACCAGGCAAAACCCCACATGGGTTCAACTTTTTTAATGAGCCTGAAGTTCAGATTCAGGTTTACTGAAGATTGATGATTACTGGAGATAAATTTGCATTTCAGATTTGAAACATAATTTTCTGCTTGCTAATAGTCAAATGCATGTCAGATATATACTAAGGATAATAAAAAAAGAATTAAAAAAAAATCCGACATTGCTATTCAAACAGGGAACTTGATATGCTGGCCAATTTCTAGGGCAAATACCTCCATAACCTCATTTTTTACAATTCTTATTTTCTGTACAACTGTATGTGAGAGGACAGAGGATTGGAATTATGGTAACTACAGATAAACTAAATCACTCCCCTCTGAAAGGCCTCCCCCAGGTGTGCTTGAAAGGTAAGGTTAAAATCTTCTCAGCTTTGCATGGTCTAAATTAGTCCTGAACAAGAACCATACATTAATCAAAAGTTTTCCTTTAGCTTGAATGATGAGGCCAGTGGTTTGGGAGCAGAAGGATGTGATTACTGCTAATCAAGCTATATCCAGACCAAAATCTGCTCTGTTAAACTGGTGTAAATCAGCAATAACTCTGCTAAGTATTGGGATTTATATCACAATGGAAGTCAGAAACTAATCCATCTCAGAAAACACTCTTGGAAATGAACTTTCACTGATCATGTTTGTCAATATTACTATTGCAGTTCTTCTGATAGCTAATTCAGATACCTATTTGTTCCATTCAGGGCACTGGAAGGCAGAAGGGTTACTCTAACTCTTAAGTGCCACATTTGGACCCTTTCATATCCTTTCCCAGCTCCAGAAGAGAAACCTTTGAAAATCCTGCTATGTCTTCTCCTACTGCAGTCCCTTCAGTGATGTCTGTAAAACAAGCCTTTTAGACCTGCCCTCAGAATGGTAAAGAGACTCAGGCAGTAAAGGTTCAGTAGAAAAGCATCGTCTGATACCTATGACGCTGACTCCAGGACCCAGCACTACAGCCCAAAAGCCACAGGAAATTGGATGGATTGGAGCTTGATCCACTGCACAGTCCTGAGACACAGGTGATGAGTTATGACCTCAAAGGTTGGATAGCAGTCAAACGTTGTATTAACATAACAATTTTATTTATCATCACTGTGTTTAAGTTAATAAAAAATTATTTAAAAAATTCAGACTCTTTTGAATACCTGATGCTCAGTGGTTTTAGGTGTATGTGCCTGATCACTGTCAGGGTACAGCTGAAAACAGGCTTCTTGAACTACATTTTGGGGAATGAAAGTCTGTGGAGAGCTGCTGTGTTGGGATCGGTGGTGCAGTACATCTCATGGGAGGCTACGTACCTGCACTGCAACACGCTTGCACTGAAAGCATGGGCCTTCAGCCAGAGGGAATTTTGTTATAGCTGTCCAAAACTTGAGGTTCATTATCATCAGAAAAGTTTGCACAGACTCATTTCAGTGTAAATATCAGAACATCCTACTCTTTTTCGAACCATCCTTTTGTTTTCCTCCAGGTATTCACTGCAGGATTTGTGGGTGGAGGGATTCCTTTGGCAATCTGACTGCTCCCAGCAGGCAGAGAGATCCAGCTAACACCTCTGGAGGGACTGGAGATGTGCTTCCCCAGCAAAGATTGAGAGTACGTGCTCACCTGCACATCTTCAGTTGTAACATGATTCTGCTGGAGCTGCTGTTGAAGGTTAGCAGCATCAAAAACAAGCTCAGCAAAATCAGATTTGGACAAATTTTATTAGCTCATTTTTTAGTTTATTGTGTCTTGAGTACCATACATGTGAGCCAGAAGAGTAGGGTGTATTTTGCAGGGAAACGTTCATGCAGGACTGACACAATTATTGAACACCGACTTTAATAACAGTTAAGGTAAAAAGACATTTAATTAATATAACATAGTTCCTTTCTTAAATGTTGCTATAAAATGTGTTGACTTAGCTATAGACAAATAGTACACATACGTAATTTATTAGATTTGTACATATATGAAAAATTAGGACAAACAAGATACAGTCATTCAACAAAATTTGAACTTTCCCTTTTCTATGTTTTTGCCCTCATTAGACAAGAAGCCAGACATTCCTTTCCCTTTATTTCTGTGAAAGCTTAAAAAATATAAGTCAATAATCCTGCAATCCTGGATTTAAATTCCTGGTTAAGCAGATTAATTCTTTATTCTTAAATTGAAATTAAAAAAAAAAGTAAAGCTGAGATGTGAGAATTGCAAATAGTAGCTGTATTATTCAAGTACTGGCAGCTGCACTTTTCCCAGGAGCCTTGTGATGCTGAATGTTTCACAGTGGGACTCCTATAACCTGCTCATGTGTTTTGCTTTGAGCCTTAGCTTTGCAGTTCTTTTTCCTCCTGAGTTAGATTGGAACAGATTGATGATGTTTGTGTGAGCTGTGGGTCACTTCCTAGGCTGCTCTGGAAGTTGCTTGTGATGATTACCCATGGACGAACTGAAAAAAAAAATTTAAGTATTCTCATATTCTATTGTGTTAGTTGCAAGTGTTGGGTTTTTACTGTGGATGTTACGGTTGTTACAGAGCAGAAGGAAAGAGGTTTGCAGGTGTAAGAAGTAAATAACTTGTGTCTCCTGACCGAGTACATGGTTGCACACTGGTTAACCTGGATAAGTTAACCCAAGATGACATTGCTGTGGCTGTGGGGCTTCCTCTGTCTTCTGAGTAGCTGGTTTCCTTCTCTCACAACCCAGCAATCTTTCCTCTATTTTTTATAGATAATGAGAAACTTTGTGCTATGTTCCACAATATAATCTCCATCTTCTGGACACGTCAACAACTTTCCATTCTCCATCTCTCTTACTTCATTATGGACAAATGCCTTGCAATAGATGAATAATGGGTTTATTCTTCCTTTTAAAATGTACCTTTATGTTATCTCTTGAAATATTTTTGCTTCACAGGTTGGCACCAAAACAAATTTTAAAACATTAATGGAACTTCAAAATAAGCCACCTACTCTTGGAAACCTTACTAGTAACTTAATCTGCTTTATTTTTTTCATAATGTATTTCAAGATGTTTATCTTGGAAGCGAGAATGGTAGCCGATTCCAGCTTTCATGACTCTCATTAGTTTATTGCATCTAAAAATGACCACCAAAAATCAAATGTATTTCTAAGTACAATATTATGGTTCTACATATCTTTTTGGAATGAGGTCAGAGGCATGACTTCCAAGCAAGCTGACTCTTTGTTTTGGTCCTTACACTGCCATTTATAGGGAAAAGCTGTGTACTCCAATGGTCTGGCTAGAGTTACACATCCACTTGCCACAGATTGGAGTGGAATAAAGGAGCCAGGACGTGGCTTTCCCAGAATCACAGAAATACAGAATGAGTAAGGTTGGAAGGGACCACAGTGGGTCATCTGGTCCAACCTCTCTGCCCCAAAAGGATCATCCTAGAGCACATTGCAAAGGAATTGTGTCCAGATGGTTCTTGAATATCTCCAGGGAGAGAGACTCCACAACCTTTCTGGGCAATCTGTTCAGTGCTCGGTCATTGCACAGCAAAGAAGTTCTTCTTCATGTTCTTCATGTTCAGCTGGAGCAGCATCAGGATCAGACCATCAAGCCAGACTTTCCCATGACATGGGGAATGAGCTGCCTGCTGCCCGGTGTTGATGCTGTCCTCCTGTAAATTTGGACAGACTTTGGCCCACAGCTCTCTATCTGAGAAGAGTGAAACTCCTGTGCTGAGTGTAAGGAAAGATAGAAACTCTCAAGAGCCACCCCCTGCCCTCTGATGGGTACCTTTTGGGGGAGTTCAGGTCAGTGCTGGCTTTGGAGTAAGCACTGGCTCAACTTTCCTCAGGAGTAATAGAACATAAGTCCCTGAGCACAGACTTTTTCCTAGCAGCAAATCCCTTCAATAAACTAACATGTGAGGGAAGCAGTGTATGTTGCTAGTGCCCTTCTAGGACGTCAAAATGTCCTCCTGTGAGGCTCCATTTCAATGGTATCTGTGTCCTAAAAGCCAGTGCAAAGAAAGCTGGATCCCCTCCATGAGGGGTTTTGTGTTGTTCCCACTGTTACTATGATAATTTTCATATTTTGAATATATTCCAAGAACATTTTGCATCTTTCCTTTTGCTACAGATATGAACAGCTGTTTGAAAATTAAAAAAGAAACTGATAAATAGATGGGATCTTGTGTGTTTTCCAAGTATTCACTTAACTGCAATGACTGCATTGGGAAAAAGCAGTTCCTGGACTGAGGCTTGATTTGTAAATAGATGGATTATGCAAACACTTGATTTATGATCCAGTAGGTAGTAATTTATTCAGTATCGTGGGACCAGACTGCTAGTCTTGTATGTGTTATTGATATACTTAGTTAAAGGAAAATTAAGAGATTTCTCTTCAGAAAGTTCTACATCCAAAGAGAAATCTCAAGGTTGCGTTACTCCACTGATAATTTAAAATTCCTGTGGGAAACCATAATTTTCACCTTGGATTAATTCTCCAACCTTTGACTTTGGCAACTGGAATTCCCACAGATCTCTGTGATCTGTGGAGACAAAATTTCGTCCATGTGTGTAACAAAATTTGGGGCCACAAGTTGTGCTGGTTTTAGCTGGGATATAGTTAATTTTCTTCATAGTAGCTAGTATAGGGCTATGCTTTGGATTTTTCTTGGAAAGAGTGTTGATAACACAGGGATGTTTCAGTTATTGGTGAGAAGTGCTTATAAGAGTCAAGGTCTTTTCTTCTTCTCGCCCCACCTTGCCAGCAAGGAGGACTTGGGAGGGGACACAGGCAGGACAGATGACCCCAACTGATCAAAGGGATATTCCATACCATATAGTGTCTCAGCATATAAAGCTGAGGGAAGAAAGAGAAAGGGGAGACGTTTGAAGTGATGGCATTTGTCTTCCCAAGTCACTCTTATGCGTGATGGAGACTTGGTCTCCTGAGAATGACTGAACACCTGCCTGGCCATGGGAAGTGGTGAATGAATTCCTTGTTTGCTTTTGCTTGTCTATGCAGCTTTTGCTTTATTTATTAAACTGTATTTATCTCAACCCACAAGTTTTTCCACTTTTACCCTTCTGATTCTGTCCCCCATCCCACCAGGGGCAAATAGGTGAGTGGCTGTGTAGGGCTGAGTTGCCGGCCAGGGTTAAACCATGACACAGGTATAGAAGAAATCTATTTAATTCCTTAATGAGAACTAAAAGCTCTTTTCTGTCAGTTGTCAAAGAGGTTGCTTCTTCTTCTCCAGCAACTATTCAGTCTATTCAACTATTCAGTCCAGAATTATTCAGTCTTTAAATAAAGATTCCAGCAGAGGTATTCAATCTGGAGTTATCTGTCAAATTAGTCATGATATTTGTTTGTAAGTAATAACAAATGGAAAACTTCACATTATATGCTAGAAGGAAAAATAGGCTAAATAATTCTTATGCAATGTTCAGATGTCAGGCACGAAGTCCTGCTCACGTGGCACCATATCATGTTGCACACCTTTCTGGGGCTCTTTGCTGAGAAAGGATTTCTGCTTCTTTTTAAAATAGTGTAAAGGTTGTAGCAGGTGGGTGAGGAGATGCCTTTAACTGCCAAGGAAGATCTGCTGTATACTGAGGGCAAACTCAGCCAAGATTCCTGAGCACAGCATGATCTGGGGCTGACTGAACAGAGTGAATTTTGGGTATACCACCACTAGGAGTGGACCACCTGAGCCTGACACACCCCAGGGGACTTCTAGTGTTCCCTGCAGTGATGCAGGTGAGAAAATGCCTATGGCACAAGTGCACCAGTCTGCCTCTCAGCAACGGCAGGAGATTTTGCTTAGGATCAAGAGCAGGTTTTTGATACAACAGCAGATAAGAAAGAGTGTGATACACAAGAGCATCCATATGTCAGGTGAGAGCAGAAAGAGTGCTGTACATGTCACCACTGGAAGATGGAGCTGGCTCTGGAAGCAAAAGATGGCAGGGTACTGAGCTAATCAAACGTTTCTGGGAATGGATGAGATACTTACCTGGTAAGTGTGGCCTTTCAGAGTTGCTGCCAAGCCCAGCCTGCCAAGGGCAGCTTGTGGCTGTTGGAGCTGTGCTGCCTCCCCGGGGTTGAAGGCCTGTGGTGGTGTCTGGCACCTCAGCAGCACATGAAAATACATGCCACAGGGATTGTTTGTGTTTGTTTGCTTTTTGCTTAGATAACTGCCCAGGCTAGGACTTCTACTTTAGCCACTGGTTCTCACCTTGCTGTGGGGCTCAGCTTGCACTGGAGCTCTGGTGGGCAAGGAAGAAGGGAGCCATCTCAGTTAGTGTTGCTGCTGTGTGCCCCAGTGTCCAGTCTTGCCTGTGGACAAGGAGCTCAAGCCAGAGAAAGGTGGGGAAGCCAGGCATGTCAAGTCCACCAAAGAGGAGTGGGGAGAAAAAGCAGATTGGAGCTTAATTTTTCAATCCATCTGTGGGCTGAAGAAAATTGGAAACTTATCCCTTCCCCCTGTGACAGTGCATATGGATTTATTTTACATTAGAAAAGCACCTGACTTTCCTCTTGGTTACCACCAAATTGATGATGCCAGCACAATCCTGTTATCTGGGGAAGGAGTTTTGTGTCCCTAAGTGCAGAACAGCTGAGTTTCAGCTGAGAGTTGGGTGAGAATGCCCCATTAGCCTTGTGGTTTTGGTATCCTTGTGAGGGTGGATGCTGTCAGGCTGAGGGTGGATCAGACGCTGCATCATCCAGTTCCAGATTGAGCGCTCTGAGGGGCACGTTAGGAAAAAGCAAGCTGCTGCAAACACTTCTGACAGTTTCTGAGCTGAATTGATTGCTGTCAGTGAATGATAAGCACACTTAGGTTAAGCCTAAGGAGCCAAGACCTTCAAGACACTGGCATCTCCTCAGTTTAGTTGAGAACAGACATTATCAGCACAACCTTTACTGCCTATGTTAAGACTGTGATTCAGTTATAGACACATATAATGTAAATTTCTAAATCTGACTTAGCCGTTTAGAGTCCCTTTAGAGCAACTTGAAAGAAATAAGTACTTTTAAGGAGTGATTAATTTCTCTCAAAAGTAGCCATACAAGTGAATCACAGAGATTTGCACCCACAATATATATATATATATAATTTTTTTCCTTATATATAATTTATATAAGTTTGTTAACCGGAACGTAAGTGCTTATGATAACATTGAGGGGCATGGAATCCTAAAGGAATTTAATCCTGAAACAGTTGTTTGGGCTGAACAGGGCTTCTTTAGCTAAAGACTTTCCAGTATGTGCTAGCAAAGCACCATGTGATTATCTATGAAGCAATGTGATTATCTATAAAGCAATGTGATTATTCAGTACAAGGCTGGATATAGACTGAAAATGCAAGACCGAATGCCCATGAATGGCAAGTTGGCTAAATAGCCCAAAGGTACTTTTCCCTAACGTTTTCTTTCAAACATAGACTTCTAGGGGCCTGTTTCCAAAGATGTGTGCAGGGAGTTGGACACCTGCTCTGCCCATTCTTGGAGCTACTAGACAAGGGTCAGTTCTGGAAGCCATTTAGCACCACAGCAAATTCACATTCCTCAAACCTCCTCAGATCTCTGCTGCGGATCCTAGAAAGCCAGTCCTTTGATCAGTCTTAGGGGCCAACCTTTAAGTATTCCCTCCTTCCCTTCCTCCCTCCCTTTTCCTTCCTCCCCTATTTCCTCCCTTCCTCCCTTCTTCTCTGCCACCTCCTTTTTCTGTCTTCCTACCTGTCTGTCTCTATGTAACCAAAAAAAATTTAAACAATATATTGATTTTTTCATTACAAATAAATAAAGAATGGTTCTGGTTCTTTCCCCTGTGCTTCTATGTGGTATCTCTGTCTTTCACCCCTTCTGTGTGACCTCTGGTTTGAAGTCAAGAAGGACACAAGGTGTCTATACTGTGTGTCTATGCAGCAACAATTGCAACCACTTGCATAGACAATTTTTATTGAAATAAAACAAGTTTTAGTATAGTATTTAATCAAGCAACCTTAGAATAGTATTTTTTAGGTTAGGGAGCATGTCAATGGTCTCATTTCTAAACACTGGTAACATGGAAGGAAAAAGAGAAAGCACATACTTATTTCAGAAAAAGAAAAAAAGAAAAAGAAAAGGAAAAAGAAAAAGGAAAAAGAAAAGGAAAAGAAAAATTGAAATGTAAGCCACAAGCTTACTACAATGCAGTTTATCTCACTTGAAGATATCCATATTGAGCTGATGTTTCTTCCGTATTTCCCAGGATGCATGGGACATAGAAATGAATTTATAAGGGATCTCAACTCCATTCACATTGTCATCAAGCCTGTAGAAATATTGGGCATACCAGCTTTGCTTGGTTTATGTTGAAGCACTGTATTGAGCCTCTGAAGCCATAGGCGGTCTCCCTATCTCATCATCAGTCCAATGCATGACCACATCACAATATCTGTGCTGCATTTTCCCCATCTATAGAATGGGGATAACAAAATTACATTCTTTCTACAAAAATAAATATAAATTAAAAAAAAAATTAAAACCTGGCAAAAGACACTATGAAACGTATTATATTTTGGAGTTAAAAAAAAAGAACAACCTTTCAGGTTATAACAGCTAATAGAAGCAAATTATTTCCAGGAGCAAAATACATCTTAAGATGAGACTGAAGAGTCCGCATTTATAGCTTTTTGAAAGACACAAGTTTGCATATGCATGGTGCTTGAACTTTGCTTTTTCCCTTGTAAAACACTTCAGCGTCATTCAGTAATTCAGGAAGTGAATCAAGTATAAAGGTGTCAGAGTACAAATTTCGTAGAGGAAGTGACACTATGGTCCTTAGCCACACTAAAAGTAATCAAGCCAAAATTCTTGAAACTAAGTTTTATTTTTCCTGTGGAAAAGATAACGTACAAGGACTGATTTCTTCATCAGGATTTTTTTTCAGTGTGGGTGTTTTTTGTGGCCTTCCCAAAATTTAAATAGACTTGATCAAAATTAGAGTTGAACTTAATTTTCAGCTCTGAATCTTCAGTTACTCTCAGGTAGACATATACAGAAACAAGCTGATTTGTTCTTGTAGCTCTATTTTGCAGCCTATTGTGCAATCCAACCCACATCCACCAAAAAGAGCTTTCACTCTTTCTGAAATTAAGTCAATGGATAATTTATATGGCAACAAGTTAGCTTCACTCTTCATCTTCACTTATCAGGCCTCTGCTGCTAGTCCACTTAGATTTGTGACATTTTTCTGCAGGCAAAATTGTTCCTCTCACTTTATTTATGTCACAAACTGGCCTCTATGAACTGGGTTTGTGCTGTTAGAAAATACAAAACATCCAGAATGTATCAGCAAAGCTGGATCTTACTTGGTAGCTTAGGATGCTTTTACTTATTCAAATAATCCCCATGCAAGACTCATCTGACTTTAAATCTCTGGGTAAATGTGGTGTTGCTCTGTAACTCTCCACAAATTACTTGTTCATCAAGGTATGGAGCTTTCTGATCTCTGTTGGCTGGAGACTGTGGTCAGAGCTGAAAGTACTTCAGCAACTGTAGTCTTGACTAATATTTGAACTGAGTGCATCTCCCCCACTCCCACCTGGCCTGACAATGAGAACTGCCTGGGTTCTGGCCATCCACCTTAGCCAAGCAAAGTGAACCAGTTTCAACTGGAAGTTGGTGGGGTGGAGTACACTGGACGCTGCTTAAAGAGAAAAGAATTCTTTAATGGGAAAAGTGTGATTTTTTTCCAAGTAATTTGACTTGAGTGGAAACAAAGCTTGTCAGAGACTGAATTACATGAAAATGTTTGCAGAATGATGTCAACGTGTTAGCAGTGCTAGTAGACAGCTTATCCACAAAAAGACACATTTTCACTGCAGGTAGTAGTGAGACTTTCTGTGCACAAGTGAGCTCCATGAAAATACAGCCCTTTCACTTTGAGGAAAAAGACATTTTTTGCTATTTTGTGGCTGTCTGAATCCAGGTTATCAAAGTGTCTTCAAAGGATTGTACTTGGACTCGAGTTCCTCTAAGCAAAGGGTAGGGGAAGGAGACTGAGGCACAAGCTCAAAGGGTCCTAATCTCCCAGGGATCAAATGTAGCCCACTACTCTTACCATGGTGGCTCAGGTCAAAGATCCACCTACCCCTGCCTTCTCTGTTTCGGCACTTATTTAAGGAAATGTGTAAGAAGCAAGGAATGTATGAAGTGATTCATTCTCAGATATACTGCTGTGCCTCTGACAGTCTCTATAGCAACCACATCACACAATCTGCTCCAAAAGACAATTAGAAAAATATGGTTTGTTTGGGTGTTACAAGACCTTCTAATTCTGTGATTTTCTGCTGGAGATGATAAACTCAATGACAGTGTGGACAAACAGCAAGCATGGAGTGAGGGAATTGGAGGGATGTTTTGCAGAATTTGGGAAACCTGGAGTTAGTCTCAAGTTCTCAATAATATCTAGGGGAAGTTCAGCCATCCATTTCGATGTGATTGGGAGTCTATGAGTGCTAATCAAAGGATAGGATTCATAGTGCTGGGTAATGGGAGGCAGAGGTTATTTGGTCAACTCCTGTATGGGTCACTTCTTTCAGTGGTCCTGCTGTTCTTTGCTTGAAAACTAGCAGTAAGGAGCCTGTGGAGGAACTCTTCCAGGAAAGTCTTCAGTAAAGCCTTTTAATTTTCTGTAGCTGGCCCTTGCTCCTCTCTATGGGAGTGAGGAATAAATGTTGCCTGTATAATTTTTAGCTTGCTGACATCAGTTTCTGTGGAATAAAATAATACCCTTTCCCTTCTGCTCCAGCTTTTCTGAAAAGAAATGATATATAATCTGCAGGTGGTCTGTGGGATGGTCCCTTGCCAGTGATTTAGTTTTTGTTGCGGTGCAATATATTGCTATCATTATTTGCACATCTTCAGTAGTAACATGCTAGGGAAATACAGATATTTTTATTAGAACAGGCTGAAGTATCTTAGCATTTGGGAATGATTTGGCCTTGTGGTACTTGCTGTGCCACAGGTTCAATGTACACGTGTGCAAGCACATCCATAACAGGGAGAAAACATACTTCTCCTGCATAATTTCCTATGCCCTCTCATACAGGTTCCTATCCTGCACTGTCCACTGGTGTCTGAAACCTAATGCAGTAGTACATTAAGTGATGTGACTAATATCTGTCATGTGTTGCACTCTGAAAGAAAGTGTGTATAGCATATTTAAATCTTTCCTTAGTCTTAATGCACATGTATTTCATTTAAAAGTCTGACCAAAAAAAAAAAAAAAAGGATATAAATCAACATGGTCTTACCCTCACTGTTTAATTAGTTCTTATTGTATTCATACCCCATTTCCACTTCATTATTCATAACTGTCAGTTCACTTTTTTTCTTTCCTTGTTTAATTAAAATAATTTAAGAGAAATCAGAGCTAGGCGAGGGCGCATGACTTCCAGGCTCAGGGACCAAATTCTTTCTGCATAGGTCAAGTGTAGTATGGGCAGCTGCAATGAAAGCTGATCTCTAATAATCTGCTCCAAGCTATGATTAAGGGAAAAAGACAAAGTAAAAATGTACACAGATTAATTTCTCCAGTCAAATTTCTTCTTCTTTTCTTGGTTTGACTTTTGTCTATTGATACTTGGTTTCAGTTCATCAAGATTGTGAAGGTGAGCCTGGCTCTTCTCTCTCCTCAGATCTTCCTGAAAGACAGTATGAAATAAGTGAAAATGAGAGATCTTCACAGCAACCTCCTGGCAGAAATCATGAGCTGACCGGCTTCTGACATAAGCCAAATCTCTTTACTTGTATCTCTGTACTTATTGATGTGTGGCATGGCAGTCATGAAAGCTGGAAGTACACTTCCTTGGAAAGAGGACCCTGATGATGGGTGATGATTGCCCAGGAACTAGCTCTGCTTCACTTGTTTGCTTTGTTTGTCAAGAATTGTGGGAGACCACGTCACAAATATCCAGATAAGATTTCTGCCTGTTTGGTTAAGAGAAGCTGGTGCAGATGCCGGGTTCACCGGGAGCCTGGGCCTTGGAGGTCAGTGAGCAACAGACCAAAGGAGACAGCCAGTTACCGGGCTGCGGGAACAATGAGGAAAGTTTCTTGGGCTGGGACAGTTTCTCCATCTTTCATTCACACTGGAGCACTGAAAGGTGTTTCCAGACAGGGCTGCCTGCAAGGTGCTTTTGGTCATTGATGACAGGACAAAAAGTTGTGGCCACAGACAACTGGGAGAAGAAAGGCAAGTTTCTCAAAGCAGCCTTCAGAGAAAAGGGGTCTCCTCTTCTGTTATTGCAGAGGAACAATAATAACAGGGTTTTCTGGTGGGCAGGTTATGAGCAAGAAGAGAAGAGAGCTGCCTGCAGGTGCTGGGAGGGAGAGAAAACAATGTGCAAAAATACACATGGGAGAGGACAACCACTGCATTGCACATAGCTCACTCAGTCCTCCCAGGGAATACTCACACTAATTTGCTGCCCATTTCCAGGTCCAGGTGACTGACTATCAAAATTACCTATGCTGTAACACATTTCTCTGTGGTATTGCAGTAGCTGAGGAAAACATTTTGTCTCAGCATCTGGTGGAAACCATCTTTAGTGAGGAATCCTTAGCTATTTTTTCTCCTTCCTAAAATCTGAATGGGCCTGTTAGGTAATGCTGTCAACGTTTTTATTGAGGGATAATGACTGTAGGAGTTTTTTGGAAGAGGAAAAGTTTGGAGGATTTGGAGATGACCAGGATTTAAATATTTGCTTTTGACTTTGAACATCTCAATAATAACTTTCGAGTCAGCACATTTCTTTGACCTCAAAAATCACTGAAACTGTGACCATTATAAAGGGCTATAATGGGACATTACTTGACTTGTATATTTTACAGTGAACACTTCTGAATTGGCATAATCAGCCTACTGTTCAGGTGCATATTGCTCTTCAGGAAGGACACATAAGGATGTGTTTAAGACCTATGAAATCACCAGCCTTTTTTTCCTTTCCTAAATCAACAGCACTTAAGCATGTGCTCAAAGTGGTTTTTTCCAAACTGGGGCCTTGAAGAGCTGAGTTAGCTTATCCACCTTTCTATTTAAAAGATGGATGTGGAAAAATTCCCAGATTATACATCTGCTCTTCCAATTTACCTCATGGAGGGCAAGGCTGAGTACAGAAGGAGCAGAAACAGCTAAAGAAAAGTAAGAATGATCCTGAATTGGCTGCCTGGCAAGAAGAAACTGAAACAGCTGCTTGCCAGATTGGGAGGGCTGCACACTCTTGCACCATGGCAGGGCCATCTGCACGCCAGGCTTGCACCAGGTGCTGTATTTAGAATGGAAGGAGAGCCTGTAGAGGGAAAGCAAACCTGCTTACGGTCAAGAAGCATCTTATATTGCAGTCTCCTCTTGCTGTTTTGTCTCCATCTGATACATTCCTTGCTTTTTCCTTTAAAACTGTTGCAATGGTACCAATTACAGAGAGGAATGATGTGTTTAAGGAGGCTTTTGCCTTGGTTTTGCTTTTTCTCCTCAGCACTGTGTGTTACCAGGGCATGGAAACACAAAGAAGACTCCTGCCATTTGAAGACATGACATTTAGGATGCCCTACAGACAAAAAAGGATTATTCTAGTACAAATCCAGCTTTTTTGGAGGAGTGACACTTCCTTGGGGTGGCAGTGCAGTTCAGGCACGAGGAGAAAAGGCAGCTCTGTTTCTATGGTTGTGTGTGCACTGCCCACAGTCTCCATGTCAGTCCCCCTGCATGGGGGATCTGAATTCATTGCTGTCTGTGCTGCCTGCATGGGCAAGGTGAGCTGGTCTCCCTGCATTGGTGGGGAAGACATGTTTGCTCCAGCAGTCACACCGCCATGTAGGTCACTAGCAAGGCTGGTTCAAGCCTCTGGTGAACAAGACACTACAGACAACAATCTTTGATCCTTCAGCTTTGACCCTCACATGCTTTTTATCCCAGACGGTTCCAATGAAAGCTTTTTTTTCATTTACTTTCACTGTATTTCCACCCCCATTCCAGAAAGTTTTCTTATAATACAATGAGGATTTGACTAGCTTTTCACTGAAGCTATGACAAAATAAAGCGGGGACCAATATCAATTATTTTATAGTCAATCTGAGTTCAGTGTAGGCCTTCTGGGGTGAAATTTAGTGGCCCAAAATGTGTGCGAGGTTGAGACTCTGAAAAACTCCTTTTCCCTTAAACCTGGGGAATTTATGAGCCTTGTCTTGGCTGCTAGGCCATCTTCTCTTCCTTTACTTGTGCTTTACTTCCTCTCTATAAGTTTTAAAACTTTATCTGGACCTAGGCTGTTCTTCACATCACATACCCTTTCTTTGATTTCAAAGATGGAAGGGAAGTTATTTAAAAATAGGCTTCATCATAGACAGAGTTCTGGCAATTAGGCACGGAGCTAGACCTCGTAAGTACATCTGTGACTCTGAGGGAGGTCAGCATGGTTTAACTTTTGAGGGAGAGAATATCAAACTCTTTCACCATTTGACTGGTGAGATCCAGCGATCCCTTTGTATGAATTTTTTCATATTGTTGTACAGCTTTGGATTTTTTATTCAGCATTCCATTTACTCTGACAATGTAGTAGGTATAAAATGGAATTCTATGGAATTCCCTCTGTGCTGAGGGGACTGAGTGGCTGGCTGACATGCTGTGGCTGTATTTATACACCTCCCAGAGTGACAGAGCATTGCTCTGAAGACATCTGTCTATTTGAAGCTGGGAGGAAACTGTCAAACTGATCTCCTATTAAATACCAGTTGATGATAATCTCTTACTTCTCTTTTTTAATCATGCTGACCATGCACTCCGGCTAACTTTCTTTACAATGCAGTCCAAATCACTAAAATCAGTGAATATGTTTCTCCGTTCTTTGCATTTGCAGTAGCAATGGGTTGCCAAGGAGTCAGCAATTTCAGATGATAGCATTTTACACCTAGCACAGGTCACTTGGGAGGGTACTGTCAAGGACAAGCATTACCATCAGCCTGTCAGTTTGATGCCACGGGACAATTCAGCTCGTCTTCCATGCCTCCATTTCCCATCTGCAACATAAACATCAAGTGCTTTGCAATCAAAGATTGAAAAGCTCCATAAAACAGACATAGATTGCTATTACTTTGCACATGGCACAAACAGTGAAGAATCAGTCCCAGGAAAACAGCAGAGGTGAGAGTAATACATGGCTATCTGTATGTCATTAGCAATCCCCAGAGCTTGTTGTCCTCCCAAAGCTCATAAATGGCAATATGAATGTTTCAAAAGTAAGTATTTTAAAAGCGTGAAAAGCCACTTCAATTAAATGAACATAACTTTTCTCTTAGATCATAAACTTGGATCTCAATAACTATGTTGGGAATTCAGAAGCATTTCAAATAATTAAAAAAATAAAAAGAGAGAGTGACGCTCTTTTATAGTTGGCAATTTTTCAGACTTCTTATATTAAACCAGATTTCTCTTTTGTTAAAAGCAAGCTGAAATTCTTTTGTAGTAAGATATTGAAAGTGGTTAGCATCATGGATCATTAATAGCAATGCTTTAAAAAGAGTGGTGCAAATCTATATATAAAATTGCTTTATCTGTTCCTTTTTTGTTTGACAGAACAGGATCTTACAAAAATAAAAGTACTGTATGCCAAAGCGGGATTTCCAGTCTAAATAATAAATAGAACAAATAACCATACTTTTTCATTGTTTGATCTGCTGCCATCCCCAATGTAAAGATGATGACAGCTTGGGCTTGTGGTCTAGCTGAGTCCAAGATGACACAGTGGCTTACAGCCAGCAAAGTAGAGCAGAGTGCTTACCTAGTGCCATGGGACAGCAGCCATGGGTTGGCAGACCAGGTCCCCATGATGGTGATTGCTTTGGGCTGGCACAGCACTGTGTGGCCAGGCTGCCAGCGTGACACTCGGCATAGGGCAGGGCCTGCACATGGCTTTGCTTGGTTATGACATCAGCATGGAAGACCATCTTGGGAACCAGAGAAATTCTACTTTCTCACCACCCCATAGCCCCCTTTTCCACAGGTCTAGAAGATCTGCTGCTGCCAGTCCCTTAAAAATAACAATGGTCAGAAGATGCTTATTTCTTCATCTCCCACTGTGAAAATATGGTAGTCCTTTCTGTCCTTCAGGATCATTGAATAATGCGAGATGGATATCCCTTTGTTGCAGGCAGTAAGGGACTGTCATCTGCATTTGCTTTCATAATTTTTACCTAGTTTTAAGTTGTCAAACTGCATCATTTGCTGTGGAGACCTGTGCAGACACTGTGTGGACACTGAATACAACATTTCTATGGGCTTCCTTAACCTATCAGGCTTCATGTCTTCACAACACACAGACAGGAAAGTTAAATTAATAATGCTGAAAATACTGTTGATATATCTCAGGTGACCAGTAGCAGTAAGAGACTTGTAAAGTTTAATTTAGCTGACTGTCATGGTCAGGGCGGACAGGGCGACATTGATCACTCGTGCTGCATGCCAAATATGTAACAATTTATTGTTTACAGAACAGGTATTTATCAGAAGGTTTGCATATTCTAACATAATTGGTAGAAACTTATCTCGCTGCTTCACCATTGGCTAAAGGTACAGCACTCTGCTCATCCCAGCTGCGTTTCCTCTCTCCAGGCCATGCAGAAATGTATGCCTACCACGACATCTCCCCGTTCTCTGTATTTATGACACAAAAACTACCAGCATGATCTTCTGCAGGGCCCTTTGCAGAAAATCATGCAAACTTGGCAGGATAAGTAGGACAACTACAACTAACAATAGGGAGATATCCTTCAAAGTCTGTCAACTTTAACCTCAGATAAAGGCAGCATCAAAAGCAGGTGCAAACTGTTTGATTAATATGATTTTGTGGCTAAAACATATGCAAGTTTCTTCTGCTTATAGATTACAGCTCTAACTAGAGTACAGACACTAAGCCAAATAATCTAAAAAAGTCATTTCCAAAAATGTTTCTTAGAGATACAAACCCTTTTCCCACAGGTTTTTACATCTATGCAGATTTTCCCACAGGCCTTTCCATCTATGCAGAGCTGACCACTCTTCTTGTGTGTTCAGGATGTTCTCAGCTATGTGTGAAGCTGAGATGACTTATTTATCACTGTTTTGGTGCCAGTCTTGACCTAGCAAAATTTCTGACATTATACAGCCCAATTTTAATATCTTGTTTAATATCTACTGCTAGGATGTCCGGAGAGCTCTTGCTACAGACACCAAGAAATTGAAATTAGCTTTGGATTATCCTGACGGTTCTTGTTTCCCAGGCCATTGCTCCACCAAGGGCCTTCCCCATCTGGTGCCTCCCATCCTTCATCAAAAGAGACGTATGTGAAGCATGATGCCTGGGACCTCTTTAAAGCTTGAACATCAGCTTCATGGGAGTATATGCTTCTCTGCTGCTGGAAATCTGCAGATCAGAGATCAGATCTTTTTGTTCATTGTCATCAGTGCTTTTCGGTCATTCCCCATCTCACAACCACTGTAGTGGCTCAGTTTAATGGAGCAGTGACACTGCCTGGATGGAAATACATCTGTATTACATGTTTGCTGAATGGCTCTGAAGGAACTCATTTATAAAAGTCAGCATGTTGGTAAATGGTAGCTAGTTCATGAATAACAACAAAAAAGAAGTTGGATCTACAAGTCACTACAAATTATTTACTGTGTCCAGATTCATTTGCAACAATGGGCTTGGGTGCAAGAAAATCTTGAACTTTGGCCAGAAATCCCTTCTTTTATTGTTAGCAGTTACATCTGCTGCTTCTTTCTTCTAGTGCTATGCAGATCTCTTTAATCCCTAGAATGTGTTCCCAATTTGATTGCATTTACATATATGTCGCCTCACTGAAAATACCAGCCCTACTCTTCATCACATTGCTATGCTGTGTTAAGGTTTCATTTGTATAATGTCACTTTTCTTGTGCCTGGAGAATTTGGCTTCCTGTGAGCTTTTGGAATTTGACTTCTTCCTTTAATTTTTGTTTGTTTGTTTGTCCTTTCTGCTTCCCCCCCCCCAGCTTCCTTTTTTTTTAAACTTTTTTTTTCTTTTTCTTTGTACTTCTCTTTCAGTCTACTGAAAGAACCAAGGATGTCTACTGCATATCCTCAGGCCTGCCATGTTTAGTTCAAATGAAGTCTCAGTATGAAAAATGTACAAGAGAATTTGGTTTATTTTTGAAGTGGGTGCAAGCCATGCTCCGTGGCAGAAACCATGGTCCTGCAGAAACCATCATGGAGATGCAGGAAGTAGCAATGAGCCATGTCTGAAACAAATTCACTTCAACCGAACAAAACCAAAAGAAACTAAAACCTCTTGTAGCCAAGTTAATACATTTTAGCACTTGATTCCCGTGATCAGAGCTAATGTCATCTCATGCAAACTCCTGGACAATTCAACCCCCGTAATAAGTGCTGCTGGTTATGCTAACACTCAAGAAATGTGGTGATTCACTGTCCCCCAAGGATAACCTGTGCCTCATTCAGAGATAAGATCCAGAAGTCTAGCACTCATTAAATATTAGGTTGTGCACTGATACCTGACACGGGCAGAGTAAGGAAATCCATCCCACAGGCCTCAGACCCAGCAGCCCATTTGTGTGCTAGCAACACCCGAAAGGCAGAGATGCCTGTGCCATGCCACTGCCCACCTCCTTCTGGCTCCTGTGTGCAAAAAGAGCCAACATCAGCCAAGCGCCTGTGTGAGCAGAAGGCACAGGGCAGTGGCACAGCGGGCTTCTCCGAATCCAGCCCCAGCATGAGAAGTTCAAGTTGAGTAGAGATTGGTTCCCATGGTCCCCCTGGTTGAACCCCAGGGAGTTTGTTCCAGATTTCTCAAGTAAGGAAGGGCAATGACAGTGCTTTTGTGTCCCACATCCCACACCAAACCTTTATGTTATATTATGTTATGTTAGTTATGTATGTGATGTATGTTATGTTATGTTATGTTATGTTATGTTATGTTATGTTATGTTATGTTATGTATGTTATGTTATGCATGTTATATTATGTTATGTTATGGCTTTTTCACATCATGAGCTGCACACCCAAACACCTGCGAGTGGGTTTTCTGAGTGTGCAAAGTCCCCACAAAGACCAGTGCCAACAACATTTTTAGAATTCAAACACATATCATGACAATCATGAGAACAAAATGCTTCTTACAATGTTTTTTTTCTGTTAACACAGAAAGTGTAAAATATTTTTGTCCATATGTTTTTAAAATTGTACACTTAAAAGAACTTTGTTTTCGGAAAAGATATTCCACTCATCCCTCCAGGAAAATAATGACTAATCGCAGCTAGTAGAGAAAAAACCCACCCAACCGAGTTCTGTGCAAAAACCACTAAACCAAGACTCATGGACCACATATGTAACTTTATCCAACTGATGGGATTTTTCCCATGTTTTACCACTGAGTTTATGATGGAGAGGTAGATTAATTTGAAAAGTATATAATCAACATTTTTCACATTAAAAATCAACATATTATACTGCATCTCTTTCCCTTGAAGTTTAAATAGAAACTCAGAGTTTTCCAAACTCAAAAGAAGCCACCATGTTTCTATGATTGAACAGATCTGTTGCATTAATTTACCAAGAACATCCACTTGATTTAGTTGAAATAACACTTACAAAGTAATAAATGTTTAGTTTAAGGGAATGCTTAATGAATAAAGTTTATTACTCACTGGAAAATTATTGAAATTGAAAGCTACATATATTTACATAAAGTATGTGGTATCTGAAAGAAATCCAAAGAATTTTGTTATTAATTTCCTGTGTTGTTTACATGTGTTAGAGCTATGTTTATTCCAGAAGAATCACTCAGCAGGAGTGATAGAAATCAAAGTGCAAACTGGTTTATTTTTCTCAGTAACTTATTAATAATGGCATCAGTTTCTAGTGTTAGATAGTTGATATGCAACAGACATACACATTTTTCTTCAAATATATACAAAATAAGTGAGAAAATAAAGCAAAGAAATGTGCAGTCAAGTGAGTTCTTTACTGAGTTAAATAAAATAAAAATTCAATACCATTTTGGCAATCATGCATTTTTTCTATTAATTCCAAAAGATATTGAATAAGTCACAACACATTTTACGGTGCAGTAATTAATGTATGTTTCAATAACTAAATTCTTATACAATGAAGCACTAATCAACCTAATAAAAACATCAAGGGTTTCATTATTCTTTCTGAAGAACTTATGACTTAAAAAATAAATTTGCCTTAACAAATCAAAGCCGGTAGAGTTTATAAAGTCTTCTTTTAAAGCTGGAAAGGAAAACATATATTTTTGTGGTAAGTTTGATATGTTAAACTAATTTCTCATTTTTCACATTTGGTGCGAAAACTTTCCTGCATGTTTCTTAACTGCAGACCATCTCCTCTTAGTTTTAGCTTCACTGTAGAAAGCAGCTGGCTTTTTCTAAACCAGCTATGAAGGAAGTTATTCGTGTCCTTTCCTTACTCCCAGTCCTGGCTCTTCAGTCCTTAGGCCTTTCGTTATTGAGTAAATACAACAGTGCAGAACTTGTGCAATCACTTGTGGGCCTAGGAAAAAAAGAGAGAATAAGGAGTGTGTGGCTTTTCCAAGAGTGCATATTGTAGCCCTGGAGCCAGCACTCTCTTGTTTTAATAAAGGCAGACATGGCCAGGATTGAATCCTTTAAGAGTGAGTCTTCTAACACTAGATAAGTAGGTTATATTTGTGTTTTACTGTGCAATCTGTGGAATCCCTCTATTCTTCATCATCTGCCAAATGTTTCTGCATTTGGATTTTGTCTTGCAACAGCTGAGATACTCTAACAATTTAAGGATCATGTCTTTACACCACCAGTGTACATGAGAGCAATCCCTCTGCTCTCAAGGCACTGGCCAAGCACTCCAGGGATTGGAATCCCACCCCCTTGGGATTCTCCTAAGCATGACACTTTGCTGCCAGTGAGAAGTAAGGATTTTAATCCTGCCTGGAGTGTACACACCAGAGGAAGCTTCACACTAGAGGCACAGGGGCTCCAGATCCCCACTGGGGGCTGTGTGTGTCTCCTTGAAGCAGTCTCTGGGGTACCCCTTTGCAAAGGGAACAGACTTGTATTCAGCCCTATTGCCCTCTAAACCCAACTCTGCTGTGGGAGGTTTAACACTTACTTAATGAGGACTATGTGTGTGCATACATATGGATGTGTGTATATCTGTCTACACACACATACAATATAAATTAACTAAACATGTTACTAGGATACATCAGGAAAACCACATCCAAACAAAGAGTCCAATATGGAAAAAGCTATTAAAAGATCCTAGTATTTTAGCTTGTTGTATATCAAAATAAATACAATTACAGGATACCATTTTGTTCTTTTCCTAGTGGCACTCATAAGGGGTGCTGCCTTCTGGGGTTAAAGGAAAGATCTCAATGAAAGAAAGAAATTGTGATCTTTGCAGGTAACATGATGCTCATAATTTAATTGCTCACCTCATGAAAACTTGCAGATGAGCTCCATAATTAAAATTGAGTACACCAGCCTTTTTTTAAATCCAAATATTAAAGTCCAAGAGGCCCCAACAGGACCCTGAGCTCTGCCCTTAGAGCTTTTAAGAGGTGCAAGCAAGAACAGTTTTCATGCTCAAAGTGTCCAGAGGATCAGAGTATGCTCACATGAGCTCAGTACTGAAAGATGAAGATAGGCACGAAGTTTACAATTTCCTTTTCATCACAACCCTCTTTTAGGCTGTCTAGGTAGCCTAAATAATTTTACTCCTTTATCTTACATGCAAAGATGCACAGTCAGAGGATACATATATTGCACTGCTCAGTGCTGCTATGCGGCAGCCTGAGGCAATGCTCAGGCCCACTGAATTGAGGAGTGAGTACCTGGAGATGCCATTGCAGCCCTAAGGTGAGGATGGCCCCATTTTGCCAGGGCTCTGCCACAGCCTTTAGGCACCTCACAGTGGATAAATTAGCCAGCTGGCAAATGCTCCTTGTTGAGTCAAGTAAATTGAACCAGACGCGCTTTTCTTCTCACAGTTACCTATTTAGGTATTGTAATGTTCTGTGTAGCAACACTCTGATTTTTGAATACCCTGTTGCTTCCTGTACTACTTTACTCAAGCTCTGCTCCCTACACATACTGCTGTAAGGACAGGAAATCAGTCTAGGTAAAAGAACTGAGCTCTGTAAACCAGGTTTCTATAGGAAGAATAGATCTGGACAGTTAAAATAATTTAAAAAAAATAAAAAGGTGTCAAAAATAGGCTCTTATAGGTAAGTGACACAGGCCTGTGACTTCCTTGGGCACCTGGTGCATATCCCATGCTTTAGATTATATGATTCTGGTCATATGATTAGGTGGCATAACCACCATATTCAGGCTGGTAACATGCAACTCTTCTGGGCAAAGCCAAACACCCTGGCCCCAAATACTCTGAAGTGTTAGAGCATGTAATTAAATGCTAATTTAAATGGTTCTAGTCATGTAACTAAAAGTGTGAGATTTTTTTCTTCTAGTCCAAACTGGAGTCCCTCTTGGAACCAACTTTGAAGTCAGTAACGAGCCTCACATTGGGTTTAATGTAAATAGAATCAGCCCTCACTGGAGTTTTTAGTGGAGCAGAGAAAAACATTTTTCCTGTTAAAAGATTTTCCTATTAATACAAACACATAAAAGACTTCTCAGAGTTATAGTGTTAAATATTTTAATGTCCTGCCAAACCTCATCAATTCTCATTGTTTAGCAAAAATTCTCATTGTTTAGCACAGACATTCGGAGTTGTTAATTATGGCATTTTCTGCATATTAAGATCAATAATATGCTTTACAAGGAATAAAGGGTTGTCTAACAAGAAAAGTCTTTTAAAAGTCAAGACAATTCCAACTGTTATGAATGATTACAAATTATGTGGTTATTTTTAAGGGGGTGGGGTAGAGGGAGATTAAGGCTTTGGACATATGAACCACACGCCCTTTCTTTACCAGAAATTGTATTTCCCCAAAGTCTCCCCTATGGATCAGCTGTATGAATTTTAGGTTTGACTGTCAGTGCAAGGCACTAAGTTTTCTGTTTAGCACTGCCTCTGGGTTCTTAAAATACTTGCTAGAGTAAATTTCTTTTACAGGATTTACTGACACATACAGAAGAAAGATTTAGTTCAGATCTCTCAAACGTTGTGCTTTTTGGACCTTTTGCTTTACTCCCTATTCAAGCAGCTTCAGCAAATAATAGATGCATGGATTTGGGCCCTTGAGTTCTTTCCCTCTAAGCAATGCAGATGCA
Organism: Calyptomena viridis; assembly: GCA_013390005.1. NCBI lineage: Eukaryota > Metazoa > Chordata > Aves > Passeriformes > Eurylaimidae > Calyptomena > Calyptomena viridis. The sequence continues at coordinate 87,238 of WEIV01018587.1, forward strand.
TGCTCAAAGGCCCCTTCACCCATACTGAGTTTGGCCTGGCTCTACAAAGGCTGTATGTGAGGTCAGACTAAACTTCAAGGACTTAATTTTTCAGATGTTAAGGGCAATGCGAGCATTGAACAAGAAACCTAGGGAGGGTAAGGAGTCACAGCGGGGGCAATGACAGCATCTGTAGGTGGTAGATGCAGGTGTTGGATTTGTGTGCACTCCCTGGGGACTCCAGCTGCAGTTAGCTCATGCCAACAATGCCCCACATAAGTGCCATCCTGTTCTGGTGCCTTTGAGGACGTGTTTTCAGCCACGTGTGCGCAGCTACTCACTGTCCTTATCCAGGATCTAAAAGTCCATCATCACTTCATGCAACTCAAAGAGAGCAGTTCAGTTTAGACCTTTTCCAAAGCCACTATGTGAACTGCTTCAGGACAGACTGACATACCAGAGGTTTAAAAGTCCTCCCACCTTTTTCCCCTTGAGAACAAAATCTTCCATCACGTTCCTGCAAACATCTCAGCATTACCTAGGTCTGTCAGGAATGGCTGCCCCGCTCAAGAACTGTTAGTCTTCTCCTGCATTGGGGTGGTGGAAAATAAATCTTTTAATTAGAAACTGAAAAATATGTTGTGTTTTTTTACAGATATGAGGCTCTGGGGACCTCATTCAGTCCCTTAGGAAGGTTAAACTTCTACTTCCCACTCTCTGTAACAGTATACTGATGTCTGGGTAGAATCTGTTCTGGTGTTGGTTCAGGAGAAGGGAGTAGGAAAAAGGGACCAAATCATCATTTGTGTCATGGGGATTAGTACAGCATCAAAATAAAGAGGTCTCTGTCCTTTGGATGCCTGATAGTATGTAAGCTACACACCAAGATGAAATGTGGCTGTTAGTTCCCTAAAGCAGAGAGATGAACATTGCTTGCTCCCTCAGTATCTGCATGACTAACAAAATACTCTGAAAAATGGGACTACTGGCATTTCCCAACCATGCTCTGGTGCCACTGTGTTATGTGCAGATCCCTGTTTTTGTGAGCATACATTGCATATACTCTGCCAGAAGTGGCTCCTCAAGGGAGGAGGCAAACACTGTCTGGGATGCCTGATGGGATTAGGTGTGAGATATGCACTTAGCCCTGTCAAGACCAAAAGGCTTCAGTGCAGGTGTGGAGAAGAACTTTAGGCATCTTTAGTGACTTCCCTAGTACCGAGGAGTTACTTAGTAAAGACATGATGATATGAAAAAGATAGCCTAAATATAAACACCAGATTTCTACCCAATCCACAGCATTGTTAAGTTTGTGAGTTGGACTTGTGTTCCAGTTAAGTAATAGGAACTTCGTAGGTATAGACAGTTTGAAGGAACTCTTTCTAAATGCTGTCTTGTAATCTCTGCAAAAACATCAAGTTTTTCTCTAGATTTGTTACGACAATGAGAAATAAGTACACATATAAATACGTAGCATTTATTGTAGAATACTGCAATATATTAATTAATGCACAAACCCCTATTGCTCTTCTTATTATAACCTCTCAAAATAACATGATGTGAATGAATGAAAAATTTTTTAAAAATATATAGAAACAAATAATCTTTAGAATCTGTAAGTAATTCCCCATTTCCTCCTAAATCAGAACTTTAATTTATTACCTAAAATGTTTGTAAGACACTCTCTCAAATACTCATGCAGAACCAAATGGTCTTAATTTCATTTACCATCTTCTATCTGCTCTCACCAGTCCAGAGCCTTAAAATCCTCCTTCGTTTCCCATTACAACCCGTATCAGATCCTACTGTGCCTCCAGATCTTGGCAGATCACAGGGTAGGTCACACGCAGTCTCTAAGCAGGGGTAAAGGAATATCCATCAGGTCCTTGTACTTCAGGTAGAGATATTTTTCTGGCTGATCTAGATGGCTGAAGGGATGCAGATGCAAACAGGTGAGTTATTGATTGTGAGGGCTGAGTCTGGACATGGGTTTTGGGTTGATGCTTATTTTGTTCAGCAAAGTAGCAGAAGATGAGTTAAATCTGCAGAGGCCCAAAAAGATAATTAGAAACACCCCTGGATGACAATGGCTATTAGTTTGCCACAAGTCACTGCAGCCTCATGGAGGAAAAAAGTAAACTAGCAGTTGTCCAGGCCAAATTTACAAAGATGTGCATGTGCATAGCTCATCTCTATAAGCCTGTAGGTCACTGCTGCTTCTCTATGGCCCTGTGAGAGTCCGGGGGGGCCAGGTCTTGTAGGGCAGAAAAACGCCAGGAAACACATTTTGACAGAAAAGGGTTATGAGCCTCCCATGTGTGCTCCACATTGTCTATAGCGTGCCCTTTGATGTCGGGTTTGGTTCGTGTGAAGGCGTGAGGCCAGATCCTCATCCCCAATGGATGGTGCCAGCCCAACACACCAAGCTGCAGCGAGAGCTGACACAGTACAACCCGAGGAGAGGATCCAACCTGTCCCCAGCACACATGGCAGTTTTTTACCATTTTTCTGCTCTGTTTAACATTTTTCATTTTTTCCTTTCTTTTTTCTTACCCCTTTTCTCACTCTTTATATTTTACTTTTTTTCTTCTTCTATTTTTTCTGGGGGTTTTTTGTTTGAGTTTTTGTTTGGGTTTTTTTTGCTGGTAACTAAGAGCTTGCTGTGTTCCTCGCAAATGTGATTGTTTCCTCCCCGAATGAAGCATGGTCTCAAATTCCTGCCTTCCCGGTAGACGAAGGCCAGGGTCTGCCCGGAGCGCTGCCCTGCCAAGGGGCCGGCAGCCTGGCCGCTGTCTGGCCACGTACTTGACCTGAAACTCAATCCCCATCTCCTCCGTGGGAAGGAAGGGCTGTTTAATAGATATGACTTTCCAGCTTTCTGTCTTAAGGGGCTCGGCAGCTCCCTCTGCTTTGCTCTGTGCCCGCTTTCTGCTCTTCTTGCAAGAGATGGGTGGGAAAATATTAACAACCAAAACAGTGGGGCTCCCTTCCCCTTCCCCTTTCCTTTCCCTTTCCCTCTCCTTTCCAGCAGTGGGTTTGGATTTTTTTTTTATCCTTTCTTTTACTCTCTTAACTAAGTGAATTACTCAGATCTAAAATCACTGTTCTGAAGGTGACTTTATAGACTTTATAGGAGATTATTAAAAGAGGGATGGACAGATGCATTTATCTATGACTTTTGTACACTGAAGCATGCAGGAGAACAAAAAAAGTAGGGAAATGCCTGTTCTTTCATAAGGAGGTGTTTGAAAGCACTGATCTGTGCCACAAGAATTTTGGAAATGGCGGTTTGAGGCATGTGGGAAAGCTTTGAAAACAGAAGCACGAAGAAAAACCAGCCTCCCCTCTCCGCAGTGCACCGTGGAGAGATATCGCCCCGTTTTCCTACTGCCAGCTGGGAGCTCTCTTCTTAGAAATTCTTTTTCTTTTTTTTTTTTTTCTTGAGGCCTGAGGGTAGGATGGGGGGGATATCTGCTCATAACTCCAGGCACCGCTTGCCTCCTCTGATAAAGACAGCTTTCTGCCAGGAAGCGCCGGAGGTGACACCGTTCTGTCTCTCAAATAAGGCACTCGTGTCTCACTGCCACACCGCCCGAGCGCGGGGCAGCATAGGGGAAATCCCCTCCCTTTCCCACGGACCGTGGCGGGCTGAGCCCACGGGGTTAGGGGAGGGGATGCCATACCTGTCAGCCCGGGAAGGGGGAGCCTGGCAGACCACATCGCGAGCTCCACGTCCAAAGGGACACTGTGTCACTCCCCTTCACGTCTTATCGCATGTCCCATCCTACCATGTCGTCAAACCGGAGCATTTCCGTAAAGTTCACTCGTGCATTTATGCATACGTGTTGGTATGTGGTTACGTATATACAGTATATTTGTGTATGATTTTATATTTTTATTATGCAAAATGTATATATGAATATTCTTCAGTCGGTGTTTCTTAAAGATCTACAAGTGCACGAAACAAATAAAAGGAAGTTGTGGGACTAGCTATTCTTTAATAAGGTAACTAAAACAATCTAATATTTATTCTACTGCATTAATTTAACATAAATTAATCGTACATAAGCATGTATTTATGTAAACATATGTATAGATATTTATGAAGTCTCACACGCACCCACCTACGTGCTGGGGCTCTTCAGTCAGACCCGATGCCCCCTCCCACCCCGCTGAGCCCACGCGGACCCGCCACGCCGCACACGGAAGCACCTGGGGCGGGGAAGGTGGACGTGGGAAGAGAGGGTTATTTTGTCTCATCGCTGCTGCTCTCTGAGCTGTGAGGAGGGTGCGATATTCGGCTTAACTTGCGCATCACCTCTGGAGGCTTTATTCCTTTCCTCCTTGCCTGCGCCGTGGAGGTACAACCAATCCCCTCCCGGGAATGGGAAGGTACCCTGCGGGACGGAGTCGGCCCGGCCGTGCGGGCAACCGGAGCACACAGCCGCCTCCACCTCGCTGGTGCCGCCTGCCACCTGCCCCGCGTAAGGCGGGGAGTCAGCAGCTGTGGGCGGTAACTGGTGACAGCTCTCCACGGGCCATAGCTGTTTGTAAGGGCCCGGCTCTGCCACCCAGCTGCAATGTCCGCTGCTGTCGTGCTCGGGCCCCGATATTCCCAACCTCATCTGCCATCTGCAGAGAGCATCATTTCCCTGAAGGTCCTCCTAGCTCTCGACCGGAAAGTCTATGCATTATTTTAATAAATGGTATCATCGAGTTGAAACACACTCGTTGTCGGGCAGGGTATGGTTTACACCTAGTCTCAGGACTTAGGCCAGTAGCAGGTTGGGAGAAGAGACGCTTTATAGGTACGCCTGAGCAGTGAGGGCGTCTGTCTGGTATATGTAGCACCCCTCCTGCAGGTCCCTTGCTTTGAACTGGACTTAGGGTCCTGCTGAGGCCTGAGGAGCTTGAGGGAGGAGGCGGCCCTATCCGTACGGGCATCTGCCCTGTTGAGGTGGGCGAGAGTCTCGGGCGTGGAATGTACGGATCCCCACGCACAGGGGGCTGGGTGGGTGCGGAGAGGCTCCGGGAGCTGGAGACCTGCGGGCGATGGAGGGGCTTCCTGCGGTGTTCCTGTCGCCAGGGAGAGCGCCTGCTGCCCGGTCCCGTTAGGAAAAGCGAAGAAAGGCGGGAGAGATACTGTGGGATCGAAGCCCTCGGACTGCTGAGGGAGTTTGAACCAGATCTGCAGTGATTTCTTCTGCTGGGTGTGTGGGGAGGGAAAAAGACCTGTCCTATCTGGAATGGTGCTCCGGCTGGGGAAAAGTAACCTGAGGGCGAATTCAACAAGAAGCAATAAATGTCCTTTCGTTTGTGCTCGGAGACAAGCGGAGTGCCCCCCTCCCCGGTCACACACAGAGTTCCCCGTGCCACTTTGCGAGCACAGCCCTTGACATGTAACACGGGTGAGGCCGGGCCGGGGCAGCGTCACCTGACTGGCCCCAGGAACGGCGGGGAGAGGCTGCAGTTTGGGCAGGGACAGGGCAGCCGGAGAAACAGCGTGACTCGCCTGGGAATCAGCCTCTGTCGGGTATCTCAGCAGCCTATGCCTCGGGAACTGTCCTGGCAGTGCACCCACAGTTTCTCCCCGTACAGCACACCCCTCGCCCAACCCGCAGGGCATTTCCCGACGGCGAGGAGAAGGGTCAAATCAGGGTAATGGAGTATCCCGCCAAGTGCGCATTCATGACGGATTTCCCTTTCCCGCCACAAGGTTTTAACGGGTTTTGAACGAAGAGAAAACGCGAAGCTGAGGGATGTTGCAACGCTTACAAGGCTGAGAGGGTTCACCAGGGGGGAACTATGTACTTGGTGCCCACCGACCTGGTGTTTCGGCCTTCCTCTGAGCTATTGCAAAAGAAAGACTGCTGCTGAGGGATGCAAGAAGAGGAGCATCCGTGTGTCTGGAATGCTGAGGAGAGCACCGGCAGCTCCGTACTCCCGAGATGCTCTTGCTTTGCGCCGGGGACAAGTCCCTTGTTTTCTGGGATCAAACACGCCGAACAAACTCCTTCAGGCGCTGAATAATACCCTACAAGTCCCACTGCTTCAAAGCCTGAACACAGCTGGCCTGACCACCCGACATTGCAGGATTAGCCTTTCTGGATGAATTTTGTGCTTTTCGAAGATAAGTGCTCTTGCGGCAAACTGAGATCTTAGTTTTGCTAGGGACGGCGTTTGCAAGTTTGGAAAGAAGTGACACGAAATGTCACACGGAATTTCCAAGCGATTGGTTCAGTGGGAAAATAGGACGGGAAATGCTCCTCCGATTGGCTTTTTCCTGCTGCGTGCGTTCGGCTACCGCATCATCTCTGTGAGCTCCGGGAAAGAGCGGCCCTCTCCCTACCCTTGGCTTTGCGGGAGGAGTGGTGGCGCTGGGGCGAGGTCAGCTACCGCCGAAGCGAAGCGGCTGCTGTTCTCGGCCCGTCTCAGAGGCACAGGCTACCGGGCTGGGGCGGACCAGGCCAATACTTGCTCCCGGCGACCGCAAGGTGCAAGCTCAACCTCAGACTCGGAAAATATTCCCCCTCAAAAAAAAAAAAAAAAAAAGAGAATCCGTCGGCTACAGACAAGATCCACTCTGCTTTTCACACACACACACTTCACTGCCGCCCGGAGGTGCTGGCTGCAGAGCCCAGGCAGCATAGCTGACCCCGAGCCGGCTCTCCACGCCGAGAGACTTGCATCAGAAATATTACCCAGGGACCTGGAGCGGCTCCGGCAGTATCGACCCGCTCTTCCCCAAAAGGTATCCAGGGAATCCTTCCCCTACCCACCAAAGTCCTTTCAAAGAAAGCCAGCCCTATGTGTTAGCCTAAGCACGAAGCATCCGAGGAATTTCTATCAGGGAAACGGGCCCTTTCTGCGGAGCTGGCGGCGCTCCCCGCCGCTGCGGCCCGGCCTGCCGGGGTCTGGGGCCGCCAGGCGCAGCTCCTGGCGGGGTGTACCTTTAGGTATGGAAGCGTTTAGCGGTTTCGTGGTATTAACTCCTAACAGGGTGTGAAAAGTATTGGGGATTGAAAAAGCTGTGGGAAAGTGGATTCTTTCCAAGTCGGGCGGGCTGGAGCTTTCCTCTCCTCTACAGACGGACACCTTGCACTGCTCCTGCCGCCGGGGCCCCCCGAGGAGCAGCCCCTTCCCGGAGGCTGGAAACCAGACAGCCGGGCAGGTGCGATGCCCCTCGCCGCTTGATTGTGAACTTTTATAGCTGGAAAACACGGAATTGCTTTTTGCCACCAGTCCACTCGCCCTTGGCCCCTTGTCATGCTGCCAGCGCCATGTCACCGGGAGCGGGAGATACTGTTCGGTGGCAGTTCAGAAGGGGCCCTGGCCTCTCCGGGAAAGATCTTCCCGTCTTTTTTTTGCTCCGGGAGCAGAGACTGGGTCTTGTTCTGCCTCCAGGTGCCGCGGACCCACACCCCTGTGTTCTTTCATCCCAGTCCCTCCCGCAGCTGGCTGAACGACGTAGGCACCGTCGAGCTCCCAGAGGGACCCGAACGAAAGCCTGTGGGCTCTTCATCCAACACCCTCTTGCCATTTGGGTTTTTGGTTGGGTTTTTTGTTGTTGGTTTGGGTTTTTTTCCCCATTTTTTTTTCACCAGTACAGCCCCATTTTTTAAGTGTGAACGGTCAAAAAAATGACCATGAGATAAATATTTCAGACCTGAACAAATTGTATCAGCCATTAACACTTGTTGTAATTAAAGCAGAGATTCACCCTGCTGCCCCAGCCTCCTCGAAGGAGGATTGCCTGTGTCCACATTCATATCGGCAAGGGGGTAGGGGGGAGCAAACATCGAGTTTTGAAAAAAAAATCTTAAGCCCTGGGGCCAAGAATAGGAAAATTATTATTAATAATAATATTTTTCGGAAAAGGGTTTGTTTTCTTCTCACCGGAGAAGACCGTGGACGGCCAAGAGCTAGCTCCTGCTAACTTGCACTCGCCCCAACGACGGCTGCCTCGGGGAGAGCGGGATACTTCAGGGTCCAGTGCCGCCGGCCTGCCAGTGCCGCTGACCGGCCTCCCCGCTTGCCCAGCGCCTCCCTCCGGGTCGGTGGGGGTACCCGAGCGCGAGGGGGTGAAACCATAGCCAAGGAAGGACTCTCCGAGGGCTCCCCGTGAGGGAGCAGTGCGGTGCGAGACGCTGGAGGTGGAACCGAGCATCGCATGGCTTACCTGGCTTGGGCAAAAGGCACAAAAATAAAAACCCCTCTTTAGGAAAAATAAATACAAATCCTCCTCGAGCACACGCGAAGCAGCGTCCCAAGCGATGCTCTTGGCCAGCGGCGGGGAAAGACACCCCCGGCAGCTGCTCCACCGAGCAGGGTGAGAGCGGCCGCGGCGTCTGGCTCGCTCAGCGATTCCAAGGAACCACGAGATAAAAAGATAGGCTCCGTCTGTGAAGAAATCAATTTCTAAGCATCAGAAAGAGGTTTTAAACAAATAATTGGGAAAAAAAGCTCCCATCCGACCTGTGATTGAGGCACAGTTAAAAATAATTGCCCATGTTAAGAGACAGAAGGCCAGGTTGCAGGGAAAACTACCTTCTTTCAAAGCCCGCTAATGGCCATACGATTCATTAGGTTACTTAATCCTAATAACCTCGCTAGCATCAGTCCCGGTGACCCAGCCCATTAAGCACCACCAGCGAAACCCTATAAAACAGGCAAGGGGAATGTCCAACATCTGAGCACATTTATTAGCATTATGTTCCTGAGATAACATGCTCCCCGTTCCCCTGCATGCTGCTGCAGGCAGGTTGGGGAAAGAGGGAGCTCTGTTTCGGGAAGGGTTGAGCAGAGAATTAGGGCTCCGTGAGACGGATGGCTGGTCCCACCATCCCAACATCACTGTCACACACGTTCTCCCGTCCTCTCTGCTTTCCTCCACAGGCCCCCGTCTCTCCAGCCAAACAATAGCTACATTTGTGGCGAGCATTTTTTGCTTCTGATTAAACACAGGCCAACCAACGGCAGCCAGAGCGAAACAAAACGCAGAGAGTAGCATTTCGATCATAAGCGGGAGTTAACAACTTTTTTAAAAAGAGGAGAGGGGTGGGGATGTGAGACAAAAAGGCTTCCTTTCCACCAAAATGTGCCAGTGAGTCATTGCGTTATCACCCTTCGTGAAAAAGGCGGCTGAGAGGGAAACAGGGAAAAGGGAAGTCAGGGAAGCAGCAAGGCCGGTTCCTCCCGTGCCTTCCAGAGCTGCAGACAAACAGGACTCCTCCCCGGCATCTCCCTGCCAGGGTGAGGTCTCTGTAATTTACGACACGCGGGTTGTTATGGTATTTATCTCAACTCGGAGAGGGGCTGCTTGGGGCGTAGGCACATGCAAGCGATTAGAGAAATGGGGGGCTCTCGCTGGCCGGGGGAGACGACTTCCAGCGCGGCTGCCCCTCTCCCCCTAGCCCCAGCCCTCCCCGGGCAGGCAGGGTCGCTCCGCTCTCGGCTGGGGATGCCCCCCCGCCCCGGCCGGAGTCAATCCCTTCCTAGGATCTGCAGAGGAACAAACCGACTTCAGACTTTGACTCTCTACATTTCCCGTTTGGACACTTTCTTTTTTCCCCTCTCGATTTCTAGAGAAAAATGCGCCCAGAGGCAGCGGGATGGCGTTGTTCGCACCCTGGCCGCGCGTTAGGAGATGACGTCCCGCGGTAACAAGGGCTCCCGATGGACACCGATCCCGGGATCTCGCTGCCGTCTGCCCCTGGCAGCAGCGACGGGACGGGTGGCAGGAGCCGTGGCAGCATCCCTCACCGTCGGGATAACGCCGTGTTGAGTTGAAGGTGACCAGGCAGCGTTCAGCCCCCACAGAGAGCTGACGCGATCTCTCGCTATTTTCGCAATAGTTTTAACACGCTGACAGACATGAAAGAAAGAGAGAAAAGCCACGAGGAGGGATCTGCAGAGCCCTGCCGAGCTGCCAGTTCCCGGTGTTGCCGGCTCTGCGGTTTGCCGGTGATTAACCCTGAAGGCTGATCCTACAAGCCTCCCTCTCCGGGAGCAGTGCCCATCTTGACGATTGGGATGCCCAGGCCACCGACAGCTCCGCTGCAGTGAGGCAGAGCTCTGTGAGCCCTGTGCCACTACCCCACATCTCCGCAATTGACAGTGATCTTGTTTGTTAAAGGCTTTTTTTTTTTTTTTTTTTTTTACCCTAAAAGGATCTTTTATCTCATAAAAGGTTGCTCTGGCTTGGAACCTGTCACAACAGGAGCCTGCTTTATTTATTGGGTTATTTATTTCTTTTACACATACAACAGCAATACCCCGAACACAGTCCGACTGAAAGAAGGAGTTTCCAAAAACAAGGGGGAAAAAAACCAGGGACGGCTGGGGGAGGGAATATACAGGGAGAAAAGACAAGAAAAGGGAGGACAGAGAGGGAGAGCAAGACAGACAGAAAGTGAGGGAGAAAGAGGGAAAGCTAGAAGAAAGCAAGAAGTGGAGGTAAGAAAGAAATGGCAAGCAACCAGGGAAGCAGAAAAAAAGAGGAAAGAAACAAAGAAAGAAACACATTCCAGCCCTTCAAAATTAAAACAAGACCCGAAGTATTCATTTTGATATTAATATTGTTTGATATTAAAAACTCCGTGAACGTCAAAAAAACTTCTTGCAGGAAAAAGAAAGAGAAAAGAACTATTCTCTGGAAACCATTTGTTCACAACTAGAACTGTGCCGTTTTGGCTTAAAAACAAACCTCGAGACGCCCAACCTTGTCCCCCCCTACCCACAGCATATATCTTTTCAGCACACACTTTAAAATAAATATCCTTACGAGTCTTTCCAGAATGCCTCCTTGTTACTAATTGATAGGATACAACATACCCCCTCTGTGTGCCTGGAAGTTGACATTTAGCCCTTTAAATGCCAGGACAACATCTGCAGGGAAAACAGTCAGGGAAGCTTTGCCCTCCTGCATTGGGTGCTACCGGCGGGGGCTGGGGTGGCCGCGCCGCCCTGAGCGGGGGCTCCGCTGGCACCGGGCGAGCGGGTGCACCCCCGGCTGCCGGGACGGCCCCGAGGAGCAGCAGGCGGGCAATATCTAGGTGCAGATCTCACCGGGAAAGAGCCCCCAAGCAGGAGAAAGAAGAAATAGTACTTTTTTTTACTCTTCCTGCAAGGTCTTAATTTTACAATGCTTTCCGTCCCGCTGTTCAGCAAGCAAAAATAAGCCCAGGTAAAATCAATGCCTAGTCTAAACAGAATTTAATAAAACAGCGAAAAGGTGTCCAGCTTGGAAAATACGGGCCGAATCGACACGTTTTTCGTCCCAACAGAAAATCAATTCATCCTCAAGGACACTTTTGTAGAACGTTTAATTGGTAAAATTTTCCTGTAGCTGTTTTGTCCGAGAAGACTGCTTATCGTTACAAAACCCGCAGAAAGCATTGACAGTGTGATCTTCTGTTTTGGAGCTTACAACAGGTGTCAGAGCTCTCTTCGGGAAGAATGAAATATATATATGTGCGTGTGTTTGTGTGTGTTTGTATCGTTAAATAAAACCCCTAGTTTGTTTTAAACCATACGTGTACAAAAGAAACATCAGAAAAATGTTACCATTTTAAACACCTTCTATGCTTATACAGCTTAGACTCAGTCAGAATATATTATATGACCTTATCATGTTTCAATCTCTATTTCTTGTAGCTTTTAATGAGACGCTGCAATAGGAACCATCGTCGTCCGTCTTTAATAAGCTGTACGTTTTTAATCTGTACTTTTAATCAGGTTACTGTACGTCTTCTTATGGTTGAACAAGTCAAAAATACCAGTGTTTTCAAAAACAAGACGCGGGAGTAAAGGCATGGCGAATGACGTCACAGTATTGACATGTATTACGATGCTCACGAATTAAAAACTATGATGAAGCACCTGCTTAAGGTGATATAACTCTAGAGGATGAGCTACGGTTGGCTACCGTCCCTTCTCGTCTGCCGCTCTCCAGAGTGATATTCCCTTCTTTCAGCCAAGAGCCGGGGAAAAAATACGTTTAAAAAACCCCGAACTCGTTGTCCGGTAGAAAACATAACGTCTAACGGCTGTTTTACAGAGTAGGAACTAGAGAAAAAAAAAAATCGTGTGGAGTGAGCCCTTACCAGGGCGATGCACAGCTTTTTTTATCCATGCCCTCACACGTATGTTTATGACCACATATTTCTACAGCTAGCGCTTAAAGCAACAGCAACGTGTTCATGGAGAGGGAGTGCGAATAAAACCCTCAAAGGTCTAGTGATTTTGGGTTGCTGCTTGTTTTAGGGAAGCTCCAGAAAGTTTAAAAACTGTGTGGTGGTAATTTTTCCTTTCCTTTGGCATCACTTACTCGGAGAGCGCAGACATCCGCTGCGCTAGGTACGGGCTGGACAGAGGGAAGGGGCTCGGAGGCGGGCGAACTCGGGCTACCCGGCCGCTGCCTCCTCCCGCCGGGAGATGTGTCCGACGAGCTACCGCCAGGGCACAGCATGACACCCCTCTGCCCGGCCACGGTGCGCAGGGAAGGGGCACACCCTCCCCTGCAGAAGCCTGCCCTCCAAACGACGGTTTTGTGTCTCCTTTTCTTTCTTCCCCGGGGCCCCCACGAAAGTGAAGCCAGAAACAGTTTCCTAATGGCAAACTGCCTGTTTCAGAGCACTTTAAGTTCCAGCCTGGCCCCAGGATACAAAGCACAGGAGGATGCGTATGCATCCACGCTGCGGTGGATTCAAGGAGAGGGAGCAATGAAATACTGAAAGTACTCGCAGCCAGCAGTTCACCGCAGTGCCCATGGCAAGACGGGCTCCGGCGGAGACAAGGGGTCCCAGCCTCTGGGTTGCTGCTGCGCCAGTCTCACACGCCCCAGCCAGCGCGGCTGCGGAGCTCCGGCAACGGAGAACCGCGGGGGTCTTTTTGGGTGTGGTTTTATGTTTGGGTTTTTTTGGTGTGTTTTTACTTTTTGTTTTGGTTTTGTTTTGTTTTCCCAGGAAATGCCGAATCCACACGCAGAAAACTGCAGAACGGGAACTAGAGGCTGCTCTGCGCTTCCCTGTCCTTGCTCTCGCCCAGCTGCCCTCGGCCACAGGAGCTCCCCGAGCCTGTCTGCCTTCCCCGAGGATGGATGTGTTTCGTGCCCCTGCCGCGCATGGAAACCCAAGCCATCCTGCGAACGACATGCTGCCTAAATAAAGATAAAACATGCTATACATCACAGATTTTCCCAGTTATTCTGAATGAGTTGTCGATTCCTCCCCACTTCCCACCCAACCCCCTGCCCCCCCGGCACACGTACAATGATAGAAAATGGTTTTAAATGACGAGGGGTCACGTAGAGCCATCCTGATCGTTTAGTAAAAATAACAGAGCTATTATGGAGCTGAAGGAAGGAGCCAGGAAGTTCACTCACGTATAGTTCAATACTGTGCCTCGACTGAACGCACACACATAGGCAAATATATATATACATGTATGTACAAGCAGAGGGATCGTCCCATGGGAGCCCCCTCAGCACGCTCTCATTAGGCCGTAAATGCACACATGCGTGCACAGATGACAGCCCGCACCCATGTATGTAGAGGAGGGGGGGGACTCGAATGGTCTGCTTTTGTCTTCGGGATGGAAATGCACATAAAGCCTTTTATGAGAGCTCGGGAGACAACAGTTGCTCACTAATCTACTTTTCTTTTTTTTTTTTTCCCCCCCCCTATCTCTATTGCCTAAAACTGGAAATAATTAAATTCTTTAAAGGTTTACTTTCGAAGTCGTGGCTGGAGTAAACTATGATTCAGGTGTAAATAATTACCAAAGTTATGAAAGCAGCAACTGCTACATGTGGTTTACTCATTGCTTTCTTTTTTTTTTTTAATCGTTTGATCATTTTCATCCCTAACTGTCTGCCAAATTCACATATTTGTAATTTACAAAACTTTATCGTCCCTACCAGGATAGGAATGTTGTACATTAGTTTCTAGACCCGTCCTTCCCTGCCCCGGTAGAGAAGCCTGGCTGGAACAAACTGGATGCTCCTCAAGAAGCCATAACTCTATTACCCCGGTATTTGTAAAAGCTTTTCATATCAGTTTAGAGAAATTAGAACTGAATAAGGGATGCTTCCCCTTTCATAAATGCTACCAGACCTACTCGATTTTAGACTCCGGAGAAGAAATGAATTATTAAAAGAAAGAAATTGTTTAAACACAATAGATCATTGCCCAAATGAAAGCACTCCCTGGGGCAAAATTAGAAGAATTTTGCCCAAGAGCACGAAAATAGAAGCATCCGTTAAATGAAAGCCTTAGAGAAATAGGAGAAACGTGGACATATAATATACACCGTAAAAACAAAACCTCAGGATTGATTTAATTCCTGTTTTCTTCAGCCTGTGCCTACATTTTTTTTTCTTTTGACTACTCTACAATTTCAACCTATTCTTCACCACGGTAGAAAAAGGCAGGAAAACGAACTTTTTTTCGTGCCTGTGTCCCATTTTAAAGTATTTTTGCATAGTAAGCCACCAATTGAATATGCTCTGGTGTTGTAAAAGTGTTTTTTATCAGGCTGTAAATTACTGTCACTCCGACAGGGCAGCCGGAAATGTAAATCACACCGTGGAGCAGAAGTTATGAAAAAGTTTGTTCCCTTTTCTGCGTCCCAGGGAGATCGAGGGGCTGCTGGATTGGGAGGACAGGGGAAGGGTTGTTTACTATTTTTCTCCTCCACCAAGCTGTTGCCTTCACGATGCCTGGGACTTTGATGAGAAAGAACGGACAATGTGCAGAGTCTCTTTCTGTGACACCCAGGCCATGGCCACTTGGGAGGTCTTTTGGCCTAATGCAACCACAGCTAACTGCTCCCAACAGGAGGCTCTGTGGATCAGGCAGGGTCACAATTATACTTCTGCTAAAGGCAAGAATTGTTTTGTTGTTTGGTTTTTTGTTTGTTTGGTTTTGGTTTTTTTATAAGCAGGGACACCCCCCCCCCCCCCCCCCCCCCCCAAAAAANAAAAAGGGGCGCGGGGGGAGGAGGGGAAAGGAATGACTTGGAAGAAGCGATTGAATTAACGCCTTTCAATTCAGCTGAGGTAGGAAAGACCGAGAGCAGGGTTAGTTAGACCCATTTTCAAGAGCCATGACCAAAATCAGGTTACGTCCATTTAGAGGGAAGTTTTAGGGAATGAGGTCCGGGACGTTTTGCATGGGGGTTATTCCGACCTCGGGGCTGCCGTGCCAAATCGTCCATCGGGAGCAGTAGGCCTTCCCCGCGTTCGTGCAGAGTGTTTTGGGGTCTCATCCGCTGGCGGGAGTCCTCTGTGGTGCCAGATATTTGACGGGCATTGCTCCTCTAAGGTGAGGAGGAGAGGGCTACGCAGCTACAGTCTACAACGAGTCCTTAAGTATCACCCACTTGCGCGAAGGGTGAGAAGGGCTCCAGGAGGAGACACTACATCGCCTGGGCCTCTGATTTCGGCACTCGGGCTGTGCTAGTATTTTCTGAGGGTGAAAGGACAGGAATGTTGAAATACATCATACGTCTCGAAGAGGGGGATTTTTCTGGCGCTATTAAAACCCATGCCTCTTCCATTTATGTGAAGAGGTTAAAAAAAGCGGGAATGATGGAAGAGGAGGGTCTCCCGACTTCCGCCGCTTACCAAGGCGGCGGCCGGTGCCCGTGATGGAAGGGGGGCCTCCGAGTTCGCAGTTGGTTCGTACTCCTGGCTAGCCGGCCGGGTGTGCGTCCAGCGCCCCACGGCTACCCTTCCCCTACTCCACCCGCTCTTCCTCCGGTCCTCATTTAATAAGTCCGCAAATTCACGTCGCTCCGTTATTACCCCCGGTAGCCCTAACTCCGCCGAGCCGGGGGCTTTGGGCGGATCCGGCTCCCGGCTGCTGCCTCCTGCCGCGGCGGGCGGGACAAAGCGAGGGGGCTTACCTTGTCCCCCTATTCCCACCCCCTCCCCGTGCCTCGGGCAGGGGAACACCTCCGACGCCCAGCTCCGGGCAACTTCTTGCAGGCAACGAGATCCGACCGCGGGAGGGGGGACGGGCTCCGGGGACCACCCCGGTCGCCGGCCCCGGCCCCGCTCCCCGCCGCTCCCGCTTACCTGGACGAGGTTCCCCGTGCTCGGCGACCGGCTCACAGCGGGACGTGGGCGAAAGGGGAGGCCTAGGCCCCCTTGGTGGGGAAGGGCCCGGTCATGTTCCCCCCCCGCATCCCAGATTGAGACGGCGGGAGGAAAAGAGACGGAGAAGAGAGGAAAAGCCTTTTTTTTCCTCCCCTTTCTCTCCCCGTTTGAGACGGAGTGACCCGCAGTATCTGGAGAAGGTTTTTGAAGACGTTTGGGAGGGAGGGAGAGAGTTTTCTGCTGAGAAACTCAATCTGCCATACAGTAGCTGCTGCATCTGGGATCTGTCACCGCTGACAGCACCACAGGGCACAGACATGATCTTCCGCACAACACTGCAACTCCCCAAAATACCCTCCCTGCTCCTAAGGTATCTGCCGGGTTGCATCGCGCTCCTTCGCCAAAAGGGGGAAAGCAACCTGACCCCCGCAAACAAACACACCGAGGGGAAGGCATAAGAGAGCAAATTCCTCTCCCTCTTTCGTTCCGCGGTGTTGAACACGCGGCCGCCGAGAACGCAGGACGAGAGGCGATGTCATGCTTGGAGGGCGCAAAGGCCATAAATGTCCTCGCGCCGCGAGATTGCCGGGAATTACTTTAATGAATAATTTCGGAGACAGTTATGGCTTTAGGTAATTACAGTGCGGCTCTATGAAAACCAGATTTGGCAGAGGCAGTCAAGGCCGAGCCGTGCGCTTCGGCTCTGCCTTGCTAGCCCGCTCCAGACACCTCCCCCCCGCCCCGTGTCGCCACCCGACCTCCGGCTGTCCCCGGCCTCATGCACCCCCCCAACTGCCGAGATCCTCCTTTGGACAGCCCTGCCAGCAACTTTGCAAAGGCTGGAGGCTTGAGGGAGGAGAAGAACCTAATACTACTAATGTTGCTTTTAATATTTTCCTGCTCCTTTATTTTCTGGCAGTATATTTCATTGTCTTTTAGGCCAGTTTTAGAAAACTTCCCTGGGTTTGCACGCGTATTCAGCTTTTTAAGAAGTTCATTATACGCAGCTGTTGCAGCCTATAGCCACATATGGCATGCAAATAGGGACCCCTATAGGAGAGTCGGCCTCTCTATTACCCCCACATATTTGTTCAGCAGAGGGTGCCGGCAAAACGAGTGTACTGCTATACATTAAAATAGAATTATACATTTTTCTCCCGAGTCCTTTGGGCAACGCAGGGGCTTGTTCCTGCTTTGAACAGCCTCCACGGTTACCAAATGAACGGCTCCGAGATGCGGGCACGCCGGTCTCCATTGTTTCACTAACGTGTTACTGCTGTTCCCAGAAGCCCGCTCCAGGCGGCAGCCGTACCTAGACCCCAGCTGTGGTTGCAGACCCCTGTGCCTTGCCCAGGTAGGCCCACAGGACCCGGCCTGCTCCCCTCCAGGGTTCGCCCAGCCTCCGCTGGCGGGGAGACGGCTCCAGCCTCAGGACTGGAGACTCCCCGGGGAGAGGTACCGGGGCGACAACCTCAGCCCTGCTGCAGAGCCGTCACTGGTCAGAGCCCTCCCTTAAAGCCCAGCGGTGGGATTTTGCTGGGATTTTTTTTTTTCCGGTTAGGGTTTGTTTCACAGGGTCATTTTTTTTCCTTTACTTTTACAATTTATTTTTTAAAATTCACCTACCCCGCCCGACCTCCTGGATCGGTGGCTGTGGCGGGAAGCCGAGCTCACAGCATACCGTTTGCACTGATTCATAAAGGAAATAGCTCCTTTTCCTTTCGAGATTACAGATAGACACAGCGGACCGTTGCGGTATCTTAGGGGATTTATTTTATTTTATTTTGCTGGAACAAAGAAATGGAAGTTGTTTTTTTTTTTTTTAATTTATTTGTAGGGTCGCGCGAGGTTGTTTCTTTTTCCCTCTTCCTCCTCCTGGCAAGCGTATTTTACCGCGAGAATTTAATCCTTCAGATAAACAGTCTAACATTATCTTTTTCCTCTGGAGACGAGATCAACTGCTTTTTCATCCACCACCACCACACCACAGCCCCCGCCCCCGCTCCTTCCTGGTAGTAGCACTGATTGTAATGTACAGCTGAACAAGTGTCAGCCGTCCAAGACTGCTAAGCGGAGGCTTACGTTGTATTTATTCAATTATTAACTTTTTTCCTCCCCTTGGGGGAAAAATAAAGAATGGTACGAAACATAAAAAAATAGTAAAGTAAAAAGTTTGTGAAAATAAACGTAACAAACATGGTCTTGGGTCCTGCTGAGCCCAGACTTCCATGCTGGTTGTTTAGCGTTATCGTCAGCCTGCCCCAGATCTCAATTAGAGGCGATTCATTAGGATTTAATAGCAGGTGCAAAGCCATCTTCTCGCCAGCAGTACTGCCGTTTGGTTAGGGAATCGTCGTCTTCTACAGCAGCCTCCAACTTTCCCGGCTTGTTGTAAACCTGACTACCACTTTGGATAGCGGGGTGTCGGCGCGCCTGCAACTGCCCGCACGTAAGCGTTGCACTGTGTTTGGCTAATTTCTCCCTGCCAAGACATAAGGTGGAAATCTGCCTGGCTCGATATTTGTTTTGGAAGACAGCACTGTGAGCGAACGCGCCGGGAGAAATCGGGCTGAGATAAAGCAAACGCTGATCCGGGGGTTGGCGTGGGTGAGTGGAAGAATTACACGGCCAGCGGAACCGCTTTTGCTTTATCAAAGTCTCAAACAGACAAACAAACAAACAACCTCGGCGGCAAACTCCAGAGATGCCGGAGCCTTCGGGGGCTCAGAACCTGGCTGTGCCGAGGAGCCCCGGGGCGGGAATGCCGCGTTCCGCTGCACCCGCATCCCAGCTGGCGGCCACGGCCGGGCCGGGGCTTGGAAAGCGTCGCCGTGATTACACCCAAGTGGAGAGCAGGATGGCTCCGAGCCGTCTGATCTGACGTCAACATGTCTCTAGCTCCTCGCTGCAAGATAGAGGGAGCAGAGCCGGGGGAGGGACGGCTCTAATCATTCCCAGATGTCTCTAATAGCAGATATAAAGACTTATATAGTGTCTGAGAATAAATTTGTAATCAATGCTCTAAAATCGCATCATCAAAGCGATGGTATTTCTAGAGGAAAATGGGGTTGGGGGAGGAAAAGCTGTGGAAGAGGGAGACACACACCACAATGGTTTGGAAGGTGGAGAGGGAGGCACGGGGAACACCAGAGAGGCACTGGCCGTGCGAACCACCCGGCTTTGCTAGAATTTATGTGAATATATAATTCAGATAACAACTCTACTTTACTCTCCATTGTACGTGACTAGCTGAAACAGCTGAACAGTAATTGGCCAATTAGAAATAGAAGGATCGGAGCTGGTTTGCAAAGGCACATATTTAATGGCCCGCAGAAAAAAAACCAAACCCAAATTAAAAATATATAAAACATTGATAAGCCCCTCGTTACAGCAGAGGGGATTACGTCTTTAGGCGTGCGGAATGCGTTTCCTTCCCATAGCTACTCGGAAGTTTCTGGGTGCATTTGTGAGTCGCCGGACAAGTACGTGTGAAAGAGGATTAAGGTTAGGTTTCCAAGTGCAAAAGGAGAATATTTTGTTTAGAGGTTTTATTATTAACCTTCTCTAACCCCCCTCATCGCCCACCTTTCAAGCTTGTGCTGCCTCCACGGCATTCCCTGGTCGTGTTTATATCCCTGCATTTGCTCGCGTATGTCCCGGCGCTTTTTCTAGGGGTGTCTGCGGCTTAGCCAGAGAGGCTCCGTTGCACCTCTTTGACAACGATAGGAAATAAGCACTAATTATTGCAATAATCTTCTGAGGTAGAGA
>WEIV01018587.1:116508-129345 GCA_013390005.1 Calyptomena viridis
CCCTTCGGTCTCATGTGAATTAAGCTAAATTGCAAATTAAGCTAATTTCTCCGATTCAGTCGGGGAAAACCGTAGGGAAACGGGGACGAGGTACCGACGCTGGGTGGTCGGAAACCCACATCTGCTGGGGACTCCTGTACTGACTGGCTGGGAGCTCCGCAGCCACACCGAGACAGGCCCTGTGAGGAGCAGACCGGGGCAGAGAAGTGCCTAACCAGAGCCTGGGCCGCGAGCCTTCCGTTCATTTACTTCTTTATCGTACCTTTCTTTTGAGGAGCGTACGAGACCAACAGGGAGGTTTTGGGGTACAGGACGCCACCCGGGCCCTGCGGCCCTGCGTAAGCACTGCGGTAGCCGGACCCACCCACCCCCGTACCAGCGTCAGAATCTTCCTTCAGAGTTTTCATTAAAGCAAAGAAACAATCAGACACACAGAAGTATCCTCAGGGTAGGCATCCCGTCCTTTGCTTTTGAGGTGCTGCACTAGGTGGGCATCTCCCTCGACGGCTCTCCTCCCCATAGCTCCCAAAGTACCGGGGTGCCGGTTATTTCTCCTTCCGACCGGCTGCCTACCACATTGCTCAGTCGCTCGGTGCACGGCTTGAAAAGCCGAGACGCGTTTGAATTTATAGTGCATGATGTCATTGACCCGGGACAAAACGTATCAGAAAGGGGTATCGTTCTTGGATTGATTTGGGGACGCTGGAGCAGCCCGTGTCCCAGGGATGCGACGGATCCTATCCCAGGGCTGTCGCTTATGAGTTCGTGAAAGAACATAAACCCTCAAGAAAACGGATTTTTTTTTTTTTAAAGAGGCACGGAGAAATATAATTTGGAGGTCAACATGTCAGTGCGGGTTAATGAAAAGGACTTGTGTCTAATGGGCCTGCTTGCACCCTCTCTTGCACTCACAGAACCTGGATTTCAACGCCCAGGGCAGAGGGCGGGATCGGGCCCAGCAGGCCCTGCCGTTGGAGGTGGAAGACTCCTGGTTTACGTTCCTATTATCGGTAATGAACGCCCACATATTACAGGCATGATAATCTCGCAGCCGTTGTGTACACAGAAAAAAAAGTCAGGGACGAGAAAAAAACAAGACAGTGACCATTTCGTAAGTCTTGATGAAGTCGCAATGATTTGCGGTAAGCGCGGGACCCTACGTGTTTTACCACTGCATGTGCAAGCAATTATTCGAGGAGTGCTTATATTTGTGATTGAGGATCCAGAGTTGCATTTAGACCCTAGACAGGAATCACAGTAAGAAAATAAAAACATAACGAACTCCAAACAAGATCCCTTCTTTGTCAGAAGAATGATAATAAAGACCTTACAAAATTCTACAGTGAATGCAGTATGTCTCTATTTATTAGAATTGTTATATATAAATTTCCGATACATGCACATGTATAAACACGTACAAGTATACAGACAAACATAATGTTCTTCCACGTAGTATTGTTTGCATTCCCGGGAAAGAATATTTTAAGCTGCTCTTGAGCGCAAAGCTGATAAAATAACTCACGAATGTCATTGACTTCATTAATAAATATTTTGTCCTACAGCATCTGAAGTTTAGGCTTTGGAGAAAGAAAAAGGTTAGGCTGGCATCGTTTTGGGTTTAGGCTAACCAAAATCAACGCTTCTATTGTCATTCTTCATGGAAAGTCTCCATTTAACCAGGATGGGGTTTAAGAAGCATTCATAGATCAAAGGTAACCTCGCTTGGCTTAAAAAAAAAAAAAAAAAATCCCTCTGGAGCAGTGAAAATTAACTGCAATTTGGCCCTAACTACAAGCTCCAAAATGTCGGTGTCATCCTGCTGATGCCCCCCGCGCCGTGTACCTGCTGCACTGCACCCCGCTCCCGCTTGCCCGGGACCGGCTTCAGCACATGAACTTGTCTGAAAACTCAGTGGCTGAGTCCTGCAAATGTTGGCTGCACACTTGTTGGAAGCATCAGTCCGCACCGCAATTCCTATATGCGTATCTCGGTGTAATTGATCTGGCTGAGTGAGGTCTTTTTGGTAATTTGGATACACCAAGTCTCCAGTTAATGACATATAATCAGCCCTTAGGTCGCTTGGTCATTCTCTTGTTACAAACCCCTCCTGCTCTCTCTGATCTCCTTTCAAACTAAATTTCACACAAACAAATAAAGCAAGACAGGGACAAGTCCTTAAACGCAAGAGAGAAATATTGGAGAATTGCTTGTGGGGAACTATAAACATTTTTTAAAAGGAAAAAGCGAAAAGATAGCACAGAACATCTTATCGAGAAAGAGAGCATTGTGTACAAAACACGGAGAGAAAACCGATCTGGGTTCTGTTAAAAGTGACATAAAATTAAAATAATATAATTACAAACAGAAATGTCATTACATAAACAGAAGACCGGAGATTTTACTAGAAACGCGCGGCCGCGTACTGTAATTTGTTCGTACAGATGATACAACCTATCCGTGGATATGCAAAATGTTTATTTGCTTCACTTTAGCAGGAAAATTTTTTTTCAGTCTTCTTTTCAGGAAAGCTAAGAAGCCGGAAAATAGAGAACTGAGTGTCATGTACCTCCCCAGACCTGCAGGGAAACGAATCCGAGGCCAAAACGTGTGGGTGTAAATACGACAACAAAAATAAATATTTTACATCACCTTGCAGAACTTATTTTTCTAAGTCAACACTTTGTGTTTCTGCTTTTCACTTTTGCTTTCCTCTAGGGAGAGACAATGCTCACTTTATATTTGGTATGCCCTAAAAGTTTATTTTGATCTCAGTCCAGGTGTGTATATATATACATACATATATATACATACACATATATACATACACACACATATTTATATACATATATACATCCCATATACATACATACACATACACACACTCAACAGGCTGATGGTGACGTATGAGCAGAGGCTGGTGCGGTGGCCGGGGAGCGGGGCGAGCAGACATGCTCTAGGTGAGATCCCAGGGCCCTGCAGGCATCTCGTGAAAGCAAGCCCCATTTTTCGGAACTAAAGTTGATTTATAAAACAGAGAGAGAAGAGCTCTCAATGTCGTCCAAGTGTTAGCACTTTGAGAAAGCAGCCTGAAGAAGAGGACTGTGATCCACACTCCCTCACAGGCATTGGCGCATTTCAAAATATTATCAACATTCGTTTTACTAGAAATCTCATTTGTGTGTAATACAGGGCTCAGACAAGCGCTAATTGAGCACGTAGCGTGTGCGAGGTTGCGAGAATGAAGTGCCGGGGCAAGCTCACACAGCAAGAGAAATGGGAGCGATGGATACACGGAAGGGAGTGTCACAGGCCCCCTCGCAGTACGTGTTGGCGTGACACATACCGCTACATGTTTAATACGTTCCCGGTCCTTACAGCATTTCTAAGGGCCTTTTTTCTTTTCCCTGCCCGCCTTTGGGTTACTGGGTTGAAGCAGCCTGCGATCTGACCCGGTACGTCAAGGGGCGGCGGGGGCAGAGCCGTGGTGCCGCGGTCCCCTCGGAGAGCACGCTCGGGAGCACGGGCCGCCCCCGCCGGGAAACACCGGGGATGCTCAGCCTCGCCCCGACACTGTCCCGGCGGGGCCGCCGCCACTCTTCGGAATGCTGAGGGCTGAGGGGGAGGTGGCGGGCTGACCCCTCTGCCCACCACACCTCCCGGGGGCGGGCGGCCCCGGTGGCGCCCCGCGGGCGGTGCCACACCCGGGAGGAGCTCCGCCGGGCTGGGGGCGGCTGGAAAGGGTTAAGCGCTTCCCCTCCTCCTGCTGGAGCCCCCTGAATGCCACTGCTTTCCTCTAGAGGTCTCATTAGGGAAACCCTAACTGCTATTTTCGACGTTTCCTCAATCAAGCGCCTTTAAATAGAGCTCCACAAACAAATTGGCGGCAAAAAGCGCAGATCTTGTCACGGGCGACGCCGAACCAATATTTCACCCTTGTTTGCTTTGTAATTACAGCCTGGCTTGTGGCTACCGACATACCGGGGCGAGCTCCCCTTGTCCCCCCCCGCCTCTGCCGTACGGCCCCGCAGACACCTTTCCCGGGGCACGGGGTTGAGCGGGACCGCCTGCAGGAGCCACTGAACGAGTGATCTTCGGTCATAATCAAAAAACCAAACTCAAAAAGCAGAATCTCCCCGTCCAAATGCTGGGGCTTTTTGTGTGTGTGTGTGTGGTTTTTTTTTTTTTTTTCCAAATCCAGCTCTGAAGCCACGAGCTTTCCAGCAAAAAAGACATTTCCTCCGAGCGCCGCTTTGCCCTCCATGCCCGTCTGTCCCCACGCAGGGCAGCCCGAGAGGTTGGTTTGCTCTGCCGGCTTTGCTTCGTTTCTCTCTGTTAAACCACTCTTAGGATTTCTTATATTTTCCACAGCTGCTTATTCTTGTTTGACTGTTGTACAAAGCCGCTTTAAACCTTCGTCAGGAAGAATAAAAGTAAAATCTGATTGGACGGGTTCCTACAGACTTGTGGGCTGGTGCGGGTCCACCTCGGTACCTGCACAACGACCCCTCTGCACACATCAGGTCTCGATAAGCCTCGTTACTGAGGCTGGGGGCAGCCGTATCAACACAAATAGGAACTAATTCGATTATGTCTGAAAGCCGGGGTGTAACAGAGGGGAATTTGGCGTTTATGAACTAAGCTGCTATATTTGCTTTGCTATAAACCGACGAGAGTATTTTATGATGCAGTGGAACAGTACAACACAAAAGGGAAATATGGCAATAAATCTCTTTTTATGGATTCTCTTTAGCAGCAAAACACAAAGATTCAACGGTTTTACAACTCAACTATTTTGCAGGTATATCTAAAGATACCTACATAGAAAAGAATACTGCATATTCCCCGTTCCAGCCCACCCTGGACGGTAGAAATCCAACTCTGTCCCCCTCAGTTCAGTGGCGAAATTCCCTGTGACTTCCATGGGAGCAACAATGGCACAAAAGTTCACATCTGACCACTGCAGGGATATGCTTCGATTATTTATGGTGCCACTGGCACTACCCTTTCATAGTTTACTGATACACAAAACTTTTAGTCAGAATTAATGTTCCACCTTCCATTTCATGAGAACATTAAGCTGTTTTCTTTCTGATTATTCCAGTATTATTAAAGTTTGAGATAATTTATGCATCCATAGAGCCAAACTACAGCTTTAGTTTCATAGGGACATTTTTTTTTCTTAAGAAATGATTCGCACGTTAGGACGAAGATAGGTACTTCAGGGGAAGGATTTCAAAATGAAAAAAAGGCTAATGCTCCTTGAAGTAAGTGCAGGTTCTGTGTATAAATCCCTTTGAGGATTTAAACCCTGTATGTTTTTTTTCAGAGTCATGTTCCACTGTAAAAGACATTCATAAATCCTCACACTGTTTTATACAATGCAAGCATATTTGCATCAAAGGTGCTAGGCATTTTTTTTAATCCATCTCCATGCCTTGTTTTTGTTCTTTCTTATGATCAAGTCCTGATATGCTTACCCTGAGCACCTAGATCCAGGTTTAGGTCACTTAGAGAGCAAGGAATAGGTGGTAGGTCCAGTGGTCTGCTGCTGAGCTGCAGTGATTTGGAAGTGCAGATTTTGAAACACTTGCTTCACATATCTCACAGTGGAGGGCTTTTTCTGTCTCAGCATACACACATTCATGCAGCATGGTGCTTTAAGAGACTGGTCACTTGGAAGTCGAGCAGCTATGAAAGCAGAATGCAGATGCAGCATATGCAGTCAAACATATTCTTTTAAAATAAATACTTTTAGCTTTTTCCCCCTCATGTACTGCTAAATGGATGTCACATTGCTTTTTTTTTTCCTGTGCTTTTTTTTTTTTAATTTAACTGACGATGGGATTTAGGGCCCTGATTTTATTAAGAATGGTCAGTTCAGATACGTCAATCCTAATCATGTGTGGAACAACACCTACAAAACATATCCATGGGAAACATAAAGATGTCAAAACCAGATGCCATCAGTACAAGTTGTGCTGCTTAAGCCAACTGCTCATCAGAGTGGCACCTATTTCTATGACTTGAGGTCTTGCATGTGTTTATTGTCAGAAAAAAATTGTATATAGTCGAGCTAGGTCATATACCATTACCAGGAGGCAGAGCACAGTGCAGGTTGGTTTTACTGTTTCTCACTGAGCAAAGTAGCGTGGACTGAGCTCCATTCTGTTGCACTAAATGACTGCAAGCACTTTTAAAAAGTCACTTCAAGGACTGCTACACTCCAATGCAGTTTGCAGCACAGAGTAGTGGGAAAAGTGAGTACTACATATGCATACATCTTTGCTCACCTGGAGGCCAGCATATGCCTTGCATCCTCTGGAGTCCACAAAGGGCTTCCCCTGATACCATTTTTGTACTATTTGTAAAGATAAGTCCAAGCTTGTAAAAACAATACATGTCCATTTTTTGTGATATGTGCATGCACGCATCTGGGCTGCATGTGTGGAAAAGTAAAGACACACACTACAGACAATTTCATATGTGCAATTTTTCAAGTATGGGTCTATAATATGGCACATCTACAGTGCAGAAAATGATATTTTTCTGCAAAGGCGGGTGTTTAAAGTGTCTTTCAAAGAAAAAATGCATTATTGTTTGCAGTAGCACAGTTAATAGCAGTTTATTTCTCCTGGTGGCTGCTGAATTTTTCTGCAAACCCACCATGATGGAGTGTTACTCCCAAACAGCAACCTGCACACAGCAATCAGAATATTTCATATATTCATTTCTATAGGCTTATGTTATTAAAATTAAAAACATCTGCTTTAAGGAATGCATATTTTCTGGATATAAATGCTTCTCTACTCCCCCAGTTATTTCAGCTACTCGAGAAACAAAATGTGATCCTAAACAGTCACTGCATTGTTTGACACAGTAGCAAATGGAACAATGCTGCCCTTAATGTTGTTGTTGTTCAATGGACAATTGAAATTGGATAAAGGCTTTCATCTGGGAACACTTTTCTAGTACCTCTGTAGGTAATGGGAGTCCTATTGCACACCGCTCTGTGACCATCAGGCACTGCATACTGGCCAAGGTTCACTCTCATTTCGCCAAGACACCTCCAGAAGAGATGAGTTTGTGCCTGTGATAGGCTTTTAAGTGCTTGTCTGTTATCAGTTCCCCAACACGGTTTTGCAACTGAGGAGAGCGGTGAATGGGGCCCCAGCTGCCTGTGCTTCAGATGCTATCGACTAATCCTGATTAGGGGCACCGCGGTTTAGAAATTCCTCTGCAAAGTCAGAGCACCCTTTGAGTACCCCTTAAAAATTGTTGGGAAAATCTTTGATACTTGTTAGCTTCTCCTACACTGAAGCTAAACTGGGCATGCCTCTATGAGTAGTTATGTGTATTGACTACCACATAGCACATTGATTACCGTGCTAATGACATAAGTGCAACCAACATCAAAGGGGAAGTTGCACGGAGTGTGGTGGTATTTCCAAGAGACATTTTGTTTCTTTTGCCAGTCAGGCTGACTCTAAACAGAGAAAAGCCCGAAAAGCTGCAAATGGGAAGTATCGGTTCTGCTGACACGGGAATAAAGAAAAATGGAAGATAATCCGGCGGAGGACACTTCCCTAAACTATACGTAGGTGGTGCATGGCTAAGAAAGCATTATGTGACACACGAGTGTGCACGGTGCTACCAATAATAGAAGTTAATGTCCTTTTCTTACTCTGACTCCTTATAAATCTGGCACTGGATACATCTGGGTGTATCAGAAATGATGTATAAATGAAGACTTAGACAAAATATCTGTTAGTGTAAACTAAGTCAAAACCCCCAAATACCTCAATGCCTATCTATATTTTAGAAAAGATTATAGTAGTAAATATTAAATATTAAACATATATTATTATTATTTATTATATATTAATATGTAATATTCAATAATTAAAATATTTTTTCTACATTGTGAAGAATTGGTCCTTCTTTTGGATTACAGGTAAAAGATTATGGACACAAATTCTCTTTCAGTGGTGTGGATGACCTCCAGGCCATTTAAAATCCTGATAGCCACTACACCTTTTCATGGTTGTTGTCAACAGGAAATTTGATGTTTGTGGGGTGGATGCTATGAAGTTATGAATAACACAAAACAAGGACTTTAAATTCTAATATTGTTTATATCCTATATATGTTGATAAACACATCTACACATACATGTTCACATATACATAGGAATCTGAAAAACCCCACCAGGATCTAAACATTTCCTTTCAGTATTTACATCTTAACCATGTTAGTCAGTGTTCTAGATCAAAAGACACATCAGGATCTGGCAGGATTAGCAATATTTGTGAACCATCCACCTCTTGAAAAATGTCTGATGCTGCTTCCATGGTATTCTCACGGATCGTAGTCTTTGTGGAGGCAGGTGTCTTCATTCCATCTCTCCACAATGAGCTTCACTGAGTAACATTTGCACAGAGTGCTTCAGATGTTGGTCACTGTAGAAATCTAAACTATTTGTGCCCTTAAAGCTGGAGATTAAAATAATGAGAAAAAGAAAGTAAAATCCATTCATTATATCTGACTTGAAGGAAATGTTTATAGAACAGAAAGAACTGGTTATGAAACAAATGTATTTCTTATGGTTATGGCTATGAAACACTGGTTGTTTTTCTTGTCCAGAGTAAGAAGTGTTGCCAGTGAGTGTAGGTTAGACACTCTGAAGACAGGCAAACCACATTTTACTTTCTTGATATACAAAGAACAGAACAAGAGTTACCAGGCAGAGCTCCACTGTTGAAATCTAGAGACAGGTATAAAGGGGCTCATAAACACAAAGGTCCATTGCAGTCCAGGTAGTGTCACCTAGGAGGATAGATCCAACTAAAAAAAAAAAAAAAAAGACAAGTTTTTTTCAGTGACACAAAAACACTGCAATTAAAACTATTATTAAACTAGATTAAATGAAGTGGAAATTTTCTTTCAGGTTTGGGAGCCAAAAATATTCTTTGTGCCTCTATCCAATTTTGTTCTCCATGTTCCCTGTGCTGTTTACATAAGGATTATCTTGTTTATTTTACAGATATTATGCTTCATAGAAACTAATCAAGAGAATATTTCTTTTTTTATGACAAAAAGTGGTTGTCAAATTACTCAAGTTGCTTTTATACAACATTCTTGTGTTTGTGATAGTGTGATATTTAATAAAGTGTTTATAAAGGCAGATATAATAGTTTATCAGATCTTGGGCAGTCATAATAACAAAACTGCCCTTATCCTGAGTGTTATGTACTTTGTAATTTACAACACAGCACTTTCTAAATTACTTCATAAACTAAGAAACTTGCCTACCAAAGAATCAATCTTATAAGCACTAAGAAATATTTTCCTAAATATTTCTTTTGTTACTTAGTCTCCATACAAATAATTAATAACAGCTTGGACTCAGACAGACACTGCACTCCCTGTAGCATGCAAGACATGAATGCTGTAACACATTTTCATGAAGTACAATCTATTTACATTTTCTGGAAGAGACCTTTCAGCTTAATATACTACATGTCTCAAATGCTAGCCTGCACAAACAATGGGATAAAGCGAAAGGAAAAGACCAAAATAAAGCTGAAGACATTACAGTGGGAATCTAATGGAGCAATTCAAGTGGGAGTTAATAGTTTATGAGACCATGAATAGAGAATGGAGCCTTTCATTTCTGTGTTGCTAGTCCAAGTCTCTACCAATTTATGTCATCTGTTTGGTGGATTCAATGTATACAGGCTTCTTCAGCAGGAAACCAACTAGCCTATACCAATGAATCCAGTTTTTCTCTCTGCAGAAGGACCTACCCTGAGAAATCCATCCAGCAAGCAACAGAAGACTTGGGTATGCATCCCAACCTAATACTTCCTCATTCTTCCTCAAATGTCACAGTCGTGTTATACCCTATGCACAGTTTGTCTGCTCTTGCATGGGAAAGAAAAAGAAGATAGACAGTTACAAGCAGAGAACTGTTATTTGTAACTCATGACCGATTATTTATCTGCAATTAGGCAGCTACCTCCATGACAGTCCAGCATTTATTTAATCCTCATACTGGAAGCAGCTTCTGCAGTTAATTCATGACACTCATTTCTAGATACAAAGCATACTTATTGTCACCGTGAAATTATCATCCAGTTACACTTCCAGATTCTACATATTTTACACTTTAACCTTCTATATCATTAAGAAAGAAAAATATAATTCATGGATGCTTACATTGCTCATCTTCACATTTTTAAGCAGCATAAATAAACATCAAATTCACATCTCCCTGTAAGCAGATATATCTTCTATCTGGGCAAATCTAGTCCTTGTATTTCTAACAAGCAGTCTGAATGTACAAAATTGCCATCACTCTGCAAAAACAAGTAAAAATTTTAATTCTTGATGAGACTTTGACCTGAGAGAACTGCAGAAGTTACACTCTGCTGAAGTAAAAAAATAAAAATAAAAATTAAAAAAAAAAAAAATTCAACTGTTAGTTGTGCAAGGAGCATGGGCTTACTTATAGATCTAAGGATTTCTTGTCAGATTGCAAGAAATCTAGGAAAGATTTGTGTCCTTATTGCTAGTTTTAAAGGAGATGTATGACAGTCCAAGGTGACCATTTGATATCAGAAGAGAAGCAGCAAAGAAAGGGTAAGGTTTTGTGGTTGAATGTGATATAGGTAGATAAACAACTTTCACCTACAAGGCACAGTAAATCTTATTCTTAAGGGGTTTTGTAGGAGGCTCTCAAATACATCTGATCTACTGAATGTAATTTAAAAAGTAAGGATTGCAGTCAAGAATCTATCAGGATGGAGGGTCAGCTACTTGGTTTCTTGCAACATTTCCATAGATTCATGTCACATTGTTACCAGCAGATAGACTGAAGTATTAGAATCAACCCCCTACATGACTTCTTTGATGAGGAACTCCAAAACACCAGGTGGACGAACAGGTGTTTTTCTTATCCTCAACAGAAATATAAGCAATTGAAAAGCTGCAGACTTGGAATATGTTCACAGATAATTTCTTGAAAGCAGATTTATCCTTTAATATTTAGTTTTCTCAAGTTTATACAAGCCGGTCAGAATAATATTGGTATTTCCCTGTTCTGTATCCACAGCTGATGTAGCAACAGAATGATTATTACAGAAGGAAGACATTTCCAACAGAAAATACCTGTGATAATCAAATGCCTTCATTTCTAAATGGAGAGTGGGTAGGATTCTTGATGAATTCCAAGAACCAAACTTACCTTTGTCTTAGACTTCTTGAGCAATAACAGTTCTTGCCTACAGACTGATTAGAAAATGTAGGCAACAGATACATTTTCCCTGATGGGAAAGGCTGATAAGAACACTGCAGAGGATTTGGTAGCAACTTTGAGGTTTTGTGTGGAAATACATCATGGTGTACTATTCCTTCACTTTAAGAACTGAGGGGATGGAGTAGCAAAGCAGGTTGTGAGACACCATCAGGTGAACAGATACCATGATGATAGAGAAGAAGATTGCATTTGGAACTGGGCAGAATGTGATGATTTCGAATTTAACAAGTGCAACCTGAAGAAGAGAGAAATTAAGGATTTTGGTGAAAACCAAACTAATAATGAAAGTGTAAGGAGCAGAAAATAATAGATTTATTGAGTGGCAGTGAGATTACAGATTTTGAAGAAAGAGTCAGAGATAGAATCTGAATCAAAAAAAGAATGGGAAATAAGAACAGGTAGATAAAAGAGCAAAGACAGAAGAGCTGACTGAAGAAAGAGGTAAAAGTAATACAGCAAAAGGACAAGGAAAAAAAAAAGTAAGATCTAGAACATGAAGGGAGGATATAGTGTTAAAAGTGGAAGAAGTAGGGGAAGTGACTGAAGAGTTGGAGATAAGGCTTGAACTGCTCCTGCCTGGGAGGTGCCCAATAGGAGTGTATTGGGCATGTCTGCTCACGTCTGTGGATGCCATGGTTCACTGAAACCCTATTCTATGTACTCCGTCTGATTAGTCATGTTCCAGCTGAATGGCACGTACTTGGCAGCATTTCCTATTTGGAGTCTGGTTGGTCCTTTCTGTATGCAATGTCAATTCTATGGTTGCTCTAATGTCGCCTCTGTGGACAACAAAGACCATTCCCAACTTGAGAACTAGACATCCACAGTATGGCTTCTGGTTTTTGACAATGCCCTGAGACTGGTATCAGTGATGAAATTAAAAAGTCACCACTGCTTCTACTTCTGTGGTTCCCCTTTTCAATCCCAGTGGTGTAACTCCTCAGTCCTTGGATCAACCGGCACCATAGCTGCTGCTGTTGGCTCAGAATAGTCCCAGAGCCATTCAAAAAATGTGATCATATAAGCACATTTCCTACTGAAAACCCTTAGTGGAAAATTTATCAGAAAATTTTGAATGGCACTCACTGGAAGGCTTTCAGTGCTCCAAAAACTAGTGACAAATCAGAAAACTTGCTCTTAGGTGTTTTGTTTTGCTCTCATGCCACGTCCTGAAACCCCACCGAAGTCAGAGAGAGATAGAGTGCGTTTGAGAACGGAACCTGGCCCCATGTTAGCTCATTGCTTCTGATCTTTCCTGGAGATATTGTAAAAAGGTATAGTATGCAGAGTTACATAAGAAAACTTGTCAAGAGCATACATATAANCTTTGTAACTGTTTCTACAGTTATGAAGTCCATCAGAAAGGTGGATTCACCATCTCCAACATATGAAATTTTCTTCCCATTTTTCTAGTTCAGATCTAACACACTGGCTACCTCATCACTCTACTGCATGATAATGCACATGGTGCTGAGGGCTGCCTGCCTCTGTGAAGAAGAGATCAGGCTGGAAAGCAGAGCTCT
>WEIV01018587.1:131444-151287 GCA_013390005.1 Calyptomena viridis
GACGTTGTCAAATAACCACAGTGGTATTTCAATTTGAGTGAAATCAATGAATCTATTCAAATATACAGTTTAATTCAATTTTACATATGTGTGTATGTGTGTGTGTTCATCAAAATGCCTAGATATAGGTTTAGGTACAAAAGAAAAATTAAAAGACAAGAGGGCAAGTTTAGCTGGTATGCCCACTGCCTTTCTGCATGTCTAATCACAGACAGAGTGAAGTTCTCAAAAGATCCTTTGTAGTAGGCACCCAAGCTCCACTGACTCTCAGGGTAGACTACATTTCTGACTTACTATGGGCTTTTTGAAAACTCTGCTTTTATGTGTTATGCAAGCCATAACTGAGGGCCTTATCTGTTTNCACTTTCTGTTTCAATACAATTAACTATTTTTATTTTATTATTTTTGTGCCCACATAGGAAAAATGTGAACAGGCTAGAAGTTAGGTTCATTCTTTTGAGGTTGAGCTGAGGTCAGTGAAAAATTGATAGCAACTTTTGAGAAGAAAAAAAATCATCAAAGCTAAAGGAAGCTTCTCAAAGTGGGATTTAATAGCAGCTATCATATTGCCATCAATGGCTTGACCATTTCTTCTGCAGCTGTTTTATTTTAAAAGATTTNNNNATTTTAAAAGATTTCACCCCCATTCCACATGTATAGGCCTATGCACTGACCTAAGTACACACATCCAAGTACTTTGGTCACTCATGATAACTATAAACCCTTCAGTGAACTACTAGAAAGGTAGTTCAAATGGAAATGGTGAAATTCAATATAGCGTTTAACAAAGTCACTGTCTAGGGTTAAGCCCAAAGAACAATCAGTAACACTNAAAATGCCTAGATATAGGTTTAGGTACAAAAGAAAAATTAAAAGACAAGAGGGCAAGTTTAGCTGGTATGCCCACTGCCTTTCTGCATGTCTAATCACAGACAGAGTGAAGTTCTCAAAAGATCCTTTGTAGTAGGCACCCAAGCTCCACTGACTCTCAGGGTAGACTACATTTCTGACTTACTATGGGCTTTTTGAAAACTCTGCTTTTATGTGTTATGCAAGCCATAACTGAGGGCCTTATCTGTTTCTCATACAAAGATATCACCCTTTATTACAATAAATATAGTTTAAGTAAGTCAGAGGGAGAGTATCAAAATGATAAAATGATGGAAAGTGTGTGCATGCAAGTGGAAAATAATGAGTCCATGGATGTGTTTATTATGAAATATTTCCACTGTTATATAGTTTTTTACATGAACTTCCTCAAAAGATGGTCAAGCAGCATTCCTTAATCTCAGTGGTGGATAAGTAAAATTTAAAATCCGCATTCGATTAACTAAAGAAATGTTACTATTTGTTATTTATCTATCTTTCCTCTCTGATATGAAAAACATACCAATAGTTTTGATACAGTCTTGTGCATGGAAATAATGTGGTATGTCTACCATAAAGCTGAGGCTAAAAGAAGAACTAAGACTTGACCTCTTCACTACAGGCTGACAGATGCAAATAATTTTACCATCTTTGAGGTTTTTTTTCATCATGTAATGCCTCCTTTTACAGCCCAACATTTACCAATAGCAACAATAAAAAATTAATTTCTAACTGCTCTTTGCTCATCCCTTGGTTATTCTCCCTTCCAAAACCAAACAGCACTCCAGCAAAGGCAGCCTATAGTTTATGCTTTAAAAATGGGAAAATTAGTGTCCTGTGAAAAGTAAATAAACTGTAGAGTCATTGTAGAGAGAATATTATGCCAAAAAGTAGACAGATACTTTCAAGACTAATTTTTTTCAGAGCCTTGCAGTCTCTTCTTGCACATACAAGTGAGGTCCTGGCATGAGATGGAAAATCTGCAGAACAGCTGACCTGTCTCCCAGCTTCCTATGTAAGTGAAATGTCCATACTCTTAACTTTTAAATTGCCTGAAGCAACTTGAAATTTCTTCATGATTGCTGTAGATCTGAGATGCCACTCATTGCAACAATTTGCTGTCATTTGCAATCACTTAATAGTCAGAGCTGAAAAAACTTATGCACTCTGTCTTAAAGCAGAGTGAATTATGGAGACAGAACAGGATGCTCAGGGCATTGTCCAGTTGGGTCCTGAAAACTCTTGAGAACAGAGACTGCACAGCTTCTTTGCACAACATGTCCCATCACTTAACTCTCTTCATATGGTCTTTTTTCCACAATATCCAGAACATCCCATGCTTCAATTTAAGAAACAGTCTTGGTGACCTTTTGCTGGACTGGCATGTGTTTATGTGCTGTGCTACCTGTCTGTTGCTTTCTCCCATTAATTTCTGAATGATCACTGGTAAGATTTACTAGCTAAACTTGAATACATGATCAAGCTAGACTCATTTGAGAGATATTTTTTCCTTTGTTTTTCACCTGACTTGTGCTTCTGCCAAATGCCTAACTGCTGGTCTAACCTTCTAACTTACACTCAGAACTGTAACTTAACAACTTAGATGGTACCAGGAAACACCATTATTATTCAGTTTATTAAATGAAGATTGGGACTGAGGCAAACAAAATCATTAATTTCCATCATACTAGCTCTTCAACTCTGCAACATAAGAAAATGAGTAACTCATAAAGTGGTAGAAGTGTTGTATATATGTTCATGTTTTATACTGCTTTGCAGCTAGTAGAAAGGTACTTTGCTGCAGCTGAACTGTTGCTCTGAAAAGAAGCAGTGAATAATTCCCAGCTCAGTTTGCTGGTTGGTATTTTGTGTAGTATCAGATATTGTAGAAGAGACCACTGAGTCCTCATTAGTGTTCTCAGAGAGGACACCTAAGTCTAGATAGAGTAGGCATCTCTCTTATTAAAGAATTACAGGAAGAGATGATCTCTAACTATTCACACTGTATTTTCAATCATTTGCAACAGGGAGAATGATTAATGATGCTAGGGGAAATATGAGCTTAATTGTCTTTAATTGGAACTAGCTGAATCTGTTCATTCACAGGAACTATTTTTAAAAAGTTCAGAACAAAAGACTCCAATTGACAAAAGAATAAACTTTTTTCCCCTGTAAGCCACAGAAAGAGCTTTGAAAGTGTGGAGACCGCATTAAGCAGAATCTTCCTACCTATAATTTAGCACCTAAGATTTAATTCATCTTTCTTTTTCAATTCTTAGGCATTTGTGAAGCACATTACTGTCAGAAGACCTCAGGTAGTAAAGCCTTCAACACTTCCCTCTGTGTGAAATCCTGTCTCTAGTAATAAATCTGCTTCATCTTCACTCAGTAGTTTACTCATAACTTCTCTAACTGGGTTTCCATAAAATAAAGCATTCAAGTCTGCTTAATGCTTCGTTATTTTAAAATTACCTTGTTGTATATTAGTTCTCCTGTTCAGATTTTTGTTACTGTCTGCAAAGAGATTTACAAGTCAAGATGTTTTTAGAAGTCATATATATAAATACTGGAGGGACCTAATTTGTCACTGGAAGTATGACTAGTAAAATCTGAGATTTGAATGTACGAGAAATGCAAAGTTATTTAATAGCCAAGACCTTATGAAGTAATGATATTTTCTTTGATATCTGGTTTTGACATAATAAAAGATGTCTTGTGTTAGTTTATGGGTCTTTTTTACAATCACAGTGATGGCCACTGGTATTATCCTTTAAGTGCTTTCAGCTATTTGCAGGGCTTTTATGAAGTTTTAAAAATAGTATCTTGTGGTTGTTCACAACTGAACAGCAAACTGGCTGTATGATAGTTATCTGTGTTTAAAGATAAAACTGTGAAGTTATTAGGCTACATTTATCTCCACAGCCCAAGAAGATGACATAGATTTAAAGGTACAGCCCAAGATCAAAGAACACAGTAAATGATGCAGGAAATAACAATTTAAAAAGGAAAATTTCTGTAAAACAAAAACTCATTTGTTAATATGAAGTCTGGTTTTAAGATGAGAAGAGACATCATTTGTGATGACTTTTTTTTGTTTTCTGTAAAGGATGATCTATATTAGACTTGTATTTTTGCGGGAGTAGGATTCTGTCATAGTTTTTCACTTCAGTTGCTTAGGCATTGCAAACCTGCTCCAACAGCCACTAATAACTAGAAGGTGACACCAAGCCTTTTGAATGGGGTTCCCTGGAAATTCAAGGCTGATTTCCCTTTGCTTTGCTAAAGGCTAGCAAGCTGCCCTGCTTTTCTGCTGTCCTGGCTACTGGTTTCTTGGGATGAGAGCACACGAGCAAGGTGGAGGGCTATCCAAAAGCTTGGTAGTGTCTGAGTGATTAGCATCTCTCTGCTGGAAAAATACCAGCATCCAGAGAGGAAGAAAAGATTTCCAGATATGGTATACTGCAGGATTAGTCTGTAATGATGATCTACCATTCCTTCACTAACAGAGGAATGAACATAGCTTAGAGTGTGGATGGAAAACCTTTTCTTCAAAATATTTAAGATCTTGGAGAACCCACATTGTCTTTTTCAGGTGGCCTGATAAAAATTATTCCTCTTTTAGAGGTGTGATGAATTCATTTTCATACAGATTTCCCATTTTTTACCATAGTTAGGTGGTATTTCAGGTATGTGTTGAGAGCTGAACACACACATACACAAATGCATATGCTTACTTTTCCTAGACTAGTTAAGAATTTGATAGATCTCTATTCTCCTTTACCTCTTGTGAACCCAATGATGAAGATCCAATGCGAAGTTATTAAGCTATGCTTATCTACCAACAAAAAGAAACATTGGTTATTTACTATTCCTGAGCTTTAATCACTGTCTGAATTATCCTGGTTTGTTGTAGATGCTGCTTTGAGTACTCAACATACTCAAAGGAATCTGTTTTCAGCATTCATTTTAGCTCAGGACTTGTTAATCCATTGCTTAACGTGTTGTTACTTTTGTGCCTGTTGTTATGATGTCATTGGGTCAGTTTCTTCTTCCATAACAAAAGGTATTTCTACACTTCTCTATAGCTAGCACAGTTTTGGAATGTTAACTGCTTTTCTTCATATATCTGTAAAATGCAATGTAAATTTGGCACTGGCTGTAATAAATACATGATGAGCAGTTCTACTGGCAAGAGATAGGATGATTTT
Organism: Calyptomena viridis; assembly: GCA_013390005.1. NCBI lineage: Eukaryota > Metazoa > Chordata > Aves > Passeriformes > Eurylaimidae > Calyptomena > Calyptomena viridis. The sequence continues at coordinate 136,520 of WEIV01018587.1, forward strand.
TCCTGGAACCACTATTCGCATATGACAGGTCAAATGTACTGAGGTTCTTCAATGTCTTTGAACCTGCCATTCTCATGTATATCAGTACTGTTTGGGAATTCTTTATCTATGTTAGTATTTGTTTAATGTTTCACTGAGATTTACAGTGTTTTAATATCAGAAAACAGTAAAGTATTTGCAGAAATAAATTGGCAATTCCATAGGTTCATCAGGCCAGCTGTGTGGAGGCATGTCAGCTCAGTAGAAAGTGACACATACAGGATTGCTGTATATAATAGAGTGTCCTTTAGTCATAGATTTAGTCATAGAATCATAGAATCATTAAGGTTGACCTCCAAAATAATTTAGTCCAACCTTTGAATGATCACTAACGTGTCAATTAAACCATAGCACTAAGTACCATATCCAACTGTTTTTTGAACACTTCCAAGAGTGGTGACTCCACCACCACCCTGGGCAATCTGTTCCAATGCCTGACCACCCTTTCAGTGAAGAAATTCTTTCTGATGTCTAACCTGAACTTCTCCTGGTGTAGCTCAATGCCATTTCCTCTTGTCCTGTTGCTAGTTGCCTGTGAGAAGAGACCTATCACCTTGCTACCATCTCCTTTCAGAGAGTTGTAGAGATCAATGAAGTCTCATCTCAGTCTCCTTTACTCCAAGCTAAATAATTGCAGCTCCCTCAAGCTGCTACTTATAAGACTTACTCTCGACCCTTCACCAGCTTCATTGCCCTTATCCACACATGCTCCTACATCTCAATGTTTTGTACTGAAGGGCTCAAAACTAAACACACTCATCAGTGCTGAGTACAAGAGGATGATCACTGCACTGGTCCTGCTGGCCACTCTATTGCTGATACAGGCCAGGAAGCTATTTGCCTTTTTGGCCACCTAGGCATACTACTGGCTCATGTTCAATCAGCTGTCAACCAGAACCCACAGGTCCTTTACTTCTAGGCCGCGCTGCATGAGGTTGTTGCGACGGAAGTGCAGGATCTAGCACTTTACTGTATTGAACCTCAGACACTGTCCTCGGCCCATTGATTCAGCCTGTCCAGATCCCTTCAGCGCATCAGCATTCCTGCCCAACTTAGTGTTGCCTGTGTATTTACTGAGGGTGCACTTGATCCCCTTGTCGAGATCATTGTTAAAGATATTAAACAGGATTGGCCCCAGTACTGAGCTCTGGTGAACAGGCTGCCATTTGTGACTCCATTCACTACCACTCTCTGGGCCTGGCCATCCAGCCAGTTTTTAACCCAGTGACGAGTGCACTTGTCCCGTGTTTGACTGCCTGATCCATCTTGATGACCAAGAATAAATTCATACAGGTAATACTTAAAAGGGGCCTTGTATAGAAATTTGGGGTTTAACCTTGGTACATGCTTCTGGATCCATTAAGAGATTCATTAAGAACAAGAGTATATCTTTAAATCAAGAACAGACATAGGGTAATCAGCACAGGAAGCAAATTAAAAATACAAGTTTAGCTTAAATGTGGATACAACATATAGCTCTGTGTCTAAAAGAAAGATACTAGAGCTTCCAGTTGTTTCTCAGAGGTGGCAGTGAACTTTCTTTTTCCAAGTGTAATCTCCCAGCTCTTCCAGTGATTTACTGTAATTTCACGTGCTTAGGAGTTAGCAGTGTGAAATTGCTACTGCTGCAACTTTCTGCTCTATAATTGGTTAAATATGCCATTTGTTTCAGTATTAATATTAATAGTAATCATTTCTGGGCTTTATTTTTTATAAGTTATCAGAAGAACTATATAAAATACAATTGAACTCCCATTTTTCTTTTTTTCATTTGTAGGATTATCTTCTTTCTTAGACTAATGTAGATACTATTTGCAGTTCATTTCCCCAAAAAGTTTGATATGGAGCATAATTTTTTATTACAAGTACAAAACCTAATTTTGAAATACAAATACACAACTCCCCATCCCCAAAATGTACCACTTCCTTTGACTTCAACAGTCCATTTTATCTGTTTTTTCTTGAAAGTTATTTCGCTTTACACACTCTGTAGGCCAGTGTTATTTTACATTATTTAAAAACTGTTTGTAATAGCTCCAATTGCCTTAGCACATGGCTATATAATACCACTTCAAGTAGAAAATGTTTTTGTCTTCCTCCAGACTACTGAAGTTAATAATGCATCCCCATTTTCTCTTTTTAAATAATGACTATTTTAATAAGGTTGGATAAAAGACCTGATGAAACAGATGGTCTTGGATGAGATCCTAAGTGTGTCAAATCTGAGTTCTGTTTGACTATAAGGAGTACAATGTACAGTCATAAGGAATTCACTGAGAGGTCTTAGTGGGAGGAAGAAAGGTATTGGATATTTAATGTCAATAAGTACAAAAGTACTTGTTATGGCAAGTTTTTTTTTAACTACAGTAATTTTCTACATGATTACAAAGGAAGAGTAAAGGACTTAAGGTGGGATTGATGGCAGTTGGTAAGGGCTAAAAGGGGGACTGGGAGTATATTTGTGAGCATAAGTAGACAAAAACTATACTGAAGTTATGTTCTCAATGAAGAACCTTCATATCCATAAATAGCAATGACTGTTAAATGCATCAAAAAACCCAAAAGTACTATGTGTGTGATATGGAAAAGAATATTTTAGGAGCAAAAGAAATGAAGAAGAAAGAGGAATATCCCTTCAGCTAGATGTTTGTTTCCAAATAGGAAACAATCTTCTCTAGGTCTAGTTCAATGAAGTTCTGAGCAATACAAGACATTTTCCAAAAAATCTCCAAATCTGTTACTACAGAATACATACTCAGCCTTCTCATTCAAGCTTTACAGTTCCATTGCATAAAAGTTATCGCATAAAATGTACGGCTGTATGTAGGAATGGCTGTATTTATTCATCATCTAATTCTTACTATTAGAGACTTGAAATACCGTACACCTAAGAAAATTTTACAGTGTTTATACAACTAACTTTCACTGAATATGATATATCAGATTCATTTTCTTGTTTTACACCAAATATGGCAGAGCCACAATTGCCATGAAATGGAAACAAACTACTGAAATTTATTTTTTAAGTAAAACAATATCTTTTTAATGCAAATATTATTGCAGAACTAAGCCAACTGCAAACATTAGGGAAAAATTAGTGGAGTGGTTCAGGAGAAAGGGCCCACAAAATATTTTCCTCTAGCACCATCCTATGGAAAATTAGTAACATCCTCAATGCACCTTATTTGGGAGTCATGCTGATACTAAGGGAAATGCATAGGAACCCAATTTTCCAAAAGATGTTTGGTGCAAGGTTTCTCTAGACATCTAATATTTCACCTCTTGCATATGAAGGAAAGAGCTGAAGTGAACTTGTAAGCAATGAGATCCCCTCTAAGAGCTATCCACTGTTATGCTTATACAATTTATTAAATTTTTCTGTATTAAATGACTAATCAGTGTATTTATTGCTGCTTTGACAATAAAGAAATAATTTGTCTCTTCCTTTCAAAAAGTGCTGTCTTTTTTTTTCCTCCCTCCACAACAAATCTTGAAGACGTAGTTGACGCATCAACACTGGTTAGAGGAAATGGAAAGAATATATCACTGGAAATCTTGGAAACTTTTCAACAGTATGTTTGTTTCAGAATAGATGAAGGCCTCTGAACTAATCCACAGATGAAAAGAAGTTCATATACATCTTTAATTAGATCACGTTATTGGAGCAGAATATTGTGATAACAAAGATTTAATAAAGCATTTTGTCCTTTTATTACATTCTTCTCAGGCAACATATCTCCTTATCCAAGCAAGATGTTTGACTTCAAAGGAAGTGCTATCCACCCTCCCTTTGCTCAATAAATAACTCCCAGAGGAGTAAAAACAATATATGTTTGTAGCTTTGCCGATGGTGCTGAGTGGTGAGAAGATCAATCATTGTCGTTCTTTTCTGTAGCTGTAGGTCCAAGACGAATCTCTTCCTTAAAGAAATTTTTGTATAATTTGGTGTGTGTCATTAACCCTTCACCTTCACGAGAGCATCCTAAAAATAAAATGAAATCAAGTGATTTCCCTTGCTGGAGAACATTCATCTGAGCAGGGGATGACCCTGTGCAGACAACCTGACCAAAATTCATACTAATAAAGGGATTGAAAGGTAACTGAAGAGGCATTTTAGATGTATGGTCAGAAAATGACTACTAACTTATAAAAATTCTTACTACAAATATGCTGACCATGCTGTTGATGCAACAAAATATCTCGTCTATTTTCAAAGAAACAGACAAAGTGTTTTCAGAAAGAAATGTTAGACTCCAAAGGTGTCAATACTAAAGTTAATTTGACAAGATATCTCAGCTTACACTGTAAAGACTAAAAGAAACCATTAAAATAAAAAGGCTGGACCATTTCTGAAAAGGCAAGTATTTCACCTTTTGCCACAAGGTATTACCATCTGTTAGAAACAGTATACCTGGCAGGGGCTTGTATTTTTACGTATTTCCAGAGATTATTCCTTTTTTCTCTAGGTCATTTATTTCAGTATTTCTTTCTTTCTTGCAATAGCTGTTCTGAATCTTTGCTGAGTCTTCTGCTACTGTTACAGAAGCTCATTTTGTCTTGTAGTTACTGTCAACATAGAGAGTGGTTTATTCTTTTCTTCTTTATGTCTGTCTTCTACATTTGTGATTAGTATGTTTCTTTTCAGCATTCTTCTGTGAGTACACCAGATGACTTTTTTTCTAAATTACTATTATTACACTTCTTAAATGTCTAATGTGTTTTTCTAGCCCTTTCATTAAGATGTATCATTCTTCTAATTGTGTAGTTAAGACTGCACACAATAGGGCTACTAGACCTCTCCTGCATTGAGAAGAATTGAAGGTTTACCTCACCTGTCTTTTAGCCTCTATGCCTGTTAAAATCTCCTACTAGCTGTTTGCCTTTTTTTCCCATGGTAATTTGACATTGATGGTGTATGTTTAGCCTGTGTTCCACAATAACCAGTAAATGCTTCTCTAAAAGATTATCCCAGTCTAGGCTATCTCCATGTTATTGTGCAAATGATTACTCCAAGTAGTGTGATAGATTTTGGGTTTTCCCTCAAACACTTCCTCATTTTATGAAAATGATTTTGAATTCTAGTCTTGTCCTTCATCTACATTGAGTTCTTGTTAGCTTGATGTCACCTTTTGTGTATAAAATTTATGTATGAAGTGTATGTATATTCTGTAGTTTATAATTTGGATAATTTGTGAAAACATTGACAAGAATTGGTCCCTGGATGGGTCTCTTCAGAACTCCACTTGATCCACCTTTCTGTTTGCAATACAAAGTATTGATAACTATTCTGTGGATATCATTATCCAACTACTGGAAAATTGAAAGTTGAGAAAGAAGGGAAATATATCCCCTAAACAGGTCAAACTGAAGAAGATTTTTTTATGCTCAGATTTTATTCCTCAACACCTGCAGTTCCCCAGGACTTGCGTGGAGCTTGGAAATCTTCAGCTTTAAAGATCTGGCTAATCATTTGTACATAACATCATCTGTGGAATGGAAAAAAATGTTGTAGGAATAAAACTGTCATTACCACTGAGGATTTTGCAGTCAAAATTATGTACAAGATTGCATCTGAGAGAGATACATGATGCCAGACAAATGAGTGAACAAGCGTTATGAGCTAGTCGTTTGGAGAATGTGACTTTCTATTCTTTCTCTTACTATTTACTTTTAAATGATGTAGAATTTGGCAGGGTTCTTTCTGAGGGAGTGTGTGCTTTGGCAGTTAATTTCAAGGAGGAAACAGAATGGAAGAATGAAATTACCATTTATGATTTAACTGGAATTAAAGGAAGAAGGGGTAAATTCTGCTTTTAGTTACACTACAGCCATTTGAGACCTTGTTTATATACACAACAATCTTTTATTTTAAACTACTGTGTCACTTCATGTTACTTAAATTAAAACTCCAATTGAATTTTAATTTATCTGTTATGCTCAGAATCTATTGTAATAACCTTTTCAAAGGCAACCTTGTGTGTTATTTTTCCTCATTTATTCAGCCTGTTTTAATATTATTTGCTTTTCGCTTTGTATTTTAACAAGTTGTTCTTCAGTTTTAAAGCAATTTGTGATCATCCCCAAATGGAAATTTATTTTATTTCAATGTTTCTTTCACAACTAATCTGAACTTACATCTGGTTTTAAAGAAATATTTACATAGAAATATCACCAAATTGTATAGTATAAATATAGTGCCATTCAACTATGTAAATAGCAGCAAAGATGTTTAATTGATTATAAAACACTAGCAAAATGTAAACATTGCTTGGTTTTGTTCCAGTTGTTTCATCCTTGATCTTTATGACACAATTAAGAGAACTAATTGATAATAGAAGTTATAGTTTGAAGTGTGTTCTCACAACTATACTTTTCACATAGAAATATATTCTGCAAATGCTTGTTTCTCTGCTTCTACTGTCTTAAAGTCGTGCAGTCCTCAGTTTATAACTACAGCCATCACAGTGCAAAGTCATGCACTATTGTGCATAAAATCAAACAGGTAGAGCCCCCCTACTCAACCCTTTCAAGGCCTTGTGCTGAAATAAGAAAAGTTGCAAGATGCAGACACATCTGTAATCATTTTTTAAATAACCACTTATTTGCATCTACCAAGTTTAAGGAAGGAAAAAGCCCCAGGATTATAGCTGAATGGGAAGTGAGCCAAGCAAAAGCAGTAAAGTCTGGGCTTCTGTCAAGGAGTGAAGACTCGCCTTCTACTGAGGTCACTTCAGGCACCATAGTCTAAATTTTTGAAGACAGAGAGGCCAGTTCTATGAGAGATGATTACTACCCTAAGCACCATGATCCAGACAGCTATCTCTGCTTTTAATTGAAGGTTTCACCCATTAGTTTTACCTTGCTGAAAAGCATATCCACCTCTTTGACCTGGGAGGGTCTTTTGTTGCACAGGACTGGCAGTCTGATTTCTTATTCTGTCTGTCTTCACTTGTGTCTTGTTGCTGCTGTGATTCATGGCATGATTTTCACAGCTTCAAAGGGAAGTTTAAAGACATCTGAAGGCAGTGCAGTGAGGAGCTGTCAGCTCAAGCAGCTCCATTATGGGAGAGGAAGGAAAAACATGAGGGAAGAAGAAGTCTGAGGGCAAAATGTGTGAGTTCATGACCATTCCCCTTGCCACTCCTGTTCTCACATGGATGCTGCCGCCATCTTTCCCAGCAAGTTCCATCAATGACACTGGCAGGCATGTCAAGGCATTCTGTCTGATTTTGGTGTGAATTAAACATGAGGAAGAATCAGAGCACAGCTACAGATGGAACTCATGGGGCAGGACAGGGCATGAGTCCCCACCAAGGCTTATGGGTTTCCAGCCAAGCCAGCTCCTGGTGAGGCTGATTAGCTGAAGGGCAGGACCCCAGAAGAGCCTGATATAGTTTAGGAGGCATTTACATAGTTTCCTATTTATGTTCCAATTTTGTGCCTAAACCACTCATATTCTCACCTCACAATCAACTTATTTTTGGCAATACATAGTACTTGCTGATTAAAAGAGTATCTCAGAAATATTACTTCACTTCTAATCCTTTCTTTTTCATTTAATTCGTGGTCTTGTTATATTCTGCTTTACAGTGTTCTGTCATCTTCATACAGTCATCTTCAATACACATTGGATAACTATTCATTAGGCTTTCATCTGCTGTCATTCATAGTAAAATGGTACAACTCCATGTGGTAGGTACAGAATTACTGCAGGAAAGAAAATACCAGTGTGTACTGTCCTCCATCCAGTTGATTTAGAGCAAGGGAAAAGACACGGGGTAGTGCAGTGCAGCACTATAATTACTAGCAAAGTTTAACAATTATACCAGTTTTTTTTCCCTCATGATTATTGACTTTGATGTTTACGTGAATAAATATCAAGCTGTTAATTCTCCTTTAATTAAATCTGTGTGGAAGCTGTGGCCGAATATCCATTACACAGTCTCCATGCTGACCTATCATTTTCCTGTGGATGTTCTAAAAAAGAACATTTGCTGTCAAACAGATTTTTAAAGTGAAAAATTATTGAATGCTCACAATATTTTAGAACTGATTGTGAAAATTCTATCAGGATAAACTAATTCTGAAAATCGTAATCATCTTATGTCACATTACTACTATTTATCAAATAAAACATAGTAGTGCTACTAAGTGAAGCCTTTATTGCAGTATAAAATCTGGCACATTCATGCCTCCACAACCCAAGAACAGTATAAGGCAAGACTAAAGTTTTAGGTAGGAATAAGGAGATGGAGCCAAGACAAACAGAGCACTTTAGAAAATAAATAGAATAAATTAGAAAACAAAAAATACATGAACCTTGTCAAATTATATAGCTCGATCATGAAAATATGATTGGTGTATAACCACGCTAGCTTTCAGTTTTGTGTTCTACCTGCTACATGTGGAAAACCTGCAAAATAATGAAGTAAAGAAAATGAGTTATGAATGCTAAGTAATATTAATCAAGTAATTTTGGTCAATGAATATTGTTTAAATCAATCACATATTGTTTTATGGATTAATTGTAAAGACAAAATTACATGAAACTGTGTCAAATTGTTTTCCTTATTACTTGCTCATATCTAGTAAACATTTACCAGCCATGATATTCTTTCAAAGTAGAAATTACACAAACACTTAAAAAATTGTTAAAGCTCTAAAAATTCTTACAGATGCTCTGATTCTGAACATTTATGCTCAGTAATTTCTACCTCTACTTCCCCATAAGGTGTTTCTTCTATTTCTTTTTCCTTTCTGACATTTTATGCAGCTAGAATAAAATGTGTTCAGGGAAATTAAAATGTTGTACATATTGAGATTATTGACTTTATCCCAGAGAAGAAAACCCATTCAAAATTAAGACTGTAACTTGATGTTTAACCAGTGTAATTGTACCTTAATAGAACAGAAAATATAAACAGGAGTGATTTCCCAAGCTTCATTAACCTTGCAGAGAATAGAATTCAAACAGGGTGAACCAAGGACAAAGTTGCATATTTCTATTAATTTCTTTCAGCTTTTCTAGTATTTATCAATCTTTGCATTATTTGAAGAGTAATCAAATTTATAGATGATTTTAAACCATGTGTTTAAAAGCAGCATGTCTACAGTAAAGTTATTAGCTTGCGTAAATGCAGATAATTCTGCGCGTCAAAGACAATTAACACATATCCTGTGGTCTTAATTACGAGGTTCAAGGAAATTCTGCCCAGAAGAAATTTTAGTAAAGTCTCATGTAAAGTTAAAGGCCCCGGCCCTGCAATTAAAAGGGGAAGGTAATGGACCCCCCACTTTTTTGGTGATTGGCTGTAAACCTTGGCTCATGGGACTGTTCTCAGAGGATAGGGTTAAAGCAGTCAAGAATAGAAAGAGTTTGTTTTAGTTGTGAATATGTCTACATTCCTCAGTTGCTTTTCATAAAAAAAATATCTTAAAAATGAAAGTAGGTAATGGCACACTAAGCCTTACATAGGAAGAACACGCAAGAGAGGCACCAAATGTAGGTCAGGCATATTTGTACTTGGACTATGTGAAAAGTCTTTTCTTTCTGTGTGTTCTACATATAGGTAAGTCACTTTATATACCTGTTCCAGAATAAGCAGTCCATTTCTCATAAGCCCTTAAAAAGTTGAATCATTAACGTACACCAAAAGAAAACAATTTAGAATACCTCTTCTGTAGATAATATTTTTTACCGCATTGGCAGTAATTAATCTGTAAGTGTGTAAAGAAGAAATCCTAACAACTGAATCTTAACGTTTTAAGTCAAGAATTGAGGAGGGCTGTTACCAGATCTTTTTTATTTTGTTGAGAAACTGCTCTAAACCATGGCAGGATGTCATCAGTTATAGGAGTTCAGTTCCACTCCGGTGTAGAGTTATTCTCTGTGTTCTTTGTCTGATGTTACAAACTTAACCTAGGAAACTCTATGCTGGTGACCCTGGCCAACCTACAAGAGCTGATTATCAGACAGGGTAACCACAATAATTACTTCATAGTATAAAGCGAGCTGAGGTCAGGAGGTTTGGAGAAAGCTTTAGATAGTCACAAGGAAAGATAATGGGACTGGACCTGAGTTTTGGGCTAGGGTTTGCCCAAGAAAGCCATGCATAAGAAAGAACTTGGGGGACGACAAATAACTGGGAGCATAATGAAATAACCAAGAAAAAATGACAAAGCAAAGGGGAGAATGTAGAGATGAAACAGGTCTACTTTTGTGCACAATTAACCTCTGGAAGTAAGGCAGAGGTGTCCCCTGGCACCCAGATTAATCTTATTCCCATGCACAGCTCTGCCATGATTAGCTCCTATTGCTTTTTCAACAGCCATCTAACAGCCTGGACAACTTCATTCTTTTTGTGTGCAGGCAGACTTGTCCCTTCTCTCTTCAGGATATCTCTGTGTCGTTGCCAGACTGGTCACTAATGCAAGTGTATGGGGGTTGCGGGAACAGCACAGTCTCATGTGTTACCAAGCTTGAAAGTGTGAGGCAGAACAGGGACATTGGAAAGGTCAAGAGCAGAGTTGCTCACAGCTACTGATCTCGTTCAAATGTCTCTTCTGGTCCTGTACATATACTGATTGTTTCTTCAGAGGGAAAAGGCTGGTCCCTGGTTCCCGAGTAGCTGTCGCTGATTGCTCTGCCTAGAAGGCCAGAAGAGGGCAAACAGCAACGATTAGCCAAAGTTAGGGTGCATTCAAACAGAGAACCTATGTCTGAAGAGAAACTCTGTGATCCAGAGTAGAGTTAGTGCTGTCTGGATTTAGAAGCCTCCAGAATCAGGCTGTCCTCAAAAGTAGGATTTCTCAATATCTTACTGAGAAATAAGGCAGCTAAATTCCTCCTGATTTTTGTCCTGAGAACTAAAGACAACCTTGGTCTTGATTTCTCTCTTTGCAAGAAAAGAGGAGTGTTATTACTCAGCTACGAGGGAGAAGAGTGAAGAAGGTCAAAGGTTTAAGAGTTTGGTCCCACATCTTGAAGGTAGCAGGGATTTCAGTAAAAAGGATTGGGCTCTGATGAAGGGAAGTTAGTCACTTTAGTGAGGGCAGTAGAGAGGACAGCAGCTAGATCAATATATTATCAATGTTAATGTCTAATGCAAGTTTAATGACCCTCCAGGAATACATTTCTACCCTGCAGATTTTTTCTTTGGACACAGCCCAAAGGTGAGCTCAGCTCCTCACACCATANTTGTGGTTTCAAGCGAATGAATTTTATACATTAATGGCATTGAAGGTAAAGCAGCAGTCTTTCCATTATACTTAAATAAAGAAATAAAACAAACAAAAAGAAAGTCAACATTAACCTTCACTGTCAAATAGTACAGGTTAGGTGTTTTCCACTTCTGGTTAATTTTTTTCTGAGCTAGTTGTGCGTGTTAGGCTTATGTACCCAATTTATTGATGTGAATCTCCCCACTGAAAAAATCATGATTTGTATGAGCACAATTGTGTTTGTACTTCTCAGTTTGGCTTCACAGCACTATATACACGGTTGCCTAAGGCTCACTTTACAAGTGTAGCCTGTTAGCTGTCAGCCAGCTTCTACAGGTTTTCCGCAGTGTCAGTGGCACTTACCAGTAAAAATTGTCAGGAGGAAAAAAAATGGTGCTATCAGCTAGCTACATCATTCCCTACAAAACAATAGCAATGAATTTCATGAGTAGAGCAGTAGAAATATACTTATGGTTTATTTTGGATAGACCCACTTTTTTCTTCAAGTGAATGCATATTGCTGTGAAATCTCTATGTAGAGGTGTTAGAAGTGTGAACTGAAAGCACATCAAATAGGAAATCTACTGGGCCACGCAGACTCTCTTTCATATGTGCTCTTTTTAAGAGTTCTGCTTTCACATACTTCATCAACAGGATTTGTGCTAAGGATGTATACTCTTTAAAGGCTCGTTGCTAGTGAAGGCATAAAGTCACTCTTAAAATCTATTGGTTTTGTTTGTGCTGAAAGCATATAGTTGCCAGTTAGGTACAATGCTCCATTTGTATGGCTTTCAGTAAATGTGCTGTCACATAGTTAGCATAATGATTAAGGGCACTTTGAGAAGCTTACCACCTTTTCTTGTAGAGAGAGGGTACTTTGACCTATAAAAAACCCAAGTGGTACACTTAATAAATTTATCATTTGTGAGATGTGTTCCTTTGTGGATGTTTTATTTATAATTCATTGTTATTAGAACATTTCTACAGTGAATGCTTGAGTTAACTCTTAGCTCTCTCTTAACTCTATTTTTAAGTACTCAGTGGTGAAATAACAGAGAGAACAGCTCAATGAATTGCTCTTTTTCTATGAGAGGAAAATGTTTGCATGGAGATTGCAGTTTTGAAAACTGAGATCTTAATGTAAAAGGTACATTTTTACATTATCTCAAGTGCTTTGAAAAACACTTTCTTCCAACAGAACTGAACAAGAAATGAAGTTCTTGCTCTGAACCTTGCTGTAGATCATATGGTTAGTTTCACATAAACTAATTCCCATTTCCCATGTTTAAGGTGAACATTGGCAATTTAATTTCCAAATAAATATAAATATTCTGACAATAAACAGATAAGAATCTTTGAAGCAGTGATTTCTGTGGTCATATTTAGCTATAGAAAAAGATAAAGTGTAAAAGAGAAAGGAAGTATCCTTTTCAAAGAGATTTGAAAGCTGGGATGCAATAAAGAAGAAGCTCTTCAATAATGAAGAGCTTGAAATGGTTTATCTTTGAGACTCAATGAGATTAGGTCAATTACCAATCAAATGCTACCTCATTTGTAATGATTGGAAAAAAAGTCTCTCCTTGAATACCTAAAGTAGCTACAGGAGCTTCTGGGATTCAGGCATGGTCAAAACGTAGAGGCTGATTTTCTTTGAAATATTTTATTATGTGTCAAGCTTTCAAATAGAAAGAAACACGCTACACACATGATGACAACCAAACAACACATTTTTCACAGAAATAGATGGCTGGTAGTCTCCATGTGTCTAAATATCAGTCAGAGCAAAGGCAGGTTAAGTTATGGTAGCACTGGTAATTACTGTGGGTGTCTTGTGCATATCTCAAATCAACAATGACAGAGGCAGTATAAAAAAAATTTATGAACCACAGTCCTCTTGGGAACTACATTTCAAGCCATAATTTCATCTAAACTGTTTATCGGCTGCTTTTATTTAATCTATGAAGTGTCAAAAATTTTTTTGACATTAGACCTGTTATTGTCTTTTGATTTATATATTAATGCAAAACATAGTCAATACAAAGATTGCTTAGTGGTTTTGTGTTTGAAAAAATATTGGAAACATTTGCTACAGTGGTTAAATCATTCATACAGTAGTTAAAAAAATTAAGAAGATTCTCATGAACTTTTAAATCTTAAATAGCTTAGGACAGAGAAGATGTGAACTATAAAATTTTTTGCTCTCCAAGGCCCTCTTGAAGATAGAAATGTTTATGTTGTGGGGACATCCAGGACCATATATATGCAAACAAATAGCTGGACATGGCTTTCAGAGCAGGGAATGCAAAACATTCCTTGGTATGTGTGTATGAAGGTATAAATCCAAGTATCCAGAAATGCCTGGGTGGATCTCTACATTCGGCATTTATTTGGCTTACTGGTGACTATCTGCATTCTCTTATCTGTGAGTTTTGATTTTAATAGCCACTGAAACATACTTATAGTGTGAAAAAGTCTTGGGATGAAATTTTTTGAAACCACACAGAGACCCGTGAGTGCATACACGAGCTTCATCCCTCTCTCAACCCAGGAAAGATGGATGACAGAGTCATCAGAGAGATGATCCAGTCTTCTGGTTGGGAATGGGCAAGGGGAAAGCAGTCCCCATGTCAACAGACAACTATTGCACAAAAAGTGTAAGTGGCAGCCTTGGATATCAAAGTGTGGTGAGATAGGGCAGGTACATGACAGCAGGGAAGGCAGAGTGCTGAACCAGCACATAAGTCTTCAGCATGAATCTACTTCCTCCAAACAAAACACGTCAAAACAGTTTGTAATCCCAACTATAAGCTGAACTCCTATGTATGATATTTCCATAGAGCTGCATTTTTGTTAGGTATTTACTGTGATTTCTCTTGAATGCTGGTAGATAAAGAAGCTTTAGAATTCAGCAACTGAGTATATGAAATATCAAATTTGTATCTGGGGGGGGGGGAAACTCTCTCAGTGCCCCCTCTTTTTGCAGTGCTTAGCAGAAACCTAGGCACTTTTCCTAGATCAGATGTGTTCCTGTGGAGGATGTGGGACACTAGTNCAACCTGCTACAGGTCTCCATAAGCAGAGACAAAAGAGACTAGGACATTTCATCTTGGAGTGATGAGGGAAGTGTGTGGAAGGAGTTAACTATTGTCTAGTCCATCATGATGTGTTATGGGTATTTTGGCCAGTGATTCACCAAGTGGTTTCCTGGATCTGGCTGGAGAGCTCCTGAACANGGAAATGGAACTCAAGTATTTAGGAGTGTCTTGTACTACATGTGCTACATGTTCAGCGCATCTTTCTTTGAATATTGAAGCAGGTGTTTTCTGTGTTTTTTTTTGGAGAAGAGTTTTTTACCTTGGCATGCTTTTCCTACAGATGCATAACCCATGTGTACAAGTAAAAGAATGTAAAGAACAGCCAAACAGTGGACTTGATTTTAGTGCCATCAGTAATTGTTATAAAGAAAGTTCATAAAACACCAGCAGGGCTGATATTTAACACTTATGCTA
>WEIV01018587.1:159590-172137 GCA_013390005.1 Calyptomena viridis
ATACATGCAGCAACGTCTGGGTCATTTGTATGTACTTATGCAAACAGATTTCAATGTTTCACTTGATATATATAACAATTTTTCATTGATTTATGTAATTACTTTTTTATATTTTTCTTCTACCTCTCTTTCCACTTTTTTTCTGTAGTTATTTCAAGTGGAACTATTTTGGATAAAGAACCTCCAAAATGTATACAACCAAAACAAACAAACAAATTTGAATTTGATTAAGTAAAATTGAGTCACTAAATGCCATAAGTTACTTCATCTGAATTTTTATAATGCCATCATGAATTCTGTGATTCTGTCATTTATACTGCTGAGAAACAAAGGCTTAAAGAATATAAAAAAAACAATTCTCAAGACTCTGAGTCAAAGTAGGAAACCTAGGTTGTGTCCTAGAAGTGTTTGGCCTTTGTTTGTTATATACTTGTACTGCATTTCCCTTGCCATTATCTTTAGAGCAATATCATAGCAACAGATTTTACATGGTAGTAAATTATCACTAATGGAGAGATGCAATGTATGGCTAAAAATAAAGCCCACATTTTGCACAGCTGTTGAGTTTTAACTGAAAAGTTTAAGCAGCTCTTCAGAAAGTCACAACATCTGATCTGTAAGGTCCTATCTACCTTTGCTTTCAGTGGGAGTTGAGGACGTACAGTTCTCCAGAGACCTGACACCTACAGAGGATATTATAGAAGTCAAGTAACTGACATGTGATAGCGTGGCTTGTCCAATAAGGAATGGATTTTTTAACACCAACAAAGTGGAGTGAGTAACTAGCTATCAGAGAAATTTTTGACATAGAGCCATAAAGTGGGAAGCTGCATGCCATTTTAGCAGGCATTAATGCAGCAGATGACTGTTCTAATGATCTATAAATAAAGCAGAAAAAATGTCTTCCTGGCTTAAGTGAATTATTGTTGCCATTAAAGATGATAGCATGACATGGGAGGAAAGGTAGTGCTACTTCTTTAAAATGGAGTGTTCCTCCCGCACACTCATTATTAACTCCAGCTAGAAATTGGAGTAACACAAACACAACATTCTTTTGTTCAGGTTTGGCATTACATCCACACAAAAGAAAAAGATAACATTTTTACCTGGAAAAACAGCCAGGCACCCTCTATAATACCTGCAGTTGTTCTTTTTCCCAAAATCAGACACAAATAGGAAAACTTTCATACAATTATCTACCTGTGCCTTTATCTGCTTTCCAGTAGAAATTGTGGTTCCAGTGTTTTGGGAACAGAACAGAAAAGAACTTTTTATAATTTATTACTCTTTAGCAATCAAATGGCTGGCTGTTTGTTTTCTTGTTTTGGCTTCAAAATATGTTTTTTAAGTTACGTCATCTCAGTTGAAATAAGGAATTTAATTATATGATCATAGGTTAAGACTTTGGCAGGTATGTCATGAGGTGTCTAGTGTAATCTCCTGCAGAAAGCAGGGTCATTCGTGAGATCAGACTGGGTTACTCTGTGTTTATCCAGCTGAGTTTTGAAAACTCTCAAGGATGAAGCCTAACCTCTTTGGAACATGTTCTTACCACATGACTGCCTGTGGCCAGCTGAGTGATTTTGAGTGGATGTTTTTGATATGAGATAGGAGTAATCTCTTTGCCTTCTCTATTGATTAGCAGTGTGATGAAGTCGTTATAAACAAATAGCTCTGTAAGACTGAAATGATGGGGTTTTTAAGGTCTATACGATTATTTGGAATTTTCATCTGGATCTGAATGCGTCTTTTTATGGGGCCACATTTATTTCTTTCCATATCAGTGTGGTAGGACTCTATGTTGCTAGTTACTTTGAACTGACTTTGCATCAGTTGTGAGAACAGCTGTTCAGATCTCTAGAAGATGCAAAATGACCATGTATGGCAGTGCCTGTATCCATGCTGTTGAAGCAGCATGGCTTGATCATACATATCTGAGAGAAGATTGAGGTGATTGTGCTCTTGCTGACACTCCCTTCTTGACTGAGTCATCAGCACCATGAAATCTAGCAAGATTTTGCCTTATCTCTACTCCAAGTCTTTTGCCCTACTGTGGTTTTTTTATCCTTTGTCTTTTCTAAAGAGCGTGTTTACAATGTAGAAATAGAGAAGGGGAAAGTGGACTTGTTTGGTTTCCGGTACATGGATCATCTATTTAAAATACCTCTCTCAGGATTTGCCATTCAGAAACTTAGATTTGGTTTTCATACTCTCGATTGTAGGCCAGAAGAACACACAAAGGGTAGAACTTTTTTTCCATCTAATGAATGGATACTCCCTTCAGTACTTAAAAATTTAAATCGTCAGTCTATTCTTCCGATGCGTTCTGAAGATGAAACTATATGATGTTCTGGGTGCCAACAGATATAGCCCTAGGCACCAGCTCATATCATCTGCTGGCCACGTTCTTCTGTTTCATTACATTACATGGTTGTTGAGGTTTCTGCCTGTTATAGGATATCTGTGTTGGTTGTCTAGTTTGAAAATCTGTTTTCCCAGTACTTTTGTGTCTAAATTGCTCTTTTTATTGTAATCAAATGCAGAAAGCTTGAAGTGTTGTATTTAAATAGATCAAAATTCAAGGTCTTGGATTGGGTATTTGAGATTGTTAAAATACTCCAATCATTTTCATGTTTGTGACTCTAAAATTTGACTTCATAATTCAAAATTCTATCGATTTTCTTAATTTGGAAAATATGGAAGAAAAGAGTAATTGCCTTGTCTCTGGCCTGCTTTCTTAACCTAGAGATCAGTTCAGTAAATCCTGTGAAGTGCCCCTCAGCACTTTCCCGACATTTTACAGTGCTTCATTACTGCAGATAAAATGTAGTTATAGTTTACATAATATGAACACAGAATTCTTGTGCAAGTACTTAATTGAAGCGGATAAATTTTTATGCAGCAATACTTTGTTCCTCCTAAATCTTTAGTAGTCCGTGGGTAATAATATAAGTAGTAGTAGTGTTAGGTGAACTTTTTAATGAAAAGAAAAGTACTGAAGTTTGTTTTGTGTTTTCAGTCTCTGACAACAAATGAAATGAGGGAGGCTTATATTCCAAGGAATTATAAAGGGTTAAAAAAAACATAGATCTCCATAAAGAAACAACATTTGTAAGTTTTATGGTTAAATCAGCCATTGCTTTGCTGACCAATAAAATGGAAAATGTGTGCTTTTATAGGTTTATAAAAAAGCCAAACTCCAGTTGCATGAAAAATAACTTTCACCGATTGAGTACAGGTGGTGACTTGTTTAAACTCTGAAGATGTAAAGGCTTAGTATGTATGACTGAAAAAGGGAACATGGCACAATAAAAAGTCTTCCTTTCTTTACTCATCAATCCTTTGGGTATTCCATGTCAAATAAATGTTACAACAATTTACAGTAAAAGTATACAGTGGAAGTGCCAACGTTAACACTTCTTAGGATTGGACAAGGTCCAAATTTTTCACACCAATATTTAATGTGAAGTAAAATGTCTTTTCCATTGGAAGTGTCAGCTGTAACATGCTTTCCTATATTTGGCAACATGCTCATGTGAAGTATAAAGTCAAATGCACATGATGTTCTTTTTATTTCAACCATGATAAATTGTGTTCATTTGTTTAAGTGCAAGCGGCAGTTTTAGTGTTCCTACTATAAATTTTGGTTAGCTTCTATTGACATGCTGTATTAAACTTAAGAAAAACAAATTACACTTCACCCATTTTAATTGACTAAATGTGTCAAAAACACAATAAGTATAACACAAAGGGTCAGAGTCTCAGACTTCACCATAATGGGTGTCATGGCAAGGATCCAGCTTTTTGTGCATTTCATTTTTCATAAAGTTTCAGTATAAGACGTACATTTAACATTCACTTCCACTTCAGATTTGCAGCTTCAAAAAAAAAATCTCGTGTTCTGTTCCCATTGCACTCACTTGTAATATTGCTAAAAGATTCTGTTTTTTTAATTTTTTTTTTTTTAAGTGATAGTACTGATGAATATAGATGAACCGCTATAAACATGAGATTTCAAGATTGACTTTGGTATTTGAAGGAATGAATTAATGATTTATGTGGTATAAATGGATTTGTGTCAAAACTCATGCCTGAGACCATGGTTAGGAATCCTTGAGACCAGTTTTCTAAATAGACAACTGTAGCTGAGTGCCAGATGAAACTTGGCATGCCTCATTCCCAGAGGATTTGAATAGGTCCCGTTACTTCTAATGCATGCATTTCATGCTAAAGAACTTATGTCTATTTTTGTCTTTTGGAAATCTTTACCTGTTTTCTGGATTTTAACAAGTGAAAATTAAGGAAAACCACTAATAGATGGTATGAATATTGGCAAAATACCCATAAGCACTGAAATATCTTGAGAGAGTTCAAGCCATTTCAATGTCTAAGAGGGTATTCATTCATATGAATTGTGAACAAGGGATCAGCATTTGTTGCAAGTGGCAGAATGGTTTTTTCTTGTTCTCATTGCTGCACAAGCCTGCACCCACTGGAAGGAAGGCTTTTGTTCTCAGGCTGAATCTCTGCCTGAATCTCTTATCTCCTGCAAGACGGAATGGTTGGAGAGCAGACAGGCTCAGACTGCATGTAGGACTTTCAGCAGGGTTTATCAGCTTTCATGGGTTTCCGGCAAATCCTTTCAACTATGTTCATCTTCTGGTGAGCAGCATGAGGATGTCATGTGCTGCCAAATAGTAAGAGTCTGAACTTACACAAGCAGCACCGGTCACCTGTTTTGTACATTTTGTACATAGCTTGTGTCCTCCTGCCATGGGTTGAGATATACATTGGCATTATCCAAAAATAGAAAGAAAAATTTTCAGCTGTAATGGTGTGTTTTTAGCCTGCAGTGTTTCCTCACCTTCTTGAAGTTTGATGAGATGTGTGAACTCCATAATTTTTAAGAAAGAATTAAGAGGAACCAGAGAACCTGGTTGATCCTAATGGGAACTATTTGGGGGAAGTATATTTCTACTTCCCTCAAGACAGGGAAGCAGCTGGGAGCAGATCCCTCACCCTGAGAGTTGTGCTGGTCTCAGTTTGTATGCGGAACCGGAATGAGGAGGAGTGCTGGGCTGCCAGCTTGACTGCTGCAAGGGTGGCTGTGCATGTATGCACAGAGAGAAAGGAGCTTGAAGGGTGTCTAGGAGCGACTGAGCCTTCAGCCTGTGGTAGACACGGAAGTCCAAATCCTGTTGAAAGGATCCCAGTGAGGGAATTGGACATCATCAGTCTGAAAGGTAGATTTATTCTCATACTTTTTAGCCTTTTGCACTTCTGCTGAACAAGGTTCCTCTGTGCACAGTTTTGCAACTGTATCCTGTTGTAGGCCACTTCCACAATCATGTTAGTTCATTGCATGCAGCACATGGAACATTTCTTTACTTTTGAGTTTTTGATGCAAAAGTTGCCCTTTTATTCAGAGGCATCCTGCTGTATCCATCCAACTAGAAAATGTTAATGTGGGTGTCTTCTCTTGCAAGGTAAATTTTATTTGCTTTTGGGGGTTTTATGATCCTATCACAACTTAAATAACTGGTTTCATAAAGGTATTTTTAGCTACCAGGAAAGGCTATGCATTCCTCAAGACTGAAAATACATCAGCTGGGATCATATATATACATGATCCCAAAGGGAACTTAAAACTTTCTTCATCACAGACTAAATGACAAAAACTCTCTGAAAGTTATAGTTCAGTAGGTAGGAAACCTCACTAACTCCATAGATATTGTCAACAGAACAGGCAGTGTTGTTTGAAGCTCCATTTTCACACCACTTTTAATGCAGAATCACAGAATATGCTGTTTTCAATGTGAATTTGCCAAGCGAACCACAGAATTCTTCTTTTTTGCTGGTGTTGTTTTTGTTTGTTTTTTTTCCTCTGGTGGAATGTACCTCTTTTGAGAACTTGGTCTATCTGGAAAAAAAGAAAAGAAAAAGAAAAAAGGTTATTGAAAATCTGTCCTGTATCCAGCCCATACAGCCTTCAAATTTGCAAAAGAAAAATGTTGCATCTGCTGCTCCAAAAGAGCCTTTCACTGGATCTCTTGTGATATGCCTAAGCTTGGTCAAACTAAACACATTCAACACCTTCCACTGCAGCAACAGCATCAAAGAAACACTATCTGCTGGGATCTCCCCTTAGAGTTTAACAGCTAATTTGCTGAGTATTTTGCTGGGGCCGAGTATTTTGTTCCAGTCGAGAGTTGGCAGGTTGACAGCTTTCCCTGGAACTGAAAATTCTGGCTATTGTGGGACAATGTGAGTATGTGGACTACAAGCAGAGACTACCTCACTAGTTTTCCTTCTGTTCATACTTAGACAGTATAAAATAAAAAGAAGAAATTCACTGTAATGAAAAGAAGAACACATCTGGGTGTAATGGATTGCAAAGGTACAGAGGACAGGAGTAGGAGATGATGCTGTAAAGAAAACCTCTCTTTTTACTACATCGTTAAAATCGTTTAATAATGCACAAACCAAAAAAAAAGGCAAAATAAAAATTTGTGCAGGGCAATTGAGTTCTGGTCATTCTTATCTTCTGGTGCTTTACCTTGCTTGAAATGTTCCTTTAAAGTTGTGCATGTGTTTTATTTTATTTTATTGTGGATATATAGAAAAAAATTTGTCACATATTGCCATAAGAAGATATGTTAATATCATCCTATCACACAATTATAATATCACAATAAATAATATGACAATTAGGCTTTTGACAGGTATAGGATCCATGGGCTGCAGCAGACTTTCATAAATTTGACCAGAAGATCTTTATAGGTCAGAAAATACAATTATCTGAAAGATTATTCTCATCTTACAGCAGGAAAACAATGACTAAAATCAGTAATTATTTCTTTTAAAAGCACCAGTTGAAGTATATTTGTCTCAATAGTTGCTTTGCAGAAAATTTTCCTTATTTTTGGCACTCAAATTTGAAAATAGTGTTATGCATCTGATTTTGATGGTAATGATTTTTTATCATCTTGACCTTTGAAAATCTTGGCTTGGACTCTAAACGGGATACCTTAATGGTTTTGAAAATCTTAAAAATCCAGTTATATTTGTTCATTGAATAGCCAATTATCAATTTTGTGGAAAGTTGTCGATATGCACATAACTATTTCCTTTGAAACAGTCCTGGCCTCATGTTCATCTTAGTGTTAACACTACCCTGTGGCTGTCTCTGCCCTTCAAAAAAATCACAGTACCTCAAAAAATTGTGTTGTCATATTAGAGCAACCAAGTGCCAGGGGATGAACAGGTTCACACAATTCAGCTCTTACAGAGGAATATTGGTGTTTTAAATGCTCAAAAATTATTTTGACAATCCAGAGTGAAAGTAACATGGCAAATAGTTGGTGCCACTGGAGTCCTCTCTGATACTGATAACACAGACTTCCACAGCTCTTCTTCACCTCAAGGTTAAAGGCAAAACCCATCTGGATTTGACTGAAGTTAAAGTCCTGCTGTTTTTAATATAACATCACCACTATAAAATTCTTGAAAATATTCCATGTTGTAGTTTAGGTGTTTCTAGGGGGTGTGTTGCCTGAATTTTCTCTAGGAGATACTGTGAGAAACACTCCACTGTACTTCACTGCTACTTATCCTGACTGTGAATCCATATCACACACAACTCCCCTTGTCATTCTTCTGCATTGTCTGTTAGAGCACAGCACAGCATTTTTCTGTTGTTTAATAAATAATGTCAATCAACCTGACATTCTTGTCAGTGCTCCATACCAATCCTTACCACTAAAGCTTGTTTATCATGGTAAGGTAAATTTTCCTGGTTCCTCATACAAGTATCAACTGATTTCAACTGAGTTTTTTTATCCTATAGCATCCTATTTTTCTTCAACTACAAATTCTGAAGTATGTGAATGGAGGCTGCATAAGATATTACTGCACAGCAGAAACAGCTACATTTCTTCTGGCTGCTGGAGAGGTGCTATCCACATCTTTATTTAAAGTTGCTGATGTACCAAGGAGTTTGGACAGGGAAATGCAAGAATGCTGCTTATGTCTTCATGGCAGCATGGGCTCCAACCCCTTTGGAAATTCATCAATAAAATATTTTTACAGTGCATCTGCATGGACTTAACTGGATGTGTTTGAGATTTAGCAGGGATTGGTAAATAGAACGAGACTACTCTTAGTCCATGAACCTCTTCCAAATTTCTGGGAGACTCTTTTTTTCCAACTAGCTTATACCACTAAAAATCCAAACACATATCAACAGTAATGGATGACCTTATTCACTCAGTCACCCTACAGTAGGAGCCACTTCAAGATTTCTGAGGTATGAGAAGCTTTTATGAGCATTTGTATTAAAATGCTAAGTGGTTTATTATAGAAAGAAGATTCAAGATTTTTCTTATTGTGCGTGTTATTATTATCAATTTATAGAGTACTGCTGTTGTTGACAGAACAGAACAACAGGGATAAAAAAATTCTTGCTCCAAAGAATTAACTAGATTGAGCTGAAAATATTTTTCTCCTTGGAACATTTGACACATTGGGGGTATTAATAAAGTTTGGAGATATTTACTACTGAAAGCAGATCAAGGTGAATTTAACAGGTTTGGTAAGCTGTGAATATGGGAGAGCTGTAGGTGTGGTTGGGCTAATACACAGATGTGCCTTGTGGTGATGCTCACAGCAGACAGTTCCCATAATATTGCCTGGAAAGTGCACTGCAGACCTTGCAGGCTCGAAGCATGATGCATATGGAGGACCTGTATGTGTGTTAGTATGTATGTACTGTATATATGTATGCATGTATGTTAGTTCCAAATACATATTCCACATCCAGGAGCACATGATATGTTTTTCAATTCATCCAACTGCAGTTGCTTTGCTCTTGGAAGAATGAAACAGTTTAACAAGGCAGCTCAGTTTAACAAAGCCTATTCATTTGGGTATGTCTACTAGACATTGCTGTGGGGAATGGGACATCACAAATTTCTGTGGGAATGCCCTGGTGAAAATCAGGGTTCATATGCCAAGCAGTTGATCTGCTTACATATTATGGTAATTTGATCACAATTTTCATGTGTTCAACAGCCCAGTTGAGTTATTCCTTTCTCTTTGTTGTTTTTTTTTTTTTTTTTTTTGTTGCTGTACCAGATGTCCAGAAAGCACAACTCTTTTTCAATGAAAGAAAACTCCTAGACTAAAGAGGAGGACTTGTCTACTGGATAAAAGCAGTATGATAACCTAGTTTACAGTAGATATGGATACATATTAGATGAGGTGGTGGCTTGGACTAGATATTCAGGGCTGCAGGTTCTTTATCTCACTGAAAGCTATCAAGGACCTGAAAGCTTTTTGACAAATCTGGCACAGTGCCACAAAATTTCAATTTTGATAAACTGCTGTCTTTCTAGTAAAAACAGGTTTCATTGGAAAATTCCTGACTCACTAAATTCGTCCAAACAGATGCTGACAATATGGTTCAAACATACAGGTTATGTAGGAAGACAGAGCAAATTTCAATTTGTATTTGGACTCCGATCCTACACTAAGAATTGTGTAGCCTCACTCCCGAGCACTGGTGAAGCCTTGATGTGGGATTCAGGTCACGGCCATGGTCAGTTATGATTGAAATTCTTCCCAGAAGAAATTTGTAGGGGCCTCAGCATAATTCTGCCATCACATTCTCACCTCTGCAGTGTGAGTGAAGGTGTTCAGTGTGTGCCTTTTACCATATCTGCCCGGGATGCAGACATGACAGTGTGGCTGGCAAAGTTGCAGGCCAGATGTATGGCTCTTTAGCTTTCCTTTTGGGATATTTGGCAGAGCTTCAGTGATGTAACAGCATACTGCCTTCTAAACCTTGATGCACATGACAAATCAAGACTAATGGTTTCCTTTATATCTGGGGCTGAATACCACTGTTGGCTTTGAAAATTTCAAAAATATAATTTCACTT
Source organism: Calyptomena viridis (assembly GCA_013390005.1). Classification (NCBI taxonomy): domain Eukaryota; kingdom Metazoa; phylum Chordata; class Aves; order Passeriformes; family Eurylaimidae; genus Calyptomena; species Calyptomena viridis. The sequence continues at coordinate 169,528 of WEIV01018587.1, forward strand.
TACATCACTATAAATTTATAAGCTGTTGTACAGTAAAGGAGTAATCTCATGGGAAATGAGCATAAACCTATTATATTTTCATTAACAATCTGTTTCCACCATTGACTTAATCCACATTTACTGTTGTGGAATTTGATTATATGTTATAAAGCACCATAAAACAAAATTAGGTATGTATCAAAGTGTCCATTTTCCTGGTTATGTTGAATTACTCATTTCCCTGGTTTAAAATCTTGGGTCCTTTCTACCCAGCTCGAACAAAGCCAACCTGTGTATTTACTGTCATCCACCTGAAAAGTAACATAGCAAATTCTTTTCTTTTCTTCTTTTTTTTTTTTTTCCCCCCATTAATACCTCTTTTCTAGAAAAAAATAAAAGATAATAGAAGAAAAAGGGAATGGAAAGGAAAATGGAAAGAAATATTTTAATAAATTTAGTATATAAATTTGATTTGAAAGTGTTTTTCTAAAGCTCTCCACCTTTCTTTTTATTTGATTGTATAACAGTTACACATACATACTTCCCTCCAGACCTAGTCTACAAAACACACCAAAAAGAAATACTAACCCATACAGTGTAATCCGCTTCCTTGAGCCTCTTTCAGAAGTGTGGAATGACTTCAGCCTTCTTCAGAAGTTGGAGAAGCAGTTAGGAAGGCTTTAAAATTGGCATGCATATGGTTTTGGAAAAAAATGTATATTTTAGAGTATGATGCGGATTTTTTTTGTCCCTGTTGTCTGGATGGTTATTCTGAAATCTGGAATTTCTTACTGTCTCAAAGTGATAGCTTCTGAGTTTTGTGAACTAGACAAAATAGTCTATAGAAATATCAGGTTACTTATGTATTTCATTGCCTAGTGGTCAAATAGTTTTTCTGCATTTTAAAAATACTATTTTTCGAAATTATTATGTCTGTTAAACAATTAATACAAGAAGTGTGTTACTTGAAAATAAGCTCATTGATCAGCATTAAGTAAATGATATATATTTCACATAGTCCTCAGATAGTTGGCTGGTATTTCAGAGCAGCTGCAGTTGCAAAGAACTGACAAGAACTTAACGTCATCATTGTAGTTTCGCAAACAACACTTCAGCTTGGTCAGCTGCACCAGCTTTATCGGAAAAATAAAATCTGATGATGTTTATTACTTTTTTAAAAAATATTCTGAGGAATCTGTGCAACATAAAATGACATAATTGTACAGAATATTTTGTATCCACCAATGCACCAGGAGAGAAATTAGGGATAAAGAGAAGCGTGTAATTGCAAGGGAGAAATGTTATGCATGAAAGGCATTGTACCTTTTTGTGACTATTCAAAATGGATATAAAAACATCAAAAAAGAAGCAACATGTTGGCAAGTTTTCTATTTAGCAACTTGCTTTTACCTATTTTGAAAATAGCACAGAGGAAAAGAGGGGAAAGGTCTTGGAAGTTATATTGATAAAGTACGTGTGGATCCCACAGCTGGCATAAAATATCTTGTTTGGGCTGTAAAAATATATTAGTATGTCATGTTATCTTCATAAATTCTTCCAACACATAAGGTGGGTAGTGTCCCCCTGAATCCCAAGACTCATTACCATTTCTGCTCGCTCTTACCATTCATCAGCCTCTTTGTCATACAGAGCAGGCGCGCGGTTGGGGCCGCAGCATTACGATTCTGGAGGGGTAGATACTGAGTGAGTTATTAGCTGTGGCAGACAGCCCTGTTCCCAAACACTCCTGAGAAGGTTCTTCACTTAGGCAAGCAACAATTACAATGGCATTCCCAAACTGGGGAATGCCAGAAGGTTCTGAATAGAGCCTGTGGGTTTCAGTTTTCCCTTTACAATTACTTTGATTAGACATTAATCGTGATTTCCAGGGCTTTCCAAAGTTCACAAAAAAAGTTCAAGCATTTAGGACGTTCACGGGTACTTATATTCCACTAAAGCAATCCAATTTACATGTTATTCTTTCTTGTAAGAAAGCTACACATTCTATTTCTGTGTGAAAAGTTATAATCTGAAACTCCAAGTAACTGAGTTTGTGTCTCTGGCACAATTTGAGACAGGAAGGAAACCTGTAAATTAACACATGAACATTATTGCTTTTCAGAGTTGTATGAGCTTGGAAGCACCAGACCATTTTCCTTTTCATATTCTTTTTTAAAAATTTTGATTTTGTGTTTCTCAAATTTGCACATTTAAAAATAGCTATATTTATGAGGACTTTTTATGCAATTATGAACATTTGATTTATTTAAAATAAAAATTTTCTTCATATTTGAGGACAAGGAGAGTGGAACACTTTTCCAGACAGCTAATGCCAGATTAAAAATTAATTTGGTATTGTTTCAAAATAATGTTGATTGATTTTGATAGGTAAAGTCTGAGTGCTCTAGGTACGTGCCTATCTTATTTTCAAGTGACTTAGGAAGTAAATCAGTTTTAGCAGGAAATTAACTAACCTTTGCTTTTAATAATGTTAAGATTTAAAAACTCCACTTGTTGTTTAGGATTTCACTGATCTGGTATGATGAAGTGACATTTGCTGTTAGTCAAATCAGCTTTGTTGTTTGTTTCCCTACAGTACTAAATCTTGCAGAACTAACATTGGTGACAACT
>WEIV01018588.1:0-87135 GCA_013390005.1 Calyptomena viridis
TCACCTTGAATATTGTGTCATAAATCTCCTGGAAACAGCCGTTATAAAGACATTTCTGCCATCCTGCACAGGCAGCTCATAGAGATGGAGACTAATTTTTTGTGTAAGAATGGAGTTCTCTCCCACCCACAGGGAGCCCTACACTGGCTGGCAGCACCCAGACGGAAATGCATGAGATGGAAAACCCAGTGTCGTAGCCCGTTGGGTACTAGGTTTTCACTTCTGGCTCCCTTTGAAAACTCTGCTACTCTCAAATCTGGTCCCTGGTCTTTTCAACATGAGGAGACTTTAAACTTGGGTTTAAAGATGAACGTTATATACTTCCTAAATATGGATACCATGTTAGCCCTTCTTAAGGGAAGATCTGCCTGATGGGCACAGCCAGTGCAGAAGCAAATCTAGCTGTGTTCTAGCTGCAGTCAGCAGCTCTGCCCAGTCCTGCTAACAGCATCCCCAGGTGCCATGGATCTGTAAGGAAAGTCATATACCACCACTGCCAGCTCTCCCACCCCCAGTGAATAGGACATGTACCTGCTGCCAAGGCCTCCTTGGTGCTCTTCTGTATCCAGAGGATGCTCCTGCCCACAATGGCTCCCTCCTTCTTCCCTGAGAGCAGGAGCCCTGCACTCAGTGGTGCCTGACTGCCCCCGAACTGCTGGGTGCTGTGGTTTGACACACATGGGGACAGGGAGAGCGTGTCTGCTTCATAAAGTAGAAGACAAACCCTGTATGCCAGGCAGAGCTGCTAAACACAGCACGGTCTCAAACACCAACCCCTAAAAGAGCTGCTAGATCTGAGCAGCATGTCCAGAGCAGCAGATAACGGTGTTTGTGCCGTGAATGCCAGCATGTTGGCACCGGTCTGTGTCCTCTTGCCCTGAAGTCTGTTTTTTCTCATGGATGTAACATGAAAAGCCTGAGCTGTGTCCCACAGATCCACCATGGGCTTAGTGTGGCCCAGATGCCGAAGAGCTGTCAGAGAACAACCACCTTATGCTGAGGTACCCTCAGGGCTCCTGAGCTCAGCCTGTGTCTCACTGATGGGTTAAGGTGAGGAGTTTCCTGGTAAGCATCATCCTACTGCAAGAGAACAGAGAGAATCGGGAAGTCCATTGTGTGTGCTTGCCCATCCCTTCCCCTGCACCCCTCTTGGTGCTGAGAGAGACTAGTGCAGTTCTGCAAAGTACCGCAGCCGATGAGGGATGGGGGCTGGCAGCGTGTGCTGGCCAGATCCTGCTCTCCTCTCCAGTAACAGCACCCTAAGGGACCCTCTGCGTGGCCCCAGCAGGTGAGGGGAAGCGCACAAAGCAGACGCTTGCTTTGTGAAGCACAGGCCTTGTTGGCACGTAGCCTGCTGGCATTCTTCTTTTGGGAGAGGGAATCTGCATTTCATGACGCCCTTAAAAACAGGTGAGCTGTTAATGCAGGGGAGGGTCCCGGCAGGGGCAAAGTTACAGTACATCAAAGGATGATTTGATAAGGCAGTCCTTCCCCAAAGCTTTCCGATGGTGGCGCTGCGTCACGCGGCAAGGACGGATGCACTCGATCCTGTTAAAGGGTTAAAGCACGTGGTTGTACTGGGGCTTTGGGAAATCCACGCGTACAGAACATCCTGTTTGGGAGCTGAGCAGTGCAGTGTGCCCGGCTGGCAGGACGCCTGGTGAGGGCAAGAGCCCCTCTATGCCCTTTCTCCAGCAAGTTTCTCAAAGCAGCTTTGTGGCAGGGTCAGGCTTTGTGGCAAGGCTGCTTTTCTGGAAGTGAATATGTTCCTGTGCGCCCTGGCCTTCTTGCCCTTCAGCTGAAGGGCCAACTATTAAAGATCGCCCAGACCACCCACCTCAGGCTGGCTTCCCTCAGGCTTGCCTTCCACAGTCATTTCTCATTGCCAGCACAAACCAGAAGTGACAAATAATTTCCAATGTGTCAAGAAGGGCACATTCCTGGCTGCCAGAACTGCTGTGGCAGACCATGGCCCAGTGAAAAACAGTGGTAATTTAAAAAAGAATTTCTGGAGGCCAATGATTCCCACATGCCCCCTGTCTGCTACAGGAGAGCATGCACAGGCCACAGAGTTCCAACTTCACGGCAGTAAAATTACAGTAAGATCAGCTTGCTGTATGGGAATAATTTTAGGAACAAATGGAAATGAAAGGTATATGTCATCCCTTCTCTTTAACCTGGCTGTTCCTGCACAGAGGATAAAAATCATGTATGTGGGTATACAAAAATCTCGTAACCTCTTTAATGACTTTGAACAAGTTGGCCAAAAGGACCTCCTCTCCCCTTCCCTATTACACTATCGATCAATTTCATTAAAAGAAAGAACACTCATTAGTACACTTGCCTCGAGGGCAATGTTACCTTAGGTCTTTGGAAAAAAGCAAACATTAATAACAAAAGTAATGGACTGTACATCACACTAATAGAACAATGGGTGTCTGTTCCTCTACAGTTTCTGCTTCTGCTGTCCTCCCAGTGCAGCACAACTACCCAGAAGAGGAAAGAGGCTGCACCCAGCCTCACCTCTGCACTCAGACAATGCACTGTCTACACCATGTATTTGTAAAATTTCAATCGGTAAGACTGAATTGACATTTCAATGTCTCCTATATTGCCCTGCTGCCTACTTTGGATTATTATTTTGCCAATGAGAGCTATCTTCCCTCTAGAAATAGCATCCTCTTCCTATACATACTGTTCTCCTTATACAGACTCCAGGATTAATTATCCATTTATTATATTTACCCCTTCTTCCTCTCCGAAATCCACTCATACCATACATGATCTCTTTAAACCTTTCTACCCCTGCCCTTTCCCATTGTCAACAACTTGGCCAGTCTCCCTCGTCTCACTATTCCCAAGGGTCCCACCAGCGGAAGGGGACACCGCAGCAGCTGTCAGCTACTGGTGCCATAGCCTTCAGTGTGGTTCCAAGTCCAGCACGCAGGGGACTAAGGACACCATGCAGACTTGAGGGGGTCTTTCTGCACCACCTCAGTAAGCTGCTGTGCATGCACACGGTGCTACACAAAGGAAGGGCAAACCCGTACCTTGCCCAGCTTCCCGCAGCAAGTCTGCACACGAGGTCAGGAGACTTCTCAGCCAGGCTGAGGAGCATCCGCTACATAAAATGCTGTGAAGGTCAGCCCAGCCCAGACAACAGGTCCTGCTGGCACCCGAGTGGCCACAGCCCTCCCAGAACAGCCCTTGAACCCACCTGGCTTCATTCCTCATACAGTTCTATGGAAGTGCACCAAAAGCAGCCTTTGCTTCGAGACAGATGATCCTTCTAAGGCCACACCAACTCGGTACCTCCCTTCCCCAAGCCATTGGAGCACTCCTAACTTTAGCTTCATCCTGATCTTCACATGGAAGGCATTGCACTACCACAACATATTCATTAATGATCTGCTAGATTTCCAGTCCACAAGGCCTAAGCAGTTAAAAGAAAAAATACACGAAATTAAAGCTTCACTTCAAAAGAATTTTTTTTAATTTAGAAATGCAGTTATATACATAGAACAATTAAATTAAACTTTGTACAAATATTAAAATACTATCTTCACACCCACTGCAATGTACAGGATACCAGAAAATACATATAAAATAAAGCAAAATAAAACCGATTGAGTGACATCCTGCACAGCATCAATTATGGTTTTTAAGTCCCACATATATATGGAGTACCATTCTGCAAGTAATTCCATAGTGGTGCAATTCAGATAAAAAGAAAACACATACAGGAAAGAAGAAAAGATTAACGCACAAAGGCAATCAAGCTCCCCTTGCACTTGCATCAGCAACTACCAGCAGTCTACCCAGTGCATCATAGGACATCTGCTTCACAGACAACTTCAATTTGTTTTCTTTTGGAAGGAAGCAAATTTGAGAATCTGAACTAAAACATCTTCCAGCACAACTCAGTTGCCTTTGTCCTTGCTCACTCGAGGACAGAAGTAAAAGCACAGCTTATGGAAAGCATATGCAGAACATCAGTAGGACATGTTCTGGTGGGTACATAGATCTGAACATCATCTGCAGAGAGATGAGTTTGGAAGCAGTGCTGAACACAGGGCCCTGAAGTATGGGAAGTGGTATCCTCTGTCCTGGTGTGGTAGGACTGGAAAAAGGCTTATTTCCTGTATAAAAATACATCTTAAAATGAAGCCTGCTCTAGGAAACCTCTTTGCACTTTCATAGCATATTGTAAAGAATAAAATGTTTTCTAGTGAAGTTCTTCTGCAAACAGAGGTTTTCGCAAAGAGCAAATCAATCTGCTGTTCCCTGGTAAGGACTGAAGGGTGAGGATGGGGTGAGGCAGGATGTGCAAAATGAATGGGATTTATTGCATTTATATACAAAAAAAACAGAAAGTGAGATTTATTTAAATAGTTATCTGGATAGAGTAATAAGGCAGATTTTTTTAAAACTATCAGAGCAGTAAAACCACATTTTGCAAATACGTTCTAAAAAGGTCAGCGAGGACATCTCAGTGTGTCCAAACAGTAGAACATTAATTTTTTTTTATACAGCAAGACTGCTGGTGTATGCTAAATCATCTAATAAAGCACAAGCTTCCTTAAAACCTGGTCTTGATTGCATTAGCTCATTAGGCTGCAGCATACCTCTGTTTTCAGTGCAGCTCTTCCTTAGACCCCTTGTGTTCCCATTTCTGTGCTGCACTTAACCATGGCAGAGTATTTCCAATGGCTGAGCCCATTCCATATTGACCCAAGTCACCCACCTCTGGGAGCATCTTAGGATGTTTCCTCCCAAAACACATGGAACAGATTTCTTCCTAACATACCTGAGCTCTCCACAGGCTGAAAGGCCAAATAAAGTCTCCCGATGCATTAAACAATTCACCACACCAGAGCTGAAAGGCCAAGGAAAAATCTCAGGGGACATGTCCACAGGGTGAAAAGCAGCCTGCCTGCTGAGTAAGCATTCTGGGGCACAGCAACTTCCCTGGTGCTTAAGGATAAAAAATGAATTCAGCTCCTCTCCCTCCCAAACTCCTGAAGTTTTCACTCAGCAACAACTCCACAGGCTCACACGCTGCAGCACAGCTCTCCTCCTGATTTCATTTTTACCTCTTCTGCAGTTAATGGTGGGGAAATATAAGCTATTTCAATCAGAATGCACAAACCCCTCTCTCTCTCTCACAGTGGTGCTGATGCCCTTCAAGGTGGCAGGAGACTGACAATCCAAGCTGTCTCATCATTTGAGGTGAGCTTCATGATGCAGATCCCAACAGAAGACTGCCTCACTTCCTCATGGATCACTGCCAGCTTCACTTTCTGGTTCTCTCAGGCTGGTCCAGTTCTGTAACACTTGGGCTGTAAGCACTGCAGTAGGTTGCATTTAATTTTTTAAAAAAACTATGCAGCTGAAAAGCAACAAGGTTTTTCTATTGCACATAATATCCTGAATTTCTGAAATGCCCTTTTTCCCAACCTATTAGACTCCAAATATAACAGAAACCTTTAAAACAAGGGCTATTTTTATTTTTCCCCAATAAAATTAAATTGTTTTAATGTTCTTGAATACCACAGGATCCAGCATGTATGACAGAGCATGAGATGATTATGCTGGGAGTGTTAAGTAAGAAAAAATGCCTCCCTTTGAAATATTTTGGCAGATGTGAGTGCAGGAAGACAAGATGCAGAGACCACGGCCCCATCAGGAAAAAAAGAAAAAATAATTTACTGTGGTACATCTTGCAAGTCTGAGCCCCTGTACTCCCCATCCACCACGCCGAGATCCAGGCCACATCTACCTATGGCAAAATCCAAACAGAACACACCCTTTGATCAGAGATAATGAACACTCCTGAGACAGAGTGGAGTTCATGTCTGAGGGATCGTTAAGCTTCAGCCCTTGCTCCCATAAGTAAAGACAGGATTGTCCAGTGTAGGTTTTCCTATATCTCTGCCCAAAAGATTTCCCAGTCCTTCAGCCTCTGCTGAATACACCAAATATGAATGAGTAATCAGTAAGTGAGGCCTTGCTCTCCCACGCCCTTGAGAAAATGGTCAGACATCTCTCGGGTTCCTCCCCAGCCATTTTACCTCATTTTATATGAAAATTACCTCCAAAGCTGAGGACATAGGCTACAGCAATGTGATGGCCCCAAACTGTTTTCCATGTTCTGGCTTGCACAGGTCTGTGAGGCCTGTTCCCACAAGTGTTGCTGCAGGGGACAGAGCTCTTCTGCAGGAGATGGAATCGACACATGGGATTACCAGCCAGCAGAGCAAAGACTGGCCTGGGAGCTGCTGGTTTACCCTCAACAAGCCAACAGAAGCTGCCTGCTTATGCCTGATCACAAAAGCTACACTTGCATATTTCCCTTTACCTCTGCATTTCCCCTGCTCCCGTTTTTATAAATTAAACAAAATTCAAGCACTCCCTCTTTGTGCAGCTTGCTTCCTTTTCTTCCCCACCAAAATTGAATTTTCTCTCCCAAACTGGCAGCTGCTTGCTCTCTAGCAGCAGAGAGGAGGCAGGGCCACACAGTATGTTTTCTGCTGGTGGTGCAGGTGTTCATCTAGAGCAAGGCCAGGCCCTGAGATCAGCTTCCACATTCTCCCACCAGCCTAGTGCTAACACTGGGTTAAAGAACTGTCTCTTGAAGGAAGGCAGCACATTCCCAACTTCTATACCTTGAATTGCTGCAGGTCAATTTGAGCAGACAAGACCCTATATGTATGAAGAGCAGCTCCTGTTTTGAGCTGGCAAGGCAGCAGGAAAGAAGTCACGTAGTCTTTTCTCCACACTCCCATACCACTACTTTTGCTCAATCTCTCCATCTGCCCTGATAAACCAATGAATGAGAATATGCTCAAGCTTAGGAATCAAACATAGGAGTCAAAAAACTAAATACAATCATTCCCATGCTGATTTTCTAAAATTCCAATAGCAGATGTGTAAAAAATGTTTGACCTCTACAGTGCTTGAAGCGAGCCCACTGTAAAATGACATGGGATTTTCACCGTCCAAACAGAACAAAAAATACCTAAACCACCCAAATGGGATTTATCAAATCCTTGTGTTAATGGAAGGTAGCATGAGCAATAGAGAAGGAAGTTTAAAACACTATTTTTAAATTGACATCCCTCTATAACAAGGACAGAGAAAAAAGGATTCTTCCATCCACCAGCACACCCTGTCCCATGTGTCCTGGGATATAACAGCTATTCAGGAAGAGGAATAGCAGATACATAGCTGGACACTATGGCCAATCCCATTTCCAGGAACTGGAGCTAAGCCACAGTGATTTTATAGGTAAAGATGGTGTGTCACATTTGTCAAATGCTGTAATGGTTTGTTCCTGTAGCAACAAGGATGAGGATGATGAAGATTGTAAGCCAAAAGCAAAGCAGCAAAAACAGCAACCCTATTTACTTATACATTATCACATGATGTGTAAGGCCATTACATTTTGCTCCTTCAACTCTAATAAAAGTTTAGCAGCTTCTCAAAGGGCAAAAACTTCCCTAGTTACTTCAAGACAATTATGACAAAGTACATGCATCTAAGAAGCCAACTCTTCTTGCTGAAACCAATTCCATGGAACAGTGTTCCAGACCTACCCAGTGGAGAACCTTACAACCACCACAACGCTTTTGTGACTGGGCCACCTATCCCAGACATGTGGCTTCTTGCAGAAATAGTCTCATTAACAGCAACCAGGCTATTCTGACCTGCTGTAGATAACTGTGGGGGGCAGAGGTATACATATCTCTGAATTTTCTTTTCCCTACTACCAGAACTTGACAATTTTCAAAACTTAGGTTCAGGAATAAACTATGGTGCCCTTTAGCACTGCTGTCCATGTTGACCTTCCCTCACACCAACTGGCTGGCACTGTATTTAGGAGAGACTTCACAAATGCTGCTTACTCCCAGCCACAAGGCAGGAGCCCTTCCCTGTGGGCCCACTGGAGCCCTATAGGATAAAACAGCAGACCCTTGCTGCATGAAGCAAGGAAAACAGTAGCTCCAAGATGGCAGCTACCCAGGATTCACGTACCAAAGTACCTACTGTGGCTGGAAAGGGAATTTGGAATTGCATCAATGGCACCAGACATTCACTACCTACAGGCATTTTTTTTCCTCTTGACATTTTCAAAGACCTGAACCACTTCCAGTGTGCTACACCTGTAGAGAAGGAAGAAGGAGACAAAAGTAATTTTCAGGAATGGACTCCTACAGAGATGGGGACAGAGTATTCCTACATGTTGGACTTCTCAGCCTTCAGCGCTCTAGCAGTTCTGAGTGAACTGTTACTGCATGGCTAAGTTGTCACACAGCCCATCTCATGTGAGGTGCTCTAGACATCACAAGCTGCCCCTTAACTGGGATCCCTCCCAAGCCTCACATCAGTCCCACTGAGGTGTTTTGTCCTGCCCTGTCACAAAGAGGATGCTGGAAGGAGAGCCTATATAACATATATATGTATATTTAAACTGTGTCTGCACCCAGCGGGCAAGTGGGTTTAGCCCCTGCTCTCTGGGCAGCAGGAGGGCTAGAAAGGCTGATAAGCTGCAACAAGCCGGTGTGAGAAGGAGAAAGGCACGAGAAAAGAGCAGCTCTTCAGAGACTGCTGTCAAACATCTGGCTGGGGAAGAGGAGAAGAGAGCTCAAATTCACTCTGTTCCTTGAGCCCCTGATGCTGATGGAATGGGGAAGCCAGCACTGCACCAACTCCACTGGTGCATCCAGGAGGCAACCTGGCGACATCCTTTGGATCTTCAGCTGAGGGCATCTCTTCTTGGAGGTATCCAGGGTACAGCTCGCGAGGATAGGGAAGACTGCACAAAGTGCTCCTGTCCCAAAGGCAGGGGGAGGGGATGAGGAAGAAATCCAAGATGGAGAAGGCTAGACAAACACAGCAGACCTCATGCTTCCTTCAATAATGGAATATCTGAATGGTGGGGAGAGGAAAAAAAAGAAAAAATAGTTAAACCCCTGCAGTTCAACAAATACAAGAAAAAAACACTGTTGAAAGCAAGACAGGCTCCCACTTTCATAACATGATAATGCAATGGTCTCCCTTCATCACAACACAGCAGAATGGAACTCTGGAGGACTCTGTTGAACCCGCCCCTGTGAGTGGGACCATCATCAGCTCCAGCCTGGAAAAACTCCACGGATGGGGACTCCATCACCACTCTGGCAGGAAGCTGCTTACTAAACAGTCTAAAAATGAAGCCCAAGCATCACAAAGGGTTTGTATTCCAAGCATGTCCTCCCACTCCCACCAAATTGGTTTCCACAAACAGTTATTTTACTGCTTTTGCACTATGATGCTGGAGGCTGGATTTCTCTGCAAAACCTTTGCTAAAACAAGAGTGAGCAGTAGACAGTCTTTCTCAGACTACCCTGGTCTCCCAGTCTGAGAACACCAAGTTCTTCAAAGGAAGGTATTAAATACTGCCTATATGTCTAAGTTGTGACAATGCCATGGAGACTGGGACACTTCCTTTCAAAAGCTGCTCTAGTGACCAACATACTAGGGGGGCATTCCCAGGTACTCAACTGCAGAACCTACTCTTAAAAGGGTCTCATTTAGTGTTCCTTGCCCAAGTCACATACCATCTGTGTATTCCTCAGAGGAAGTGAGCGATAAAAGGCTCTGTATGTCACTGCTTTCTGAATCTTGGACCTCTTTGTGTGCAGGTCTACTGCTAGCCATGCCAGCTACCCAGGAAGAGGTAGCAGCCTGATGCACAAGAACAGTTTCAGAGCGCTGAGAGCCACTGGCTTCACACAGTCCAGAATGTCCAGGGGCTTCATCTTCTCTTTCAAAGCTATTGCGAGTCCCTTGGTCCGGCTGCTGCAAGTCTCTGGGTCCATTCTGTCCAGCCCCCTCTGAGAGCACGATCTGCACCCGGGAGTCCGAGGGTGGAATGCAGTTCCCTGTGCTGCCATACACTGCTTCTTCATAGGATGGCAAGGCCACTTGGACACCATCCACCATGATAGAGACCTGATCTCCAGATACACCTTGGTCTCGCCTCAAAAAAAGAAACAAAGAAGGGGAATAAGAAAAAATAAATCAAGTCGAGCATTTATATTATATATATGCTAACAAGAACTCCAGTAACCTCCCACAGCAGAACTCTAATTCTCACCATTGACTTATTTGGGGGAGAACAGACAAACATGAATGGTGGTTTAACAAGGTCAAGCAAGCATAGTCTTGCAGCCCTACTGCGAATTGCCATTAAACGTGAGCAGGGGCTGTAATTCATAGCACCTGATGGATTTAACAGCAAGAGATGAAAAGGTTAAAATGCTTCCACCCTCACCTACCTTCATAGCTAAATTTGACAAAGGTCATGACTCAGAGCTCTGTGCTGTTGGCAGAGAGTTCTGCCCATTGTTGATTCCAGTTTGGTAAGCTGCTTTATCCCACAACGCCCAGCACTTCTGTTCTGCCACCTCTAGTGCTGGCAAGATAACGTCTGGCAGGGTGTGGAAGACAACTCTGGGACAGCATGAATCACCAGAGGCCTAAGAATAAATTCTCAGAGGCCTGAGAATAATTTTTTCTTTTCCACTGGACTTTTTCAGAAAAGGGCAGACTTCAGGGCCCCACCTCTCAACCTCCCTGCTGCTGGAATGTCTGCAGTGGCTCTGCTGACCTCAGCTGTCAGCAGTGTTATGGCTGCAACCCTTCTCTCATCCACAAACCCAAGGCCAGAAGGGTTCTCTTTCCACAGCAAAGAAGGATGGCAGGCTTGTATGTGTATCTAATGAGCAGTACTGCCTGAATTCAAGTCCATAGGACTTCAAACAGACTGGGGGAGATGCACATATATACGCTCAGACACACACTTCAGTAGCTATCCAAAGCTAGAAGATGCAGGAGATTGATCTATAGCCAGGCTAGTAAGGATCATAACTTTTTCCATTCAAAGCCAAGGGAAAAGCCCAAGGAAGTCACCTCTTGGGTGGCACATAAGAATGGGTACTGCAGGTGGGTGTACAGACCACCATTTCAGACTACAGCTAGACCACTAGTATGGTAAAGTAGGTCCAGTAGTATAGGACAGAGATGTCACTGAGGCAGTTAAAATTGGAACAGAAAAGTGAGAAGGTTAAGTTGCTTGAAAAGGAAGGCTTAACCCAACAGCCTTAATGGGTTTCTGCTGCACAGAAAGAGGGTGCCTGTGAGCCCCTCCAAATCCCAGCTACACTTACCTGCTATGATGGAACGACTTCAGCTTTGGCTGCAGCAAAACAAACAGCACAACTAACAGCAGAATCAGGGCGACAGAGCTTGCTGTGGAGGCTACTATGGACAGCGTGGGTACTCCAATTGTTGGAGGAGAGTCCTTTTCTACAAAACCAAGAGGAACACAAGGTAAAATGATCCACTCCCTTAAATAACTGCCACAGAGAAGGGAAAACATCCACACTGCCTGCTCTCAGGAGTTACACCTGGATGCACATGTAAGGAGCCCAATTTTCCTATACAGTTCAGGCACACCAATTATCTCAATTCAGAGCTCAAGCAGACACCTCTCCATCAGCTGTAAAGGGAGTCTAAAATAAAACATGCACATACAAGGGTCCTTTGGAAAAACAGGGCAAACAGAAAGGCAGTGCAAGCAGGTCATGGGAACTGACAGATGGTGCTAAGGGTCATGTTATATATAGATCCGGCTGAGCAAAAGCTAAAAAAATGTCCTGATGTCACCAGCGAGGCCCATAATTGTCTAGCACAATAAGCAGGATATTTTAGGCCAAACAATAGAAAAAGTTCCAAATACTGGTTTTTCTAGACTCATGTAGCAGCTTTGCTAAGCAGGGTGGAAGTCACCTGGCTGGGTATAATTAAGACACAGCAAGTATTCAGTTTCTCTCTCACACAAACATGTCAGAGAACAGAGAGGGAAGGCAGATGTTGCTTCAGATGTTGTTAGATGCACGTGCCCTGTTCACATGACTCCTTCCTACCCTTCTGCAGCTGTACTGTGTGACTACATGAGAACCAATCTGGCTTTTAAAGGACTTGTGCAGGAATAAACTGGGAGCAGAGAGAGAATGGCCTAGAGGTATTTCTGAGCACTGCATGTCATGCCTAGAAGGCTACACTAGTCCTTTCACCTCCCTAGAGGAAATAACTGTCTGTATGTGTTGCTTCTGTCCCTAATTTATGTCTTTTGTAGGTATCTGAAAAGCTTCACCTACCCATCAGCAATTCAGTCCATTTCACATTCAAGACATTCCCATTTATGCAATTCCTCTTTTCTACAATTAATACATTCTTCAGGAGCACTGGTCTTAAACTGCAAAGGGAATTCACAACACATGCAAGAAGGGATGAGGGGCAGAGCAACAGGTAAACAGAAAAAAAAAAAAGCTGGAGGATCACTGGTTTTAGACCTACTGCCTGAAATCTATGCCTAAAACAGGCATTTGAGCTGGAAAGCCAGTTTGCAATTTTCTGCATCATCTCTTGGGGTCAAACCTATACTGGATAGTTGTTTTGAACTTGTTTCTTTGAAATTTTTTAGAAGTAGCTTGCCCTCTTCCCAGGGAAAATCCAGTGACTCACATGTTTTTCCCTATGGCAAATAGAGCTGAGTAAGGATTTTAATTTCCAGCATTACTCAGGGTACTTCAAGTGTGCTAGTAAGAATGAGGGTAGGCAACAAGAGGTGCTCCCTTTTCAGCATCAGTACATGATGCTGTCAAACTGCTCACTACCCAGGGTACACTCCAGAACATTTACTATCTCATATGCCAAAAAGATGCTCACTAACTCATATAATGAACTGCCAAAAGGGTATGGGGCTGACAGGCTCAGAGCAACACAAAATATGTGATAACTGTTTCATTTATTCTATATGGAACAGGTAGAACCTTACCCTTTCCATTTAAGACCTACTGTCTCTCTACAGTCTCCCACATCCTTCTCCTTTCAGCCCTACGGAAGACACCCAACTAATTAAGACTCAGCTTATCTCTGACCCAGAACAATTGATTCAAAGCTTGTGTTCTGAAAGCAATGACTTTTTCACTGGCTCAGAATTTTGAGGCACCATACTTTTGGTAAGGTCCTTCAAGATACTAAAGAAATCTGAGGGATTTTTGCTCATCACAACACAATCCTTCAGCTAGATCAAGTGCCACCATGCAGGAATGCCACCCAGGGAACACAACTTGCCATAGCACAGCTTTGTTCTGCAGCATGGGTTCAGCAAGGGGAAGGGGGATCACTGTGGAAAGGAAGCTTATGTTGAATTTGAAAAGCCTCTTCAAGATCTAGTTACTGCAGGTAAACTCACAGATCCCTTCCTTACACATCACAGGAAGGGGCTATTGGAGTGACTGTGGCAGAGACACTGAGAAGACAGTGTCTTGGACAGGACAGTATGTTCCAGAGATCACAGATAAGCAGTGAGCTCCGTAAAAAACTTGAAGAAGGTACTTTTCTGTTTCCTTCCAATTAAGGTAACACATTTTGCTTTATATATTACAAAACAATTTCAGAGTGTACATCCTGCTGACTCAGGATGATTGAGCAGCAAGGCTCTATGAACAACCTGAACATGAAGAGGGGAGGGAGTTCTCCCTTTATCCAGTATGCACACTTTTAAAACCAGAAGAGCTGTAGGTAAACTAAGAGTGGTATGATGAACATTATGAACATTTTCCTGCAAACGTTTTTGCTTTCCTGCTTTGATGGAGGAATTCCTGTTCAGTTTGTGGAGACACACAAAACGAAAGCTTCCACTTCCATCTGGAGAAAAGCAGAAATTATTTGCCAGCAATGTCCTTTCCTGCCAGTACAGTGAAAGGCAGCACCATGGAGCTCTTTGCCACAGGAAGCCAGCAGTTACTGAACCTGTTTGCAAGGAAGATTGACTCTACATAATCACACACATGTGCACATGTGGACAGACAGTTACACCACTGAGGGGGGATGTAGTGCCAAACCCATCAAGCAAAACCAGACAGCATGGAAAATGCTTCAGTTGGGCTTCCCCCATTTCTGGAATGAAAGACATCAAAATAAGAGGCACCACACAAGTAACAAGCTGCCTCTTTTATACTCTTTTCCGTAGGTTGTTCCTTGTATTAAGGCTGCTGCTGCTGAAGAGACATTTTTAATAAAGAGCTCTGATTGTGAGCCGCATTTATGAAATTGCCGGAGCAATAAGAGACAGCTATATGGACTTCCTCAGTATCACACTGACTAATCATTTAAGGATAATCTGAAAAGCAAATGAAAGGGCAAATCTGGAGTCAGGGAGCACTCACCTGGGCTGAGCCTGCAGCTGACTTCCATGGCTGGGTTCCACTCTCCATTTTTGCAGGTCAAGTATTTATAATCTCCTTTCAACATGTAGCCTTCGACACACAGATACTCTATGACACTGCCTGAAGTCAGAGGGTTGTTGCAGGGGCTAGGGTGGCATTTATAGCCTCCATTCTCAGGTTGTGGTGGCTGGGGACAATCTGGGAAAAAAGAAAGCATCATGAAGGACACATCAGAGGAAGATACCTGTTACAAAATATATATGACAAATAGGCAGACTTCCACCTATGAACATCCACTAAATTAAGAAACTGCTTAAATCAAGGAGAAAAACTGTTACACAATGGCAGAGAACACTGCTCATTTTCACCTCTGATATGTCTTCTGTGATTGCCAAATACTGCTTGTTATCCCAGTAATACAATCTAGTTGGCAGACACCAAACTGGTGATATTTTTGAAACATAACACCGAGATTCTACATGAGAGGGACCCAAAAAATCCTTGGTGCTATCTTTTCTCACA
Organism: Calyptomena viridis; assembly: GCA_013390005.1. NCBI lineage: Eukaryota > Metazoa > Chordata > Aves > Passeriformes > Eurylaimidae > Calyptomena > Calyptomena viridis. The sequence goes on from WEIV01018588.1 coordinate 14,802, forward strand.
GCTCTTTCACTAGAGACTGGAGGGAACCTAACAACCAGGCCTTCTGATTAGCCTGACAGGGAAAAAGCATGAGACCTCCTACTGAAATGAATGAAGAATGCAAAAACCCCTTTGTACTATGGGTACAAATGTTAAGGTACAGAGCTAATCCACCATAGGGCACACCCTGGAAGCCTGTAAAAGCACACTGTTTTGGCTATTTTACATAGATATACCACCACCAATATAGGGAACAGAACTTTGCTGCAGTAGGAAGAATTTCTTCACTGAAACAGTGGTCAGGCACTGAAACCAGCTGCTCAGGGAAGTGGTGGACTCACCATTCCTGGAACTGCTCAAGAAATGACTGGACATGGCACTTCGTGCTATGGCTTAATTACATGGTAGTTTTCAGTCAAAGGTTGGACTTGATCTCAAGAGGTCTTTTCCAACCTTAATGGTTCTATTATGGTTCTATAGAACCTTATGGTTCTATTCTAGGACTAAATATTCTAGACTATTTTTAAAAAGGAATTGATTATATTACAAAAACATTTCTAAAAAAACCTCCATTTACCTATGTGAACACAGGAGTGCTGAAGGCACTTCATGTTCCTTCTTGCACCTCCACTATCCTGTGCTATGCTTATAGACATAGCACATGCCAGAATTTTTCTTGTAGAATTTTCAGTAGCCATTCAAATAAAGACAACAAATCAAAACTGAGGAAACTGCACTGAAAACAGGGTATTTGCATTGCTCAGAACTTTCTGTCTCCTGGCAGGTTACAGTGACCCTGCAGAACAGCCCAAACACCGCCCACTGACAACGTGTATCTCCCTGGCTGAAACATGAAGAATCCAGATTTTTCCCTTTAAATCCACATCAGCTTCCTAAACTAAAAAAAAAATCCCAACACCAAAACAAAACAAACTCATAAATCCCTCTTGAGATATTTGGGGCATGGAAAACCAGACAACCCACCCACCATGTTCTATCACAACCTCGTGACTGAGGCCTGTCTTTAAACCCTGGTGCACATATTCTCAAATTCTGCCTCTAAATGTCCCACTTACTGTGGGACAAACCACAAGAAACAGCTGGGCAAAGCTCAAGTTTTTGGCAAGGATTTTGTGCAAGACTTAAGGAGAAAACTTGAGATTCATTCACTGTGGAAAAATTTGCTACATTGCTGCAGTGCAAGTGACCCTTGAACCTAATCATGTGTGAATGCAGCATAGGCAGTGCCTTGTAAATACCAGTAAACCCTGAGATGAAGTGCTGAGCGAAGCCAAAAACACCGGTATGAGTTCTGCCAGCTTTGTAACTGCAATTCAATTTATTTCTTGAGAAAAGGTTAACAGGGGTCTAAGCAGTAGCTTTTCAATAAGAATTTGTTTTTGAGGAGATTTATTCTTAAATAAGCTTCAGAGAAGCCATTGTCCTATGCCTCATGAGTATTAACTGCTATCTTTTCTGTGTTTATCTTTTCTTCCTCCAATAATTTTGTAACCAATGTTTTAACCCTTCACCATGAGGCTAAAACTTGTTTTCACTTTAAGCCTGTCCAACATTTGAGGGTAGCTGGGATCAGCCAAAGCAACAGATTAATGTCACATTTCACATCCAGGCACATAGACAAAGGTTTTGGTTTACCTGCAGCCCAGAAGAGAGTTTTCTTGCTAAATTGCAAGGACCCATTTGAGCACCAGAAATGTTTTTAGCAGTTTAACATGTACCTCTCTAGGCAATGGCAGAGAGCTGGGGTAAAAGCCACTGCTGCTACAGCAGTTGCCAAAACTCAAAAGCAGAGAAGACAACTTCCTTACACCTTTTTACACCACAGCAGGTACTTGGAATTGCTTGGGAATCACGCACAGCATCTTTCTGCTAAATGATCACAGCAAATACCTCATTCCCTCTGTTCCCCCCTCTCCTGAGCCACACCCATGTCCAAGCCTGGCCACTGCACCAGGAGCCCTTTTACACATGGAAGCAGCTCACTGTTTGGTTACCCTTCTATTGTTAAGTGCCACCTACACTGAGGAAGTTTCTGAGTTGTGTACAAAAATCAGCAGTCAACGAGAAACAGGCACTCATTTACATTGCAGCAGCACCCTCAAAGGCTTGGAAATACCACCACATCAGGCACCTACCAAACCCCGACTTGGCCTCCTCAAGCAAGGGCTTCAGGAGATGCACAGCTGCATAACTGCAAACTGGTTTCCTCCTCACCTCCATAGGCCACTTGGCACACAAAAGGAGAGAAGCAGCTGATATGTGCATTCAGGCAGTTGTCCCTGACTTGTCCTCTTCACAGGGAAGAGATTCCAGGATTAGTCACTACCCCTTCCCCCCACACCTAACCTTCATTTGTCATCACAGCATCCAAGAGTGTCACAAGTAATTTACAATGTCACCTTCACTGTTTATGTGCTGGAGAAAGAGATAAAAGAGGTCTGGATCAGGCAGCCAGAACATCAACACCCTCCGTCCTCAACATGATCAAACTGATCCTGGGAACTGTCCTTTGCAAGAGGCAGCCTCAGAGGAATGAAGCATCTCAGAGCCTGTAGCTTTGGAGAGGTCTACTAGACAGTGCTGATGGCAGTAAAAATTGCTGAAGGTGACCCAGGCAAGTCTTGGGTAGGTATGATGATGGACTGGTGGTGCCCGAAAAAAAATGAGAAAGTCAAACACCTCTGCTTCCTGCTGGACCAGCTCCCTTTCCCTGGCATCTGACAGAACACAGCACCCCTGCAAACCAGGGCCCAGTATAGTGTATCACAGGCACCAAGAATACTTGGGACAGACAATCCAACTTTCCACTACAGCGACCTGTTCCTAAGGTTCCTAAGTACCCTCAGCTTTCACATGCTCCATGATGGTTTCTTCAATTGCCTCTATGTGCCCTCTAAACTGGGCTAATAGGTACCAGTCTGATTCTGCACACCTCTTTATATCACCAGCAGCAAAGCTTATGCCCCACGCTTGCAGCACTGTATATTCACAGCAATACAGAATCAGGCAGAGCATCCCATTTACTGCTTTCCACAGAATAAACCACTGACACACCAGGGGTGAAAAAAGCTGGGTGCCAACTGCTGCCAGAATGCACATCCAGAAAAGCCCACTCCTGGCTAGGTTTGCAGCCAGAAATTGTGGGTGGGTGGGAACAGCTGCCTATGCGAACTGTTTATTAGCACTCCAGAGCATGGCTGTGCCATGATGGTTTGGTACTGGGTTTGGGAGCAGGGAGCAGCCTCACCCATATATACTTCCAGCTCACGCTTCCCAGTGGGCTGCTCATGGTCAATCCTCAGCAGTATTTGCACGCTGCTGTGTGGTCCAGCATTGCTGTTTGGATATTACCATGGCACATTGACACTTTTTGAGGCACATGAACTAAACCATGGAGGAAGGTTTTTCATTATTTCAGCCCCAGTTAAATGTGGGCAGATTTCAAGAGACACAGCAAAACTGTGACATCCACCTTTCCCCCACCCCCTTCCCTGGGATTTCCCCCTTCCAAATTTCAAATGTGTGTGACACACAGTCGATACACTAAAGCTTCCCAAAAGGTTACAAAAATGCCTTTAAATTTGTTGGACACATATTTATAGTGTTATATATATATATATAGTAACAATCATATCCATGCCAATAGCCTAGACTCTGTGGCACTGGCATATTTGAAATAAACATGCAGGGAAACACATGTTTTTGAAAGTATCCAAGAGCTTGTGACACATCTTAAAACAAATGTTCATGCCAGGCAGGGAACAGTAAAAGAGCCAAGTTACAGAAGTTACCAACTTTCTAAGGGGTTACTAACATTCTAGGCTTGCAAAGCTACTGCCAGCATTTTGATTCATCAAGCTTTGAGGATGCACAGAAACAGGGGGTTTAAACATTGTTCACTGCGTGCAAAGGGGCAAAACTCTCCTCCCAAAGGCCCTATTTCTAGATGGTACTGAAGTTTATGCCATTTCCCTAGAGAGCTGGTTCTCTGCCAGCATACACTGCTGGAAAACAGGAAGGAGAAAACAACTGGATATAGGTCCAAACACTTTCAACATCACTGAACTCTCAGTTCTGAGGTAAAGAAACAGACATTTCCAGATCGACAGGCAGAAATTACATTATGCACTGGAATTTCTGCAAATGCCATTCCAAACCACTAGGTTTTTAATGTATAGATAATTTTTTAATACACAAATGAAAAAATACTAAGCCAGTATGTACCTCCACCCAGTTTCTCACCAAATCACCTCTAAGTACCATATTTTTCTATGTTTAGGTCACATGAGAAAATACTGTCCTCCTTTGAGAAGTGGTAACTGCTCTTATGTTATTTGAATAGCTGTTACCAACTTTACCACAAGAATCACCACAGCACTAAGGAACCTCTTTTTTGTTGCAGTAACAGCATCATCACATTGTACTTTCACCAGCTCCATTTTCCATGGCTCTGCTAATAGCAGCTGCTAGCTCCACTTGCTTCCTCTTCCATCAGATTCACAGACAGCTGTGAGGGGTTAGAATTTAGCTTCTTTTAGAGATGCTAAGATACGTCAGTTGGCCAAATCCATCAGTATTATCACCAAAGAATGAAATGGACCTCCCAAGTCCAGGCTGAGCTATGGTCCTGAATGCCGCCCTGATGCAGAACTACACAGCATTTCTAACAGAATGTAATAAAGACACAAACCCGTGCCACGGTTTATATAATACCACAGATGGAAGCACATAGTATGTTGTGTGCTGACACAAAAGTGAGGGGCTTAGGTAGTCAGAACATAGAGCACGGTTGAGCCTTGATCACCAAGAATGAAATTCACAGATAAGCAGCTGATTTCCAAGGCTCAAGTAGGATGAGCTTGTTGTAGCAAGAAACAAGCACAATACACTCCACTTACATATACAACTGAAGATTAAAACATACTTTGACTGGATAATTGCTACAGAATTATAAAAGCTCCCCAGTACTAAACTTCTTTGCCCAGGCACAACACCAAGCAGGAGTCTAAGACCTCTCTACAATCTTATTTGCTTGGCACTGTGTCTTTCTTTTTTCAACTAGTAAGATTCATGAACCCTGGCAGGGGTCTTACACCCCTTTTTTCTGCAGCAAGTGTCTGAACTGTATTTCAGTCACTCACCTGTTTTGCTGGGCAGCCTAACCACACAGAGATGAAAAACAAATCCTCCTCATAAAAATGCTTTCTTATAAGGAAAAAACCTCAACAAAACCCCAAAAACAATAACAAACCCCAACACAACCAAAAATCCCAGAACAGGACAACTTCTAATCATAATCACTAGAGCACGTAACTGTAGGTTTGTAACTGAGGGAGAACAAACTATGGCATTGTTTACCTTATGTGGAGAGACATAATTGGGTGTAGCATTGCTTAACAAAGAGATGTTTTGCATTGAACATCCAATAACATTTCTTCCCCACAGCAGGGCACAAAGGTCACCAAAGCTAGGACAGGAACAGTTTTGACAAATTACTGTTTACATGAGTCAGGCCCAAATCCCAGCAACTTTGAGCGGAAGTTGGACTGAGCCTAAGGTAAATTCCTCACTGACTCCACAAGTGCTCTAGCATGTTTAACCATCCTCATAGCGGTGTCAGAAGAACCTTACATGTCAGTGCTGAAGCACTTCAGAAACTATTTGGATTTACACCTGCTCTGCTGGATACCCTGAACACGTGCCAGGTTTGGATGTTATTAACACCTTTTAGACATACACCTTTTGTGGGACATGAAGACTGGAAATGGAAGATCATAAGCTCAGTACTTCTCTTTATTCATCTACAAGATTTACTCCATTTAACAGATACTATCAAGACCTACAGAGGAAAAACATCCTACAAACAAAACCCACCCTCCTGATCCAGATGAACATGGCCGTGGCTAGTCTGGTTAAACTGATTGTCTCATGCCAGCATGTCCTACCTGGTCAGCAAGCATCTTTGTGAAGCAGAACACATAAGCACCCAGTTAAATTGTCCCAGTGCTAAAGGTCATACCATTTCTTTCATGCAGTTCCCTCTGAAGCCTCATCGCAACTTTTTTACACAACCTTGACTGTCCCACAGTAGGATTTCTGTAGAGGAGCTTAGAAAAGGTTGGCTTGCCTCAAGATATGTCTTTTTGTCTCTTCTCATATCTCCTGTCACAGTCATTGCCTTTGCCTATTCATTCTCTTCCAGGCGGTGCTACAGCACATTCTACAGTGGCAAGGAACACTTCACTGTCCAAGTCTCCAGTTCTCCAAAACACTGCCACCTTTACTATCTATCTCAGACAGGACTTGCCACTAGCCTTAGAAACAGCACATGCAGAAAAGCATCCAAAATAAACACAAGATATCTCCATCTTTAAGTTACTTGCTCCTGCCAGGAAGACTTTAATTTTCAACTTGGTTAATTTGTGTGTGCATCACTTCAGTACAGCAGAGGGAACTGCAAAAGCTATTACTAACTTTTGGCAAGGACCTTCCAAACAGCCCCACTCTCTCTGGGCACCCTTGAGAATAATCCTCCCTCTCTACTACCACTTTCAGTCTGGGTCCTGCCACAACTAAATGTGTGGTCTAAAACACCAGCTGCATCTGCCTGCTGCAGAGACTGCATTTTCAGAATCTCAGACCTGAGGTTCAGGTTTAATTAACTGTGCTGGAAACAACAGAGCCAGGTTCACAGTTCCTCTCCAGTTAGTGCCCTGAACAGGCAATAGTGTTTTTTTCATCAGTTGTTGTTTGCATATAAATTCATACATAGGGCTTTATCTTTCTTACACAATGATTTTTCACAATAAAAACGTGACAGCCTGACACAGTCAGCAGGCTACAAGTGCAAGCCAGAGAGAGCAAGAATGGTCACTTCAGCTTCTGTAGGTGCCCACAGATCCCACTTGGGGGTGATACTGAACATTAGCCTCACCTTAGGAAGCAACTGAATGAAGTTGCTAGCAAGGGCTCTGGCCATGTTTGCTAATAGGAGAAGAGACATTGTTTTCTCTCCTTGCAATTTCAGTTCTTGCCAGCAGGACAAGACCTCTCCAAACGGCCTCTTCACTAATTTCCTGGTTGTTTAGTAAGCCAATAACGAAAGAATTTGCCCCTTCCTTTGCCCAGTTCTTGGATATACTCCCAACCTCTGTCACTGGTACTCAGAGAAATATGAATGCGACCCAATAAAATAAGAGTGTCACTACTGTCCTTAGCCACAGCAGCACAGTAGTCAGCCACAGTGCCAAGCTGAGTTAGCAGCTTCTTGAGCAATAACAAATGCAGTACATCAGCCCTCCCAATGCAGTAGGCTACAGTACCTCAGGTCACACCTAACAGAACACACTGTTCAAGTTTTCATGCAAGTAACTCTTATTTGTTTGTTTGGGGGCTTTTTGGTTTTGTTTTGGTCTTTGGTTTGAGTTTTGGTTTCTTAGTATTTATTTTTTTTTTAACTTAGCTTTTCCTTCTAGAGGAGAGGTTGTCTCAAACTCTTCCAAGTTTGCCTGGGCAGGACAGATCCCTATCTAGCATATGATGAACTCCAACCTCACTATGTACCTACTGAGAGAAAAAACCCTGAAAAGTAGCATCAAAACTAAAGGCACGCATACAACTGGTATACATGCCATTTTCAACAGCAAGCATTTATTTTATAAACCCTTCCCAACTAGCAGACAATCACTATCCAAGTTAACTGCTTTTCTCATGACAATTTCACATTATCCCCTATGCTCTGAAGAGTCTAGGCTAAAGGTGATTCGCTGCCTTGAGGGAAAAAAACCTTTAAAAATATATATGCCTATTTTATTCAAAGAACATGCAGCTACCTGTCATGCCCCTGTAACCCAAACCTCCTGCTGTGTCATTCTCTGGGTGAGCAGGAGAAAAACACCATGGCTGCAGTGACACTGTAACTACAGAACAAATAAATTCCACAAGCTTCTCTTTCAGTCAGAAATTTTCCTTCTTAAACCAGGGCCTTCAATCAAAGAAGATTTTCTGCCTGAGGAAGGACTGGCGTCCAGGAGTTTTCTGCAGAGATGATGGGGGAAGATGACTAGCGAGCTTTGCTTTCAGTGTGAAATCCAGAAAGGCAATATGCTTGTTTTTCTTCTCCTCCTTTGTGCACACATACCAGCCTATAAACAGCGGAAATCACTTCTGGCAGCCCCTCTCTCAGTACCAATTTGATTTTAGTAAGAAGCAAGTCTGTTACCATTTCACACCTCTTTTAGACTAGTTACGTCAACTGAACACCATCTTTTACCAAAGCAAAAACCACTTCCCAGGCAGTTGGCCTGCAGAGAAAAAGCACCTTGATAAGCTTTGATTAACAGCACTACTGCTCCCCACCCACACCTTCCTTCCTGTTGAGAAAGCAATGACAAAGGGATGTGCTTTAGTGGGAGACAGAAAAGCAGTCACCTCCACCCACATTCTCCAGCATGAGTGCCAGATCCAGTTCTGAGTGCTAAATACCTTGAGGTTTCTAAATAACCATGTTTGCCTGGATGCACTCAAAAGCTTTCAGTACAGCAGGTTCTCACTATGCATACTATGCTCCTACATTGTCCTCTCCAACCAGAGAGTAGCAATTAATATTAGGCTAGGAAATGGCTCATCAAGTATTTCAGGAACAAACGTCATGCTTGTAACAGCAGGTCTGTGCTGAACACAAAGAGCCACGTGCTTTAGGCCAGAGTTTCTCTTGGCAGGCTGGCTGAGAAGCACAATGACCTTTGGGAATAACATTTGAGATTTTACCCTCTTCCAGCACCTTGGGGACATTTTCTAGCCCACGTAATGAAATTCCAACACAAACGTCTCCTGTAGTCATTAGAAAGCCTTCTCCCTACAGAACAAGTGGGTCCTTCCCAGTGGAGGTGAAGTACGCTTTGCTCCCCTTCAGGTAGCTCAAGGTGGTGGGGTTTTTTTGGTTTATTGCTCACAAGTGTGCTAACTTGTGTGTTTTGACTACACAAACACAGTAGCTGAAGATACAATATCTGAAAAGGGACTTGAACTGAAGCCACCCTCTGCCAGCTGGCTAGAGTTGAGAACTTGGTGTGTTTCTAGCCGGAGACAGCATTCACTCCATAAAAAACAGATTACCAGATGCCCAGGTTTTCCACTGGTCTGTAATTTCTGGGGTGGAGATGGGGACTGGAAGCAGGAGAACAGATTTTGAACCTTCTCCTTTTCAGCACTCTGGCTTTCTCTAGCACATGAGCAGATGGGTCATTTCCCAGAGGGACAAACCCGATATAGCAGCTGCTGCCAGGGTCCAGTCACATCAGCTGAGGCTAAAGGGCCTCTTTATATTTAACTTACAGGAGGCAGAAGTCAATAAAATGCTTCCATTGTGAGCACACACACTTCTCACTGACCCTGCCCCTAAAATATTTTAAGCCTCCCTAAAAACACAGCACAAAACATAACCCTCTTTTGGGCTCTGTGTATTAAGCAGAGACCAAAGTCCACTGAAAAATAAGCTCTCTGTCTTTACTGGCTCCAGATGCTGCTTACTCTAAAGTCAATGACAGCAGACCAAACTGAGCAGGACTGGAGTCTTCACAGGGAAATTACGATTGCACACAGCAAGGGCATACTCTGAAGAGGAGGCTTATTTTTCTTTATGCCATAATGTAAGTAAATGAGAAGAACAAAAGCAAAGAGATTTGTATATATAATCATATAGCTGTGCATTTATATAATTAGACACGAGCACTTACAATGTGTACAGTAACAGGCACCCCTCACAGCCATCCCATATACACCAAAGCTGCCTTTTTTTTTTCCTTTTTTTGTTGTTGTTGTTGTTTTTCCTTAGGGCAAGGGAAGAAAAAGCAAGAAAGAAAAGACTCTAATTGCAGCCTGCCACCAATGCAGCCACCATCTGGTAACTCAAGAGACACATGGAGCTGAATTATCTTAATTAACATGTTACAACAGTATTTAAAAAAACTCTATGCTTATTAACACTCAGCTGTGATTAGCCAACCATGGAGGAAGCCTGCTAGTGCAACATTAATTACGGGTCTTGTCTGTCTTTCTATTAGAAATATGATTTTTTTCCCAGTAGTTTATCTCTCTCCTAAAAAGAAAACCATTAGCATCAAAGCTTGCTCTAAAATGCAAATTATATTTACATTCTACAAGAGTCAAAATGTTTAGGCTATATGAGGCTGCCACTGGTGCTTCTACAGTGCTACAGATCGTCTGGATATAAAATGTGCTTCTCTCTGCCCCCTAGAAAGCCTTGCTTCAGTTAAGCAACTCTGCCTCTCACTGAAATTTTAGCAGAAAAATAAATTTTACACCTTTCATGTTCCTTTCCCCCTCCAAAACAGGACAGACTTTATGCTAGGCATTTGGAAAACCAAGACACAGATTCCAGGGCTAGCAAAAACTGCATCTGTGAAAGGAAAATTTCTGCAATGGAAAGCAGCAACCAAACCACAATTGCACTCCAGCAGCAGATCTACCTCCCCAGAATGATGCCACTCACTATGACTGTGTTATTTTCCCTGTAATAGGCTCACCTGTATGTGCTCCCCTCCGACACGTTCCCAAATGATTCAGCCTGACAGGCTCCAAGACTTAACACTGCCAAGTTTTTCAGACTTGGCTCTGCATTATGTTTGTACAGGGCTGGCTGCAGCAGGGCTCTCATCCACACCAGGCATTCTGGACATCAGAGTAACACCAAATCATAAGACCTGGTGTTTTTAAACAAAGCCAGGATTGATAAATTAATTCCGGAAACATTAACAAGGAGGACGAAACAAACCAGGAACAACTGCAGAAATACTTTTATGATCTTCCTGATGAAGTCATCTTATTGTTGCATACACACACACAAATTAAAATGGTTGGTGATGTAGGTGGAAGCTCATGAAGCTTGCTCAGGTTCAGTAAAGGCCAAATGACCAGTACTTTACAGCACCCCATATTGCCAGGACAGTATAAACAATTTGCATCTGGGCTGCAGTTGGAGTCAGCAGTACAGTGGCTCCAGAAAAGCCAATTTCATCCAGAAACCTGCTCTCACCTATGGGCATAGCATAGCTTTCCAAGTGGCCCACATTTCATTTGCTTTTGTTTTCCAAGGCTGCTTCTGGCCTCCCTATGCCTTCTTCCAACCCCTCCATAATTACTGCCACATGTTCCAAGAAGGAAATTAAGCAACTGCTGTAACAACACTTCGTATAATCAGCAGGGTCCCAGAGTCTGCTTTTGAAACTCAAAACCCACTGTTGTAAATAGCCTTGTGGGTTCTTCCCCCTTCAAAAGTGCGATTAAGAGGGTCTCTCTAAGAAAGTTGCATATGGGCTTTTGTTTGAAATTCTGATCATTAAGAAATATAAAGAGTCCAAAAGTGTTTGCCACATGGGGCAGAAACAGCTAACACTTATCAGGGGCCCTTCTACCTCTCACTGACAGCTCTTCCAATTCTAAATCTTACTTTATATCACAACAAGGAGGAGATTATTTGACAATATTAAGAATTGTCAAAATAATTTGATGGTTTTACAACAGAGGAACAGACAGCTGTGCAAGAACTTACATCACACAGCTTTGATTTTTCATCTTGTTCCCTATCACCCATTTTCAAAATCCTACAAAATGAAAAACTCATCCCAGGGGTAACCTGCAAATACACCCTGTTCCTTGTTTGTTCCTGGTTGAGTTTTCAATTTGGATACAGTAATACCCCAAGGGTGGTTTTTTTAGGATAAAAGCCTGACACACATTATGGGGCTCTGGTGTCATGAAAAACATCTGACTCTTCAGCAAAAACAATGGGACTGTGCAGGAAAAGCATAACTGTTGTTTAGCATAACATGATCACCATGCTGATTTTGGACACCAAGTTTTGATAAGACAGAGATAACCGGTCTGTTAAGATAAGTAGACTGAAATAAATACAGTCCCTCTATTGTTACTAGTTGAGGACATACCTTCAGGATACAGAAGAGCAAAAGCTGTCTCTACCAGCAAGTGACAAGATGCTTTCAATTTAGCAGTGCCTCAGGAGCCTTCACTTGCTTGTGGATTTCCATATGACTACACTTCCACTCCTGAAACTTCAGCCTAGTACAGCAATCAGGTCCGTTTCTCCAATAAGGCCTTAGACATTCTTGCTATGGCAGTTTCCCAAAATATGTTCCTGTTGTGGACTCCAGCATGGCCACTCAAGCTCTGGATGGCACTTAGCACCTGGCTGGTAACACTAACAGCAATAGGAGTCCATTGCTTCCCTTCCACTGTGAGGTGGAACTCAGGCAGACACTGCCAACCAGCACAATAATGGGCTCCCCCTTACCGAAGGGGCCACCTTCTAACCCCAGTTCTGCTATGGTTTATTCTGAGGCTTGACACAGATCACTGCATAGTCACGAATCTGCTCAAGACACAGACCTGAACTCCAAGGGGACATGGGAATCTCTGAAGTAAGAATTTTTGAGTTTAGATACACTAGCCAAGTCACTTTAAAACTCTGCCCTGGTAGGCCTCCTTTGTTCACTAATGAGCCGTTTGCAGCTGATTCATTTTTCATCCTTTCAGCAGCAGCAGCTGTTGCCTCTGACTCAGCCTATCCAAAAAGTACTAATTTGGAAGTTTGGCCAAGGCTGATCTAGTAATAGCATGCACACAGAAGATTGCTGTGTGCTAAATGTTGTTCCACTTTCATCTATGTGAAAACTGAACTGGGAAGCTCAGAGCCCTGGGTTACTTTCCTCTGCAGTACACCTACTGACAGCTTTGCTAGAGAAAGGTTGGCGAGAACAGCAATTCTAAAACCTCAGTCTGATACATCAACACACACAGGAGAATATCTTTTCATCCTGCCATTCTATCTCTTCTGGCTTTTGGCTCTGCTCAGGACCATGGAACAGAACAGAACCTAATATCTGGGCAGATTTTTTAATCCTTTAAGAGTGACTCATCCATGTCATGCGACTTGTCAGAACAAGTACTTGATAATTTACCACTGGCTGGGCAGAACTGCAGAGACTTAGTAGCCCTTTCTCACTGGCAAGCCTCTCTTAAGCACACTTTGTATTTTCACTCTGCATGTGGTTAGGTTAGCTGTAAGTTATTAAATCATTTTTTCTTACGGCTTTAGAGGAGCTCAGTATCCCAAACAACTTCTCTGCAGAATCTAGCAGGAAAAAGAACCCAAAAACCAAAAAACACTTGAACACTCCAAGTCATCTCGTTCAAAACAGGAGGCATATCAGATTACATAGCGACAGAAGTACTCCACATGGCAAACCTAGCTTTTCCAGAGACCCCAAAGTCTTACAGACTCCCACTTATACAAGTTCAATCATTCTGAGCTACACTTCCTTGAACCAATTAGCTGATACAGACTCAATCCATACTCTAGTAACTCAAAAGCTCTAAGACACACAGAGTGAAGCTGAAGTGAATCTTCAAACAAAAGAAAGAAGTTTCTTCTACTGAAAAGAGCTGATACACCTTTATAAATTCCCTAACACTTTTAACAGTGTTGGGCAATTTAAGAGCTAGTGAGGTAGTGGTAGGAAAGGTGGTGTCAAACCCTGATAACCTGTACTGAAACTTAGCACCTATTCAGTAAGTGGTCTTGTCAATTTACTGGCAATACAAGTAACTAGAAATTGGTTTTGGCAAGAAGGGAAGAAAGCCAGTGAAGCTATCAGTAATCTTGCTTTGTGACTGGAGCATGACTAGCAAGAGGCATCAAGGCCTGTTGGGATGCTGCTGCTACTTTGATTTACCAGTCACGGAAGACATCATCAGCTCTGGCAGAACAGGCAAATTCCCACACATTCCACCCACTCAGAGTCTGCTGGGGATCAAGTGGCACATGGAAAGTAAATGGCAACTGGGTATTATGCATACAAATGCAGTGTATAGAAGAATTCAGATTCTCAGCCACCCTCTTTGAGAAGACTGGTTTGCTATATGGATGCACTTACTTCAAAGTGTTTGGTTTTGTATCTCCATTTTCCCAGTTCCTACCAACAGCTCTAAGCAAATCAACGGATATGACATAGCAAATTGTCAAAAGCATACCTAGCAGCAAACATGAATTCTTCCTTTCTGTCTTTCTAGCTCCTCATCCCAAACACCCACAGAGTAAACATAGCTGAACAGAAAAAAGCTAGGATTTGGAAACTGATCAAAAAACAAGCTCCTTCCACAGCTGGCAAGAAAAGTGTTCAGAGATGATGTGTAAAAGGAGATCTCACCCTTCAAAATACTACTTGTCCTTTGACAATTTCACTATAGCCAATGGAATCCAAACACAAGCATGTCAAGACACCCAGCTTGAAAAAGCATGTAAAAAAAATCCAGCTTATTAAAGCATGTAATAAAAGAAGTCAGAGATAGCAACTGACAGAACCCATTTATAGCCCTTAATGCCTGACAAAACAAAAAAAGGTAAAATACTATTCCTTCCATTTGACATAAAAAGAAATTATAAAACATACAACCCCAAACATCACCACTTTTGTTTCAAAACAAAATCTTCAGGAAATAGATCAGATCTTCTCAAGGACTGCTAAACTTCTCTCTTGTTTCTCTGCACTTCATGGCTTTTAAACAACAAGAAACACAAGACTATACATATTCTTTGCTAATTTATATTCTCTAGTAACCTGGACAGGTTCTTTGTTCTGTAGCAATTAAAATGCCAACCTTAAAGCCACAAAGGTGATTAGGGGTCTGGAACATCTCTCTTATGAGGAGAGACTGTGGGAGCTGGGCCTATTTCACCTAATCTTCAAGACTGAGAGGGGATCTCATCAACACCTACAAATATCTCAAATGCAGGTGTAAAGAGGATGGTGCCAGGCTCTCTTCAGTGGTACCCAGCAACAGGACAAGGAACAATGGCCATAAACATGAAAACTTTCACCTCAACATGAGGAAGAACTTCTTTATATTGAAGATGACATAGAGCATTGAAACAGGCTAATCAGGGACATCATGGAGTCTCCCTCTCTGGAGACATTCAAAACTCACCTGGACACATTCCTGTATAACCTGCTCTAGGTGACCCTGCCCTGAGCACTTCAATGGATGGAGCATCCATAGCTTCTCTGGGCAACCTGTTCCAGTGCCTCTCAGTATATAATTTCTTCCTAATACCTAGTCTAAACAACCCCTCTTTCAGTTTAAAGACATTCTTCCCTGTCCTCACGCTCTTGTAAAAAGCTCCTCTCCAGCTCTCTTGTAGCCTCCTTTAAGTATGGGACAGCTGCAATGAGGTCTCCTCACAGCCTTCTCTTCTCCAGACTAAACAACCCAACCTCTCTCAGCCTGTCTTCATAGGAGAGGTGCTCCAGTTCCCTGAGCATTTTCGTGGTCTCCTCTAGACCTGCTCTAATAGGTCCATGTCCTTCTCATGTTGGGGGTCACAGCTGGATGCTCTCCAAGTGGGGCTTCAGCAGAGTGGAGCAGAGGAGCATAATCACCTCCCCCAAGCTGCTGGCCATGCTTCTCAGGGTTGGCTTTCTGGGCTGCAAGTGTACTCTGTCAAGTCATGTTGAGCTTCTCCCCAGCCAACATGCCCCAAAGTCTCTCTACTTCTCAGGGCTGCTCTCAATCAATCTTTCTCCTTTCCTGGAGTTTCTGAAGCACAGCTGGCCTGACAGATGCTCAAGAGCCTTGGAGGCACACAACTCCAGCTCCTACCTACTGCCACAGAACCAGCCAAAACATATCCAATCACTGACTTTGAGATTATGGATCTTTACACCGGAGGCTGACATTTTCAAGTAGGAGATACTGCAGCTTAATAGCTGGAATTAAGGTCTAGGCACAAGGGACCTAGGCCTAGAGACATGTGCCACTGATACCTAAGCTGAGGTTTTGCCTCCCTGCCTCAACTTCCCCCTTCAGAGGGCCTTCCTGTCTGCCTCTGTGAATATATGGTTTGTTAGTTTGGAGCGCCTGATGTGATGATTTAAGGGTTCTTGTCAGCAATGTAATTAATTTCAATGACAAAGATTTACAGACTAATTGGACTGCTTTAATATTCATGTCTTCCTTTTCTATAACAAGAAAGCCAAGCCAGAAGGCAGGACTTTACAGTTCAGTAGTTCTTCCACACAGGTCCCTCTGGCCAGGAATTTACTTCAACCTACATTGTCACAAATAGGACTATCACATGGTTAAGGACGCATACGCTACATTACCATCTTGCACTGTTACCATCTGTTTTCTTCTCTTCTTCTGCTTCTTGCATGCCATCTGTATTTGTTATATTATTTATGACATTTCATTAAGTTTCATTTATTGTTCTGAGGCACTTATTTGCTCAGCACTCTCAAGTGGATTCCTTCAGCTACATCTTATACAGCATCACCAGTCATGTCCAAGTAGTTCCTGCTAAACCAGCCTGAGTGTTTCTCAGGGCAATGTAATTTAACAGCATAGCGACAGTGCAAAAATGCTAGATTGAGTTTTGGTTACAGAAAGTACCAAGAATCACACCTCAATGACTGCATTTTACTGGGATCACTCTTGACTTTGACAGACAAAGCCTGACTGATACTATTATAATTTCCTGCCAGCCAGACCTTGGGTCTAGGACAGTGCCTTATTGAAAAGAGGAGACTGTTGGAAGCCAGGTTCTCCCAGACAATTCAATTAATTTGCAGATCCTGTAACAAAATCCTGTTTCCTTGAATACCACAAGAACCAAAACAACATTAAACCATTTTGCTTGTTTTCCTATGCATTTTCCAGCCAGCATTTACAGCACCATTTGGGGAAATTTCAAGTCCTTCCTGAGCTTCTTATGGTTTTTCATCTTCCTTTCTAAGTCTTACTGCCCCTCCTCACAGCCATCTTCCATCAAATGTGCATGAGAAAATTCCTGCTCAGCTCCAGCATTTCCTCACATCAGACAATAATTTCAATTCCTGTTTCAAATACTTAGTTCCATAAAAGAGATAGTGTGGTTAGCTGAGGCTTAGGAGGTTCATGTTTTGGTTTTGTTTGGGTCGGGTGTTTTAGATTGTAGGCTTTGGGGGACTTTTTAAGTATTTATCTGCAAGGACAGCTTTTGTATGTTTCAGCAATATTTAAGTAAAAATGTTAGTGGATAATAGTATCCACTACATCACTACTTGCTCTTTTTTGTCTAAACTATCAATCCAGCAGGACAACATTTTAAATTTGGTTTCAAGAACTGCAGAACCATCTTATCTTCACAGAGAGACTTACGAGAATGAAATGCTGATTTTACATCATAAAATGTCATTATAATAGCTCAATTCTGTGATATTCTGTGAAAGAGGATGAGGTGGGAGAGCCAGATTATTCAAAAAATCCTGAGTAACTATTTAAAGGATTCATTCATATATAGGTTCGTGATTCCCCAGAGCATAAAATCCTTTCCACTACCCTGGTCAACACAGAATACGTATGTATAGACACTGATCTGGCAGATAGATTCCTCAACCACCACCTGACTCAGGCTTTGGAAGGGAAACAGTATGCAAGAGCAACCAAGACAGCAAGAGAAGTTATAGCCTGCCAGCTAAAAACAACCACCTAATCTTTCCAAAATCATGCAAGAACAAAAGCAGTTTCACGTTCATCACACAGAAAAAGAGTATTTCAGATGCTCCCCAGGGAAGAATGCATGAGAGGAAGCTGTTGCAGCATGCCTGAATGCCACAGGAAGTGCTCTGCTGAGCACAAAAGGGGAAAACTCCTGAGCATTCCCAGCTTCCTCAGAGCTCAGAGGGAGCCAGAGCTCAGAGAAATGTTGAGAACACCTCCCTGGGGATTCCTCACACTCACACAACAGCTGGACCCAGATCTGCCTCCTACATCATCACATGAACATACAATGGTAGAATGGTAGGAAGCAAGTATCCAAATTCCAGCTCTTCCCCAGTATCAGTGCTCCCATCTAATACACACTCAACCTAGGAAAACGAAACAAAAAAGCTGCATCTGTTTTTTTTCCACTAAGAGCGCTTATATGACAAAAGCTTAAAACAGGGAAAGGCAGAGGTTATGCTCCCTCCCTCTACAGATCCAGTTGCTGAACCTGCCCTTACACACACCTTCCTGATTGGCTTCTGCCAATCAACCCTGACATCAGGCACCTACAGGCCCTGGGCACTGACTCAGCAAGCCCCAGATCTGTGAGGAGGCAGTTCACAAGCAGATCATCTGAAACTTTCAAGAAAAACCAAAGATCCCTCAACACACGGGACACTCCATATCTTAACAGCTGACCTCATGCATGTTCCCAGGCCACATTTTCAGGGAGCTGAAAAAATCCTCTCCTGCACGAGACTCATGGTAACTAATTCAACAGCCCTACTGCCATTCCCAGATAATCATCTAGCCTTACCTCCATGTGCCCTACAGAATTCAGGGCCTCTCTACACTCCATGAATTCCCCAAACCAAGAAGTCTCTCCTCATCATTTAAACATTCACTAGTTAATGCAGTTTTTCTTTCTCCCTGCAGTAGATGTTCAAATTTCTTCCATCACACTTTCTAGAGATGCAATAAATGACAAATTGTTATGGCCAGATAAGAGTTTACCAGTTGACAAAAATGAAGACCCCAGACAGAGTGAAAATGTACAGTACACAGACAGTGTTCCCACACCAATTGTTTCTGAGATGTAGTCATTCTATAGCAAGCTACACCATAATGGCTCTTCAGCTGCTCAGGGTAGCTCAGTCTACCAGAAGGTTTAGCAAAAATGCTCAGACAATGCTTATAGGTTTCTTGGTAGTGGAGTGAAAGCTTCCCATGTAACTCAGATCCATTTACTGTATGGTTCAACCTCTTTCCAGTTAATAAAATTTCTCACACAAAGAAAACAGAAGACTCAAAGAAATCATGCTAAAAATAGCAAAAAATGCTGCCCCCCAGAGAGAGACACATTTGGGAATTTTCCCAACTGTGTATGCAGACTCCTTGAGAACACTTAAATAACATCTTATGCCTGAGAACTAGTGGGAAAAAACAGCACGGAGGGAAGTTATTTTGATGCTGATAATTTAACATCCAGATTGCAAAATTTAGTTCCAAATAAAAACCAGGAGTCCATTTACTAAACCTATCAGTTACTGTTCTGCAACTGATTTTATTCATACTGATACAGGAAATTTCAGAGAACAGCACATGCATTTAATCAGAAAGAATAAGCATTATAGAGGAACAATGTAAACAGAAATTCAAGAGCTCCAAACCCACACTTCACTGCTTGGGTCAAGTTTGCCAGGAACATATGGTGTCTTGAACACATACCACCTAGGAAGCCTAAAGATCAACACCAGGCATTATAAAGCCATTCTGATACTAAGGACAGAAGCAGTATCTCTTACCCAGTGCTTTCCTGGTTTTGTTCGTTTGTTTCCCCATCTCTTCCATATGACTGGGGAAAGTGATATTTGAAGTCTTTTAGGGGAAGGAAAAAGGCAACAGGCATAACCATGTTCAGCAGGCAGCAGAGAGCTACCAGGACAAAAGGCAGTATAAAAATGCCACAGCTCCTCCTTTCAAACTTCTGGTAATTTTCCTTTCTTCCAATATTCTCCACCCCATACAATTTGCTCAGCACACAGGAGTTACTCTTTCTTACCAAATGTATCACACAGACACTGTCAGAACTTTCTTCCTGTTGCCAACACAATTATAGTCAATTACAGTCACAATTACAGTCCAAAGGCTGTTGCATTCAATTTCACAGCATTCATCATGTTAGTCAGCCTGCAGCACCATCCTTTATTCTGCCCCTCATCCTTCCCCTGCCTTTTCTATTAACTTTTTAGAAAAGGTTACTTCAGCCACGCTGAATGAGGATGCTAGTATGAGGATGCTACTCACAAGAACAACTATATTCTGGCAGTTGATGTGTGGAGTAGACAGCTCAGCTTCTGTGGAAAGTAGCTCTCAAGTTTGGAAAAGAAGGTAGAAGTGTTAAAAGTTCCTACTCCCCAACTGGACTTCATCATAATAATCTGTATCTTTCATCAGGGTATTAATTAAATACTTTCAGTGCAATCTAAACGTATGAGCTCCTCTGTGTCCCCTCCTTCCAAATCACTGCTTACCGGTCATAGCACTCAACTGGAGTTTGACAACATGTCCTCCAGCTAACACCATTCCTTCTGTGCGTGCACACAAGAGTCTTCTAAAATCTCACAAGAAATATGTTAGTATCAAAGTAGAAAAAGCCCTTTTCAAAAAAGTCTGGATCTTTTCACCAAGGACCCAGGCATTTCAAAGTTACTGTTTCTAAAATACATGATCAAGACCTGGCACTGTCAAAATACAGATTTTCATTCTCTCGTAGTCACACAGCAACAAATGTCAAAATAGGTTCTTCATTCTTAATCTATGCTGCAATTGTGCAAACGCCATTTTGTGGCTAAACACCATTATACTGACATAATACCAGTATATTGACACCAACTCCCAACAGAATTAAAAGTGACTTCCCAAGAAATAGAAACAGAATTTAATGTCTAGAAAACCAGAGTGTTCCTCAAAAGACAGACCCACTGCTTTTCTTCATTCTCTTTTTCTTGATATCTTGCCTGAGGGCAAAGAGGGCAAGAGCCTCCCAAGCATTAGGATAATCACTCAGATTATGACACTGGATTTTTTTTCCTACTTTTCTTTCCAGTCAGTATGGCCTTATTAATAAGGAGGGTGGAGGTGTTTGCTTATATTAAATGCCATGCTCTACTTTTGTAGCCCTGCCCCCACAAGCATCAGAACTTAAAGCGATGAATACAAATCACAGCAACCCAGTTATTGCACATCAAAGCTGTCACTGTCATTCTTAGGACAGAAGAGACAACCAGACAGTTGACATTTACTCTTTAGCTCACAGGGTAAACAGAAACCAAATCACAGTATCTTTTCTGTTGCTCTGGAAGGACACTGATCCCACACAACCCTGCAACCACCATACTGCTGGGCCCAGATTCCTTTCTGTGGTAACTCCACAGGGAAGAGTGAGCTACCTAACTCACCTAAGAGTGAGCTGTGTTTTCCTCTAAACAGTTGTGCTTTTTGAAGTTCTCCTTCTGCTCTTTTTATATCCATCATCAGCAATGAAAGTTACCCTACTGTGTAGAACACACTCCAATAAGCACACTCCTGCATAATTGGAGGCAGTTTGTGATCATATACCTTCTTTTCCAGGGGTACATACCTCTGCCAATTATGGAAACCGCTTTCACTGAAAAGCAAGACATTCAAAGCTTTATTTTAACACAATTAAAGCTGTTTGAAAGTAAGAAGCTGTCATCATGTGGCAGGCAGAAAAACTTGGACTGTTATTATGTGTTCTGAAGCCCGCTGCTTGGAAACTTCTAGTCCCAGTCTAGCACACATACTGACAACAGATTTCCAGTCTAGATTCTGCAAAAAGCTCACAGGAAAGTAGTTTTCCCATAATGCTCCATTCTGAGATAAGAGCACATGGCTGCAGGTACAAAATTCAGACATATTAAGTGAGTTGCACTTCTTAGTAAAAACAGTTAAAACCAAGGTTCATGGCAATGGGAACATAACATGGAAAATCCTCTTGAGGAATCACAGTCTACTAGACTGTAGTAGAGTTCTTGCCTAGAAGTGCAAAATACCTGCACAGACAGAGCTATACTGCATTCAAGATCTCCAGGGCTGCCACAGCCCTCAGGAACAGGAAAGATGGATTTGCAAGAGGTGCTCATTGAGCAAGAATGAACAGCTACTTCTGTCCTATGGCATCTGCATTGGCCCCAGTCAGGGGCCATGCTTGTTCCATGGTTGAGCACCTGATGAGACTGACCAAACATGGCATGTTGCTTTCAAACACTCCTCTTGGTGACTTGACAAAAAGGATCACATAGAAAACCACAAGAAAGTGTCTCACCATTGCTCCATAAAACTGCTTTATTCAGCATACTGTTTTCTAATAAATTGTACCCTGGGAAGCACTCACACTGGGGCTCATGCTAATGCTGAAGACAATAAAAGAGCCCATTGCTACTGAGAAAACTGGGAACACAGAAGCATCTTTCCAGGCAGAACTGCAGCTAGAGAATTATGCTTCCCCCCATCAGTATTCAGGGCCTAGCCAAGTCTGGCAACATCTCTGTTCTCATCACCAAATTGGACAAACTGGTAATAGGAAGCTTGTCCTGCTGGTAGACTTTTAGTACTGACAGTCGGTATTACCTGGGGTACTTACCCACAAACAGGAAAAGGCATATGGTACTACCTGGCCTTCCTGAAAACAACTCAGAATGGGCTGCTATTTAAGGGAATGGATTCAAGCCTTCTTCCAAATGTTCCCACAATCTGCTTACAGTCAAGTAACCTTTTGAGAAAACTAGCTTCAGTGTCTCTTCATGGATTTCCAGATGTTACTCAGAGTCACCTCATGTTACTCAGTCTTCATGGGTATTTTACAGCTCTCCTTCAGTAATGTATTGCCAACAAATTTAAGCAGCAGAATACTAAATCCCTCTTTCAGATTGTAAACACACTAGGTAAAATTTTCAGCAGTGTTTGCATGACATGAGACATCCTCTCCCAGATGATTACCAGTGGGACACAAGCACTTCAGAAAATTTCATTTTATGGTAAATGTACCTGACATCAGAGCCATCCCACCAGATACCTTCCTAATTTAAAGATGCAATGCTATTTTTCTTTGCCATTACTTGCTTATCTGCAATATCACTTTATAAGGACCCATTCAGGCTGACAAAAGTAGTAGCAGTTTAGTGGACTCTATACCATCAAGAAGTGAGGAATTTCTAACAAACTTTATTGTAGAAAGATCCTCTTCTGGCATTCTGCCCCATTTCCTTTCTCCTCATGCACTCTTGCTGCTTGTTATATAGAATCCCATTACTCTGTGCAGCCACTTCCTTTCCATATTTGTCTCTATTTTATGCTGACAGGAACAAAAGAAAGAACAACTTTATTATAAGGATCTATTTGAAAGTCAGTATCTCACTTGCCCACATTTAAAATTGCATCTTATTGCCCTGGTTTCTCCCCTCTCAATACATTAGAGGCATATTAATTCAGTTCTCAACATCTACTGACACAAAGCACTTGCAATGAGGGATATAGCAGTTAAGGTCTTACGTCTTAAATTATTTTCACTGAATTGCCTCTTCTTTTAAAAGTCGCAGTCTTGTTAAAAGCACATTTGAAAAAAAAGCCACAAGTTTGCTACTAGCTATTTCCAAGTAATTAAATTCATTAATCCAAACAGGGACCAAGGGAAATAAAACTGTTTTCTCCTTCATGCTTTTTCCACTCCTCTTACTCCATAATAATTATAAATGCTCTTAACCTACTAGGTATTATGATCAGCACTTATTCATTCTAGGTTTTGCTACTCTTATCTTTCTCTTGCAAACCTTAAAACACCAATTGCCCTGAAAAGAATAAAAAGACAGTTCCCCCACAGTAAACACAAAATTTGATCAGCCTCTCAAAAACCAAGCTGTTTGTTGTTTCCTGCATTTTTTAGTTCTTAGATTTTTAGTTCATAGCATTCAGATTTACAGTTTTACTTTTTCTTCATCCTGCTTTTACCATAATGCTGAATATTTCATTTCTATCATCACTACCAGAAAAAGTGCTTTGAAAAGAGGATGCAGAAACTAAAAGGCAGCCACATACGGATGCACAGTAGCTAAGTTTAACTGCTAATTCAAAAGCCTGTGCAACTAGAACTGGTTGCACAGCAACTCGGTGACTAACTTCCTAAGGAGACAGCTGGCAGATTTGCATAGCTGTGTCTGCTGGTGCATTTGCAGAAATAGAAAAAAGAAGAGGACAAGACAGAGTGACCACAGTGACTTAAGGCTCTGCCACCCTGTGCTTCCTGTCCAGCACAGGGCACCCAGATGCTCTACTCAGTGCACAGTCAATTGAACATCTAATGTTTAAAACAATCCATCCTTGTTGAACTTTATAGACAAATGTGTGCTCTACAGAAATAAGCAGATTAGAACAGGCCTGGAGATTGGCAGAGATAGAAATACACTGAATAAGCACACACACCCCTTGTCAGCAGCCACAACTCTTGGAAGGTCTTCCACAGTTCCTGTTTTCACACAGAGAAATTAAATACCTCCCTTTCTCAGCACACCAAATATCCTGTACGGTGTTTACAGAGGAAACTACTTCTGCTCCTCCCTGATACCCAGTGAGACAGCTTATCTCTGGCTCAGGCCTGCCATCTCTCTCACAAAGAGCTACAGCAGTTCTTCCAGCCAGGCTCTGCCTGTTTGTCCCCATGCAGGAGCTGTGAGTCACCGGACAAGGCCCAGCTCCCAGCAGCACCCAGAGAAAGGGACATCCATGACTCCATCAGCACTGCTTTGCAGAACCACTCGGTGAGCTACGCCCTATGTGAACACGCAAGAGAAATCCTTATGGGCACACACAAAGACTAAGACCTATGAACACTTCAACCCACACATACAATAATGTCTCCTCAAAACACATCTTTTCCTTCCTATTCAACACTACAATACACACAACACTAACAGTACAGCTCTAGACAAGGCTCCAGATGACCACCAGCGTTTCTGCTGCACACCCTCCAACCATGCTCAGTCAAGCCAAGGGGCTCCTGTTATGGACGCCATGGGTCAGTTACTAATTTTAGGGCCCACACATGGCTGGAGTGGTTGGAGAGGTTGCACTCTCTCTAGTAGGCAAACATGACAAATCCCCTGGGTTGTCTGGTCCCTGCCTGGCCTGACCTGTTGTTTCTACAGCTAATGGAACTGGAGAGGAGATAGCAAACAGGGATTTTCCACTAGAGCCAAGCATATCTGGAGACTTAACACAAGTTTCCAGCACAAGTAACATAAGGGAAAGTGAACTTTAGTGAAAAATGATCAACTGAATCGTGATCAGAGGTGAGGGTAATGCAACCGAGCTACAAGAGTAAGGAGTTAAGTCTCACTGTAGAATTTTTGTTGCTAAACGAGACATTGTAAGAATACAATCATTTTTCCCAAGGAACCACCCTGAAACCCTGTGCCTGGGCACAGAAGGGGTTTCTTGCCACCACAAGAGGTGTAGAAGGCAAATTATGACATTTGCTCCCCATTTCCCTTGGTTGAAATATATAAGCTAAAATAGTTGTATAATGACTGTACACTCTTCCTGTAAACATGACTTCAGGATACTTCTCTAGCATACAGCTGTGATCCCAACACAAACCCTTTAACTTTTCCATCGGGAAATTCTCAGGCAGTCACTCCAAATCGGCAGGAAAGAATGCTATCAGCAACAACTTCACATCTGCGAGCCCACATTCAGGCCAATAAACAACCAGTTTCCTTGTAACAACAACCACCCACTTCTAACACGGCATGGATACCTTCACCAACTTTTCAGGATCCACAGGCAGGGAGAAAAACAGGCAGAGATAACCAGAAAGCCGCTTTTCAAGCTAAAATACCCTCTCCTCAGAACTTGGGGTTGTGGTAATCCCCTTTTTGAAATGCTAATGTCATTACAACCGTAGCACCAGAAGACAAGCGGTGGGGCCTGGAGGGGCCTGGGTGACAGAGCCTCTGCTGTGCCCTTACACAGATGATTTAAACTAGGCCTTTTGTAACTCTCCTCCCCAAAGCTCCCTGCCCGGCATCATGCTTGACAGGAGCTGCAGCTGCCATCCGACCCTCCCGAGGAGCACGGGTGCAAAGATCAAGCTGATGAATTCATGCGTGCAGGGTGGGGGCTGGCGGCGCAGCGCTGCAGCCCTGTGCTCTCTGAACCCGCACACCAGGACAAAGACGGGCTCAGGGAAGATTTGAAAAAAAGACAAAGCTGCTCTCTTACTACTGCTAAACAATTGCACAACAAAAAAAATCATTATAGCTGGTCATTAAACTGGGCACAACAGATACCGGTAGGAGAGCATGGCTCAATCAGTGTAGAAGAGCACGACTCAAAGAAACTAATCAACATAAATATATCGATCCTTACCACCCCAGGAAGCTGCTCAGTGTCAGGGAGGAATCCCTCTCATGAACAAAGCTACTCCAAAGGAACAGAGAGCAGTCAGCTTCCCTGGCAAAAGAAACTGGAACTAAGTGCTGTGGGGAGATGAGAGACCAGACCAGACCTGACCCCACAAGTTTCATCCTAACACCTCATGATACGTAACAATTGATGGTTACCAGAGGGCTTTCTAGTGCTGTTTTTCAATTCAGTGTTCAGTTTTCATTGCCTCTGATACGAGTCAGGAAATAACAAGGAAAACCAACTTCAAGTAATGATTCTGTTGTCAACAGGATTTACTGCAATAGTGTTTCCTGCAACTTGCTATTTCCTACCATCTCTCAGAGAACCTCCTGATACAAGAGAAAAGACCATCACCACAATGACTGAGAAGTAAATCAAGCTAAGTTTTGCACCAGATTAACTGGAAAAGCAAACTACCAACACTTGCCATTCACAAACACTGCTGCATTTATAGCAATTCCTACCTCACCATGAGGTTGGATGAAGCTACTCTAACACCACAGTCAAAGCTGGTCAAAGAAGGCGATTGTCTCATTCTGCTCTGCACTGGTGCAGCCTCACCTTGTGTCCTGTGAGCAGTTTAGGGTACCACAATATAAAGAAGACATTGAGCTATTAAGAGACCATCCAAAGGAGGGAAACAAGGGTGATGAAGTGTCAGGGGCAAAAGCCTTATGAAGAGCAGCTGAGGTCACTTGTTCAGCCTAGAAAAGAGGAGACTGCGGGGAGACCTCATGAGGTCACCCACCATCTTCATGAGAGGAAACAGAGGGGCAAGTACCAATCTTCACTCTCAGGAGTGACAGGACTCAAGGAAATGGCATGAAGCTGAGTCAGGGGAGGTTTAGGCTGGGTACCAGGAAAAAGTTTTTCACCCAGAGAGTGGTCAGGCACTGGAACAGGCTCCAAGGAAGTGGTCACAGCATCAAGCCTGTCTGAGTTCAAGAAACATTTGGACAACACTGTTAGGCACATGGTGCAACTCCTGGGAAGTGTCCTGCACAGGGCCAGGAGTTGGACTCAGTGATCTTAGTGGGTTCCTTCCAACTCAGCATATTCTAAGAAATAATACATAAGAGCCCCAAATCCCTCTGCTGGATTAAAAGTTCAGTCATCCCACTACTGCTTAAGTGTTTGAACTCCTACCTATAGAGAAGTATCTGCATTTAATGAGGAGGCCACAGAAAGAAGAAAGGTGACAGACCACTCTGAAAAGAGAGATGTGTTTGGTTTCATTTGTGCAGGGTGCACACTGGGAAGCAGCTTTGAAATGCTGGTTTCAGTAGCAACATTTTTAAAAGAAAGCCTGCAGAACTGGAGCTTTTGTGGTTGTCTCCATCGGTGCTACTAACTAACTGAAGAGTCAAAAGAAAAATTTCCTCCATCTGAAGCAACTAATTAAGTCAAGAGTTCAGTGGATGGAAACAGACTTAATGGTAAGATGCTTCCCTGCTGTCAGAGGATGTAGAACAGACATTGATTTTCATCCTCTCACGTCTCTCCACGGCAGCCAATGCAGTGAAGCATGAAATACTCCTGACCCACCCACCTCAGACAAGTGGCAAGTGGCCAAAGGTATGCAGTAAAATACTTACAGATTTGCTCACCTTAACTGCAGTCAGAGGATCTCTTCACAATAGCCCTAATTAGCATCTTACACCAGTCCCTTTTTGTTTTACTAACAGCAAGAATCAAAGATGGTAAAAGCAGCCCTACCTGCATACCTGCCGTATGACATGCTGCAATGTTGCCTTTGCCCCATGCTGTCATACCACTGCCTACCCAAGAAATCAGCTTGTACATAGGATCACCTCATGACTGGAAAGACCTGGTTAAAGTGGAACCAAACACAATCAAGGCAATACTGACAGGAAAAATAAAGAAAAAAAAAAAAAAAAAGGAAAACACCAAACACCAAACCAAAACACAAAAACAGTGTCTTTACAACGAAACCTGAAGATTGTTCTCCAGGAACATTCAATTGTTACTTTTGCTAGGGAAAGCAAAATGAGTGACAGAATGGAAGTACTAGCTTTAGGTTAATATAGGGCATTACATTTACTTTACACACCTTGCCAGTGCAAAAGAGAAGTGAAGATGTGCTGCAGCACAATGCATGGCTCAGCACAACTCTTACAGCACTGGTCCTTTCAAGAAGCACATCAGCAGACCTAAAACTTGAACTACTGGAGACAGGTTATACAGGCATCCCCTAGGGCTCAGATTTTCAAAGATAGTTCCTCTGAAGTTACAAGTGGAATGGGGCCATAGAAACTGCCACAACCCCACATTTCTACCCTCATAGCCAGAGATAGATCAGTAGTTGTTAATTTTGTATGACACGCCAGAAGCACATTCCTCAAGGCTTCTGTAGCATCGACCAAGTTTCCTGGAGATCAATCTCCAGGATGTTGGTGGTCCAGAATAAAGGCAGCACCAGAAGTCCCTAACCCACTCTAATATAATTTCATTCTACACATACAGTGACATACAGACCCCACCATCAGCAAGGAGTGTCAACACTTGCTGGAGTGGTCAGACAGCTTTAACAGGCTTATCTTCTATAGAGAAAGGGTTCCCCCTGTTTGGTGAAGCAGCCAAACAAATGCAGGATGGAGGGAAGAGCAAAGCAGCTTTTAACTATAAAACTGAACACAAACTAAGAAAAGAAGAACTCCAAGAAAGTCAAATACTACTATAAACATGGCAGCAACTTCCACTTCAAATTCCTCCCTAAATCTTCTTTCACACACAACTGCTATATGGTCTTTCACAGTTTCTCACCCCTCAGATCACCATCCATGACATTAGAGCACTTATAGACAGGCACAGCCAGTGCTCCAGTAACTAGTATCTTCACCCTGTTTTGCTTCTGCCTTCAGATTTCCACATTGAAGCTTCAGGCCCCAGAGGGAACACACACTTTGTAACCCTCAAACTCTTTCAGTGTCCCACTAGTCAGTACTGTTGTATGTAGAAAAGCCTTAAAAGCTTGATGTTGTAAAGGCATCCTCCTGCATTAATGCACTCCTACCTAACCCTTAAAAAATAAACACACATATATACGTATTTCTACTAGAGTCCTCCCTCTCAAGGCCACACTATTCTCAACCGTTCTAATCTACTTGCATAACAAACACTACCTTCTTTTAGGATTTGCACTTAAGCACCAAGCCACTAATTGGCTTTTTTAAACCATCAGGATATTTTTCACAACTCCACCTCTGGAAACATTTACCTCCTGTTTCACTGCACTCTTGTCGCTCTGCTCTTCTTCCTAGATTATCCTCTACTGATCCTCATTCACCTTCAATCTATTCTACCATCTTACTCCAAATCTCCATTTGTTTCTAATCCTTTTCTATGCCTGCACAGTCTCCAGATAGATCCATTTCCTTCAAAATATTCTAGTTCTACCTAAAACACAAAAACTTCACTTGTTGTCTCATTAGCTGACATCTCTAAAAAAGCAGAAGAAAAAAAAGTTGCCTAAACAACAAAATTGGTAAGATCACAAACCAGTGTTATTCTCTTTCTGATGGACAGTTTCATAAGTGCTTATGGGTATGTCTGTCACAAAATTCTTTATACACCTCATTGGTCTTTTTCTCAGGACATAAGAAATATTCTTTCTAGCCAGAAAAGCAGCAGCCTCTGACTTTCTAGTTATGATTCTGCATGTGTCAAGGCTTACCATGTCCCTTCCCTGTCTGGGAAAGACAGGGCTGAGAACTCAAAACAACATCTCCTGAAGGTGCTTATCTCACTCTACGGCAAGGCAACATTTTTCAAATAAGACATACTTATCCCTTTACTGACAAAGCAAAATATGTATCTCAAAAGCAGCAGCAATGTTTCTGCTCTCAAAGATTTTTTCCAATTGAATTAAGATGACTGGCTAGACCTAAAATGCTGAGCCCACATGTTTTCAAGATGTTCTTTTTTTACCCTACTGTTCAATTCTTTGGCTTCTGCTATCACTGAAATCCTTCTTACCATGCCAAGTGGATAAACACATTTATCCTTGCATTCATAACATTGGCTGTATACAGAAGGAACACAGGAGGCATCTCCACCCAGCACCAGCCATGCTGAGGTACACAAGCAATGAGGGAGCATCCCCACAACCTCTTGAGATTAGGTAGTCTTCTCAGCACAGGAACTTGGGAACTTCCCTCTCCCTTCCATAATAAGATCACTGTACTAGGCAGGGCCACAGGCTCATTTTATTCTTCAACAATTTAGCAACAAGCCCCCCCTCCAGCCCAATCCACCTAGCATATTCTAGAACTCAAAGCAGCCCCATTACCTAAGGGGTTGCTTCAATGCCCTTCAACAACATTTGCAAGTGGACAGTCCTCCAACTCCAATGCAACACTTTGCAGAAGCAGAGCCTCGGGGAAATTCCTGTTTGCAGAGGAAGATGAACACTCCCCAGAGGTTTCAGTTCATTAAAAAGTGTTTTTAGATTCAGATCAGCACACACAGGAGGTACAACCTCTTGAGAAAATGCCATAATCCTGTCACTGGTCTCCAACTACTCTCAAAAAGGTACAAACATTTCTGAGCTTCCTGTTCAAGTGCCTTTAGTGTCCTGTCTTTACTCCTGACTATCAGCAGGTCGTTACCAGCAGTATTTTAGTAATCCTCATCTAAACACAGATTGCTGGGTTTAACACAGAGCCTCGACAGATTCAGCCACAAAAGCCAAAGACGCAACAGCCAACAGCTTCCCACCTTGCCCTACCACTTGTTTCTTCCTTATCACTTATATCAGCATGTTGAGGACATATCCACAGCTTACACACTACACACCAGCTACTCCAGCAGTATTCAGCCCAGGCTGAAGTTTGCCAGTTTCAGAGCAGATTTACTTCTTGCTCTGCCATCCCCACTGCAGAACCAGTAACAGTTGGCAGCACAAACAGGAGGCAGTAACTGCTTGTGGTGCTACAGCTAAACATAAGGGCTGGAGAACCAATGGCAAACATGGGTTGGACAGATGAAAAACACTCCACATGTCCTAAAAGCATAATGCCTCAGTTGCAATGATAACCAATGTAGGATTGGTTGACAGAACAAGAGAACAGAGTCTCAAGCTGTGCCAGGGGAATTTTAGGCTGGATGTTTGGAAAAAATTCTTCACAGAAAGAGTGATTGGCCATTGGA
The DNA here is from genome assembly GCA_013390005.1 of Calyptomena viridis. Classification (NCBI taxonomy): domain Eukaryota; kingdom Metazoa; phylum Chordata; class Aves; order Passeriformes; family Eurylaimidae; genus Calyptomena; species Calyptomena viridis. The sequence goes on from WEIV01018588.1 coordinate 46,014, forward strand.
ATGGGCTGCCCAGGGAGGTGGTGGAGTCACTGTCCCTGGAAGTGTTTAAAGAAAGACTGGGTGTGGCACTTAGTGCCATGGTTTAGTTGATGAGATGGTGTCAGGTCATAGGTTGGACTTGATGATCTCAACGGTCTTTTCCAACCAAGTTAATTCTATGATTCAAAAGGGACAGAAGGAGGAAAGGAATTGTCAAACGGCACAAAGTGATAGCAAGCCAACTTTCTTCTATCCCACTGCTAGGACTTTTCCCAAGATACTAGGAACAAAGACAAACTCTTCCCAAATGATTGACTCAAGCAAATAAAGAGGAAGGATTTAGTGATAGAAGGAAGCTGCATAAGAAGATAGACTTCTCTATCTTCAACCTTGCAGGCACAACAGTCAAAGGACATCAGGATGGTGATGTGTCAGAACCTGGACTGTAGTTCACCAGTGGTTTCTCTTGAAGAACAAATGCCATTCAGCACCCCTCCCGTTTTCTTCTACAATGAAGTTCCTACCAGTTTCCATCATTCTCACTCTAAACCAAGAAACTAAGGTGAATTGGACTAGACAACTCTTGAAGTTTTTCTAAAAACAACTTATTTTCCTGCTAGCAACCATGGCCAAGAACTGAAAGCCCCTTAATACTACATGTGTATACCACCACTTTTCTCAGGAGTAAAATTCAGGCATTGGATAAAAATTTATGATGCAGAGGATTCCATCAGCTCTTAACTCCCACTTTCTAAAGACCAAAATTGGGTAGGTGGTAAAATTTTCCTACCACACCTTTAAGTTCCTCATTATGAATCCATTCCCCTCAGATTTTGTTCCTGTATTTTTTTTCGAGGAGAAGGGAAAGTTCAGACTGAATAGATCAAATTCCAGAATTTAACAAAGACTTGCAGAAGATTTTAGATATTTCAAACCGCTAAGGAGGCCAATTATGCTTCCCAACTCCTACCAACGTTGCATACATCACTAACATGCACACTGGAAAGATTTTAGACTTTTTCTGAGCACATAAAAAAAAGCAGGAGTATCCAGTGGAATAGATCAAGAATCATGGTCTGTGACAAGATGTTCACTTTTCTTGATTAAAGGAAACAAAAGACTTTTCCCCTCAGCCTGTCATGCCTGTCCTCTCAATACTCTATCAGCCTCACGACTCTCACAAGTAGCATCTCTCTTTCCATTTTAATGAAATATTTATTCTGATTTGTTGTTTTCTTGAGTCAACTGAAGTTAAATGCTATAGAAGGCACAGGGATCCCTTCAAGCACAGTGAAACATAAGAAGTTGACCTCCCTCTCAAACTGAGGGGAGCCCTGTTTCCCAAATACAAGAGTCAAAAATGAAAATGGGACAGAGATGGATCTCAGCCTATCCAACACAACAAAAAGTATAATGGGAATCCTAGCTCACAGCCACTTACAGTAACCAATAAAATACCACACTCATTTTCTCCCAGTACAGCAGTGAATGTAAGTTTACTCACATGTAGGTCCTTTGGATTTTCTGAACCAATCTAGGACAGACAAAAGGAAAATTCAGGATTATTACTTAGCCATCATGGTTTAAATCAGCAGTTAGGTAAACATCACAAAGCTTTAATTTATCCTTCAACCACTACAACTGGTTAAAATTAAACAAGTTACGTGCCTTCTTGAGATCCCTATTACTCCCTTCAAAGCAGTTACTTAAATAACACTGCCTGGATCAGTGTGGTAGCAGTGTGAATATTATTTTTTGAATAGTCTATCTCTAGGTCTGTTTGCCTCTACTTCCTAACCACCTCTGCAGGCTGGCCATTACTCTGCAGCTCCCCACCATGCTCTTCCATACCACTCTGCCCTTATTAAGCTCTCCAAGGGGCTGGAAAGAGGAACTGCACATAAAAATGCTCCTTCTGTGTGGTGGAGAACATCATAGTGCTTTGGGCTGACCCTGTAATTTCTCCAAACCCATTCTTAACATGAAGCACACAGGTTAGAATCAAGATCATCTGTTCAACCTCCCCACGATTCTGTCTGGCCATCCAGTGCTATAATGTCTTTGTTTTCGTGACCATTGAATTCATCTCTAGCTGTATTAATGCCTTCTTTTCAGCTGCATAATCAGAGACAAAGGAAACCTCTGCTCTGCACAGATTTCCAAAGAATAGGAACAAGTCTGAATCTGCTCAAAGACTGAAGTGCGCTCTAACAAGCTGTTCTATGCAATGCAAACAAATACCAGCGGTATCCAAGAGCTTCTGTGCAGCATAACCTTGGCACTGAAAACACCTTAGAACAGCAAGCAGCAGACTGGCTGCATTTTCATCAGTGACAACACACAGGAATTCAGTCGTTTCAGTTTGTTCAAGCTCAGTTTACCACTTTAATGGCAATCCTAAAAATCAAAGAGCTAACACTATAGCATTTCACACATGCGGTCAACAAAAATCAGGCTGTGTCTAAATCTAAATACTTAGATTCATCTAGTCCACTATTAATTTTTATAGGTTAATATTTAAACTCTCTCCTTTAAGGGTAATAATATTTGCTTAATTCAGGATGTTTAATACTTTTGCCAAAACATTTACTTGCATTTCCCAGGACCAGGTGATGCTACTATCAATAATGAAAGGCTCAACCTGTGTTTTGATAGGTTTCTGACAGAGCTGGTTATGAATCCAAGAGAGATTACACCATTTGGAACATAAATCATAGGAAGCTTTCAGAGTATTTTAGAGACTACGTGTTAAAATTTGATGAACAACTTAATCTGATCTACCGTCATTCTTCCAAAAATAGCCTGTCCAGACAGGAGGACCATTGTGAATGAGATATAAACACAAGGCCTTTGAGAGCTTGGGAGTAACTTTAAGGAACAGAGATGAGAGGAGGAAATTCTCTGAAATTCACATCAACAAAGAAAGAATGGAGAAGCATTATGTGTAGAAATGCAGACAAAAAGGTCGTCATTGCTCTTCTACAACACTTCAAAAATTCCCTATCTTTATCTACCAGGCATCTTGGCTGTTAGATATATTCCAGATAAATCCTCAAAGAAAACAGAAGAGACAAATGAAGAACTTAGTATTACTGAGGAGCTTTCCAAGTCTAGTTGCCTGCTCATTCCTTCATTATTTCCCCCAAATAATCTTGGAGAGCTTGCCAGATAGGGAAAAAAGGTACAACAGTGATAAAGCTGAAAAAATATTTCTGAACAGCAGTCAAGTTTCCATAAATCTTCCTCTTCTGACATAGCTTCACTGCTTGCCCATCATCAAATGCTGCATTTGTTTTGTGTTGAAATACGTGCAGCAGTTATTTTTATATTGTGGATATCTTCTCATGAAAAGGAAGCAGTTTCCCCAAATTCTGCAGTGTGCTTAGTGACTAAGCAACTTATATTCGTCTCACAGTACTCAAAGATATTAGGATAGATTTCTTGAGACAAAGTACCGAGGATTTTTCTAAAAATCTGTGTATAAATAAAATCAATTCATTACCAGAGGACAGAGCAGATGCTTGCTGACTGAAAATGAGTCTGCCGTCTGCAGTAACCACATGGCAAAGAGAACATGTTCCTGCCTGGATCATGAATGTATCTCTAAGCTTTCTGGAACTTGGGCAATAGAATTTCTAAACAGCAAAATTATTGCAATACAATATACCTCATATGGTTTTATACATAAGAATCAAAAGCTCTGCTTTTTCACTCAGAGCTGAGCCAGCCATTGTCTCCATGCTTGTCTGTCTTTTTATGAGAACATTCTTCAGCTTTATAGCAATTGTGAGCATGTGACACTGGCCTCACATTCGAGATAAGCATTACCACCAAGAGATTTAAAACAATCTCTTGCTTCATGTTAACATTGCTTTGCTCTGGTTGCTCTGAATGACTTTGCTATGTAAAGTAAAAAAGTGAGGATGGTGAAGTGGTTGGGGGACAAAGATGAAGGAAAGATGATTTTCCAAGTGTCTCAACAGTCCTCTTTGTTTCTCCATCTGGCTCTCTGCTCCTCAGCTGACTTGCTCATTAATGTTACTCATGGCTGGCGTGCTGCTGCAGGTGCAGCTCCCTGGGCCCATGACACATCGCTGAGCACCCCCATCCCCCCCCAGCAATCGGCAGTCACGTTGTTACCTCCCAGTCTCAGAAAACCCGTACATGGAAGTGCTCCTCAGCTAGCCCTTCCCCAGGATTTTTTTGCCTGCATGTCTTGCCCTCTGCTATGATTCTGGCTCCCCTCCATTTTCTCACTTCCCCTGCAGGAAGTGGTTCATGCCTAGCCACTATAATCCTATTTAGCTGATGATCTGCCTTGATCAGTTCACCACAGCTGGTTTCAGATCTGGAAGCAAAAAGAACACAGAAAGGGAAACACAATGAAGAACCACTCTTGGGTCTTCTGACATGCTTAACTAATGCTTTTGTAATGTGACGGTATGCCTCAAAAATGATATTAAAAAGGCTTGCCAGTATTGTGGCAGCTTTTCCCCATCCAGCAGCCGTGTGCAGCACAAAGCATTTGCATACTGATTACAGACTCAATAGAAGATGCCGAAGTGCGTAATGGGAGGTTCAGATTGGGAGGGTGCAGTCCAGCCCCAGGCTGGGAGACATACCTGACAGGCCTACTTCTGAAATGAGGCAGTGACCCAAGCACCAACAAGAGCAAGGCTAGAAAAGAACCCCACAAAACAAGGATAGACCAGATCCAAAAGGTCCTTATGCCTTTACTACTCTCACTAACTGTTCATGCCAATTTGTCAATCTTTCAGGTGTCTCCCCCACCCCTCATAACTACAAAGTCAAAATCAGGCCAGTAAGACATACAAGTCTGGGATATCTGATTTCAACAGCCTCTCCCTTCCAACTCAAAGAGCCAGAAATACTAAAAGCAAATCAAAAACTCCTCCGGTAGTTTTCAGCACCAGCAGACTTTTCCATATAGAATCACCTTAACTTTGAGTGCATCTGGCAGCTAATGTTCATTCTGCTCTACCACACACAGACCAATTCATTCGTCACTGATGCAGAGGAGAGTTGGTCATGCAACCTTTTCAGGTGCCATGATACGTCAAATAAAGAGGACTTTTTATAGTTACGTCAAGAACTGAGGTTCTTTGCAAAGGCAAGCTATTATTCCACATTGCAACAGCTGTGGAAGTCAAATCTATGTGTCTTTTTGGGACTAATCTCCTTCAAAGTTCTGTGCAAGAGCACACAAAGTTAGTCCTTCCATCTCATGCAATCTATGACCAGGTGTCTCTCTACAGATAAAGAGTAGATCATGGCTGGTCTGAGAATAAAGAGACATACTTCAGGGTGTACTGGGTAAACAAGCACATACTGCCTTCTCAGTATCCGGTCTATTTTCTTCTTTCACTCATTTCTAGAAGGCAGATTCCTCATCTCTGATGACATTTTACATATCCCATTCCAGTGCTATTTACACTATTCACAGCACTTAACCATCAGAGAAGCATCAAGAATTTAGAAAGGCGAAGGGAAAACTTAAGCTGAAAAGAAGATCCAATAGAGGGGTGCACGTAGTAGGTGTTGAGGTATCAGAAGACAGCACACAAGGAAACACTGAACAGATTCATCAGCTGTGCAAAGAGCTGAAGACAGTCTCTGCTTCTACTACTTTGCATGAGCAGTTGCTGCAGACACACAGTTAACACTGCCTACATGAGAATCTCACTCAACCAAAACATGGTCCATGCTCTTAAGATGGTCCAAGTGCCCCCACCTGCAGTGAAGGGATGAGAATAGAAAGGGAAAAAAGCCATGGGAATCAAAACTACAGGATAAAGGACAGGCACTTATTTACTAACATGCAAGACTCCTTCAGTTCAGACACTGTGCTCTGCTTAACAAGTAGTGATGGAATTTTTTCCTGTGAGTACTGAAAGACATATATAAATCCATCAACCATCACCAGCTTTCCCTTAACAATACAAGGCCACCTCCATACTTATACGTCTTCCCGTCCCTGCAGCATGTGTAAAGGTTTCACTTACCCTTGGCCTGTGCTTCCAAGATAAAGGTACCAAAGATAACTAGCAGACGAAATAACCCATGGCTAGTCAAGGCAAGAGACGATCCTGTGTTGCTCTTTGGTGCTACCATTCCATGGCACATCTTTTAGCCACCACAGTTTCTTTTTAAAAAAATTCTGAAAGATCTGGTTGATCAGGAACACCTTGGTCTACAAAAAACAAAGACAAAGCAAAAAACAGTAAGTGCTGAGCCAAACACCTACAACACCTGGAGAAGGAAAGAGGAAATTTAGAATCAAATAGCAACCTTTTACATGTTCTAGCACTTAGGAATCTTACCCAGTATTCACAGTTCACATGGTAAGAGGAGCAGAAAAGGCAGTCTTCTACACAGGAAGTACTAAAAGGAGATGCATTGTAGTGAGACCATAACTTTTCACTTACCTTCTGATGTTTCGGATGTGAAGACTGCCTACCTCAAAATTAATTTTAGCTTTTCCTTTCAAGACAGCCCCAAAGGACCTAGCATCTGGAGGATTTGTTTCAAAATATCTTCAAGAGAGCTAGTCTTCCTACACCCCCACCACTTTTCAGAAGGTCTCCAAGACACAACAGACTGTACTACACAGCTAGGATAAATAAATCAATGCTTCTTCAGCCACCTGGAGAGGCACAGCAAACCTGACAGAGCTGGCAGGCAAACACACGCTTATGACAAGAAATGTTAAACAACTTGCAAACCTCAGGTATAATGTTCTGACAGTACAGAGCACAGCAATTAAAATTGCAGGATATGACACTGCTCATACCTGAGGACTGAGGGATTCACCAATACCCTATCAGCAAAAACAAACTCATACACAAACACACAAAAGACAATTGGGAAATAGAGAAAGCATAAAGTTGAACCCTTATTTTTAATGCAGACCCAGCCAAAATATATTCCACCAACCTACTATGGTTTTAACCTGTGTGACCTCCAATGATAACTTTGGACCTGGATGAATAACAATGCCATCCGTAACTACAAAACTCATGAAGGAAAGTTGGGACTAAAAATCTGTGTGTACTGAACCGGAACACTGGTATAAAGACAACTGTGTGTGTGATAGAGTGAAAAACCAACCAAACAAAAAGCAAGCCAAAGAAAAAACACCCTGGAAAAAAAACAAATCAACAAAATAAAATCAACAAAAAACTGCACATAAAAACATTTCAACGTTTCTATCACACTATTCCTTACACATCTAAAGCTCTCAGGTGAACACAAATTTGCAGAAATTAATGTTTCTTTACACTCAACAACAGGAATAATTTAATTTTAAGGGAAACTCCATTCGGTCCCAGCTTCTTCATTTAAATGAATATGAATACTGAAGGGAGATTAGGTTTTTTATTTGGCCAAGAAATTTTCCCAAAGAAATTAAAAATGCTGGATAGCTCCAAGAAGTGCAGAGGCAGGTATTGTACTCTTTTGTACCCTGTGAGAACAGATGGGGGACCTAGGTTAGTACCCCTACTACTGGGGAAGGCAGTATGACTTTTAGATCCCTAAGTACTTCTGAGATGAAAGCAACATACCAGCACTGACCAGAGAATCACACACTCAAACAGCCACAACTCACACTTCCAATTATTCAGACAAACGGTAGCTGCATTATGGGAAGGAATATGTAGACCTGTCATTAAACCTGGTAGTCCTCCTAGTGAAAAGAGAGCTTTTCCTTAGTTCCATATCACTACTATGCTTGTATTTCCTTCACAAAAAGGCTATCTTTAAAATTTGGATCTCTCGAATTAATTAGTTCTATCAAAGAAGAATTCTTTGTCTGCATACATCCCGCCTTGAAATGTCATTTCAAGATGACATTTAAAGTGTCATGTGGCAAGTCTGGAGCTACTGCTACAACAAACTCTGTGTCTACCCCTTTTGTTTCTTGCTTCATTTGGAGGGGGAGGGAGAGAAGTAAATCTATCCCACTATGCCTGTAGCATAGCCTGTAAATTTCTCATGTCTTCCACAGATAAGGATCCAATGCTTAAACTCCCATCAAACTCCCACCATGCAGAACAGAGTAAGGATGCTTTCACTTACCTGCTAGAATTCCTTCAGCAACAATTAAACCATGGAACGAAAAAATACTCCATGTGAAGAAAGCCAAGACAGTTAATATGTACATCTGTCCCCTCCTCTAAAGTCAGATCTCCTGCATGGAATTTAAGTTCATATTCGACTGGAAGAAGCCAGCATCTGGCCTATACTCCATGCCAACAGATGGCTGCTTTCTTCTAAGAGTCACTGCTCAACACAGAATTAAAGCTCTGATAAAGCAATGCACCACATTCAACAAATGCTCTTCTGATTAGATCAAGACAGGTCTGTCCTCCCCATTTCAATTTAATGAAACCTCATTACTATAACAAGCTCTGAAAGTCTTGCCAAGGTATCTTTTAAAGGTGGCCCTCCCTGCCCCTGCAACCTGCCTGCCAGGTGACATATCAGCGGCCAGAAGGAGAGGTAGGGAAGAGGGCATGCAATTATCACAGAATTTGCTGAGCCACGTGAAGTGCTACCTTGCCCCAAAGGGGTTTTCCTCTCCCAAAGACTGCACCTGGAAGTCAGCAGTCCAGTTCTGGTCTCTGAACATCGAACAAGTAAGAGATAACTACAACAAGAATATCTTCTGAAGAAATCAATCTTGCTTATCCTCAATTCACTAACAGATTGCTCCAAAGCACAGCACTGTTTCTCACCTTTCTTCTAAAATTGGGCATGGTTTCCCCATCTCTTTTCAGCTACCAAGTCACTCAAATTCCAGGTTATTGGGGATCCTGTCAGTTGGAAGTCCAGGCTTCCCCTCCAGGAATGCTGTAAAAATTGCTGCTGCTATGCCTACAGTAACATCCCACTAAGCTGATGTATTTCAGTGTGGGATTTAAAGGAGACACAAAGCCAGCCCATTCAGTGGACAACTGCATCGATAAACCCCTCAGAATTGTTAGAGACAATGGGCACAGGTACTGCTTGCAAGGATTCTCCCTTGGGCTTCAGCCAACTTAAAGCTTGTTCCCAGCCTTGACTGTTCCTTGGCAGAATTAGAAGATGAAAGAGATTCTGATTAGATAAGAAAGTATCCTTTCTTCCCAGAGGACAGCTGGTGGTTTGGAAGCTATTTAGACAGACATTCAATTCTCTGAAAATTGACTGTTGTTTTAGCACATTCCTTATACCTACAGCTCAGAGGGAAGCTGCTTTCATAATAGCTCTTCGGGCCTCCACTGCCAGAAGTTAACTGGAGTGCACTGTAGAGCACACACATTAGTCAGAGACATACTCTCAGGGACACAGCTTAACAATTCATGGGTTCATGTGAACCAAAGCAATTTCCTGTGTACATACAGCATTAAGGAATGGGCTGGTTTCTTTAATGGATGCGAGAAACAATGAGGCAGAAGCTGACAGTAGCACAAGTATGCAGACACCCATCTTCATATCATCTCATATGTCACAGCCTAGGCTGAAGGGTTATGTGAGGATTAAGTTTAAACAGAGATGTTTTAAAGATAATATTTAATATAACCAGTAATTCCCATAAATACAGTAAGGAGGGGAGAAGAGATTCTTCTCCATTAAAAGTACATCAGTCAATAAAGGTCGGGGTTTCTTTGTTTTCTCTTTAATGTGAACCTTGAATAACACCTACTAAATATGGACAAGACAATAAACCATCCTCTGTATCTACAGAGGCAATAGCCACACTCTCAGGGAATGCTATGAGCAAGTTAAAAAGTACCCATTGCTCCCAGGTTACATCCATCCCTAGCTCCTTCTTTTCTTCAAGTCTTGACATCAACCAAACTTCCCAGTTATGGTTCAGCATGAGTCCCCCCTCACTGCACAGCCAGCTCTGCTTGCACAACAAGCAGTAGTTTTATTCTCCATCAAGCCCCTGAAGGAGACATGAGCTTCCACTGAAACCATGCAGGCCAGACTTCCTGCTTGCTCTTAAACCACAATCAGTCCTTTCCAAAGATGATGCACTCACATATGGCAGCAGCTTTCTCTAAGCTTAGAGGCCTTTGCCCCTAAGGTCCTCCAGACCTTCAGAAACTGCCAACTCATACCCCTTGATTTAAGACTCTTTCATATGCATGCCTAAATTTTCACAGGATTATGATTTAATTTTCTTATTTTTCTTATTTTGTCACAGCAGGAATCCTAGGTCCCCATGAAAAAGTGCTCTTTGGAAGTCATACGCTCAGGACATGAAAGAGAAACAGACACTGGACAGTATGAGGCTCTCTAGTGCTCAAGATGCCTGGCACAGCTATGTCCTGTGTCACTGTTGCTGGAAAACAGGTCTTCAACCTGAATTCTTCAAAGTTTATTTTGGAAGTGTTCAGTATGCTTGGAATGCCACTGGCTTGCTTCTAAATACCGTACTTGAAACTTGCCACAAAGAAATTAGCTATCCTAATGCACAGCAGAAATCTGTTTTGAATACATAGTTTCCCCCTCACAGAATAACACCCAGAAATTGCTAACTCTTGAATGCACACAGCAAAGACATTAGCAGTGGCATGAGTGATGGGTGTGCACAGCATACCTTCGGAAAAGCTAAGCACAAGCATTGTCCTGCCTCATGGTCACAAAAAGTGGAATCTAATGTAAGCAAGTCTGGTTCAGAGGATTTAACCTTCACCCTTAGTTACTGGTTCTGTATCCTCATTTTGTTTGCTTTCAAAGAGAGTCAAGCTTTAAAACAAAAAAGTCATCTTCTTGGCTGCTAAATAAAAAAAAACTACAGAAAAATCAAGTCCAAGTGCCAGCAGAGAAAAGAAATCCCTAATTCTGCTTACCTTCTATAGGTTAAACCCCTTCAATTGAAAGCTTTTAAAAACAGAACTGTACTTTCAATGTTCTAGGTTAGCGTCACAGTTCAATTACACTCTTCAGTTAAACTAGGCACAAAGAAAAAAAACAGTCTTCAAAGTTACCTGCAAGCAGTTCAGAAAAATCTTAATAATCTGACTTTTTCACCACAGCCAACTCTCAGTTTTTCAAGATAACTGGAAAAGGTGGGAAAGAAAAAGAGGAAATAAGAAAATTCAAATAAGAAAAGCCAAACATGTATCACCCTCCATCCCCTGCCCAGTAACCAGATGCTTAGTAGTTCCATTTTATGCTTTTGTATTTGAATTACAAAAAGGTAGATTTCTTCATAGCAGTCACAGCATAAAGCAGAGGGCTGAACTCCACATATTCCCTGCTACAGAGAAGAGACGAGAATAACTAGGAAAGAGGTGCTTTTTCTGGACATTAGAATCAGCACACATTCCTGCAAACGACCCTACTGCAACATGAAATGGAACCTAAATAGTTCCTCAGTTCCCAACTGTGCCAAGGGTTTGGCCTATGACCTGCAAATTCAGCTCGCTCTTTCACATAAATGTCTTGATTTAGCTTTTACCTCCTTTCTCTTATGAAGGTTTCTAAAACACTTCTTTAAAATAAAATAAAATAAACCCAAACTAAAAATATTCTCAAAACTAAAACAATTGTTGGTGATGCAGAACTCCCATTTTCAGGAGGGAAAATAGCTTGGTAGAAAGGCTAAAATCTGAAATTCCGTTTTAATCTTTGATAAGTAGCATGTGCCTAACTCTCCACAGCCAGAAGCACACTCAAGCTTTAAGTCAGGGCACTGGATTTTTCACTTCTGAATAACTCGTCACTTAAAACTGGGAAAGTCACACCAACATTCCTGTCTCAGATGAATAAACTTGCAAGATTCACCAATTTGCATTGCTTATTCCCCAGCTTCTTCCTTCCTCTCACAGTCTAAAGTTCTGTTTGCATCCAGATCATGTTTTTGCACCCCTCCCTTGCTTGCGTCCTTATCTCACTTGGTGCTCCTCAAAAAGTCATCCTGAGGTTAGCCAGGCATATTTTTCTGTCGGCTAAAGACAGGGAGCGCTTCCTTCCTCCATTTATTCCCCTTCCACGCTAGCAGTTGGGTGCAAGTCTTTTTGTATATATACATATATATATACATATATCTATATATACACAAGCTTCCTCCCTGCTGCAGCCCAAAGAGATATGGACAGCAGGCTCAAAGATATTCCTGAGCACACCAAACAAGTCTTAACTTCAACAGTCCCCTTAGAGGGAAGTACAAAGGAAGGAACAGACTTTTCAAGGTGTGCAAAGAAGAGGTGCAAGCTTGCCAAGGGGAAAAGGAGAGGTATTCAGTACCTTTCATTGTTCATTGCATGATGGAAATGCTCAAGTCAGTTGTGGATCAACAAGTGACAACCAGGGCTCAGATTTCATTCTTGTAAATATCACTCATACTTTTAGAAACAGAATCAGAGACAAGTCTCAGTCTTGTGATGATCTTTTCCCATTTCCACATACTGTGGTTGTCATGCCAGGTCTGACAAAGTCACAGAAGATACAAATTTCATGATTTAAAAAAAAAAAAAAAAAAAATCCAATTTTCCTTGCCTGGGTAAGCCCAAGAGAAAGCCCTAAATATCATTAGCTTCCCAGATTTTAAGAAGTTTCCTTTTAAGTCACACAATTTCACTGGAAACTTTTTCTGTTGTACTTGGGAAGAAGAAGAAAAGACATCAAAATCCAAATGTTGTTCCAAATAAGGAAAGAGAAGCTAGTTATGGGCAGGCTGTGAACTTCCAGGAACCAGTAAGAAAAAAAACAGGGCTGCAGAGGAGCACTGGGGAGAATTAAGACAGGTTAATGCACACAACTCCAATGCATGGCAGATTTCCATACTATTACAAAAATGCTTACAGCAGCAGGTCTTGTCAACAGTGATTGAAAAGAGAGTTATTAACAAAAAAGAGGGCTGATCTGCTTGAGAAGATTTTTTCTTTGAAACATACTGTCATCTACGCAATCTATGGAAGAAAGTAGAGACTGGAGGATTGTGGAGAATACATCTCTCATATCTTTCCCAGTTTTCTTTTTGTGCGAGATTTTGTTGTTTGAGGCTTCTTTGAACATCTCTACTAGGGAAGTATTCCCTTTGGAAAATATTGTTTCAGCATTTTCCCCCTGCCACACTACATCAGAAAAGCTAAGTTTCATACTTTCAGCTTTAATGAGTACAACAGCACTTTTACAGAGGACCATATGCACAAAATGTTCCAGAATGCTTTCCAAAAATAATAAGTCCTAAAAAAGAAAACTCACAGTAAACTGAAGCTGCTTCAGGGAAGGAGAATAAAGCAAAGCTGTGCAAAGGCACAACCTCTTGAAATCACATCCAAGCTTGAAATGTTACTTTCAGCAACAGGGTTCACAAAGCAGCACTGGATTCGTAAGGTCACTTGTACATTCAGGGTGCTATTCTCATTTATGCAGCTGTGTTAATCTGCTTCAGAGTATGCCCCACAAGGCCCACATACAGAAAAGACTAAGATTGCATTTGGGATTCTAACATAGCAGAGAATGACTTCAGCAGATCTCAATTAGGGGGAATAAAAAGGCAGGCCTTCAAAAAATCCCTACTACTAGAACATGCTTCTCCCCATCCTTATAATTTGTTGTGCTTTCATTTCAACTAACGTGGCTAAAAGGATCAACTGCAGTACCACCAGGCTGCACATTCATTTGAAGAGGACATCCATTTGGAAGTCTTCTTCCTATCAAAGCCCTCTGAATACAAACTTTAATCAACCAATCTGACATTTAAATAACAAACTATACTAGAAGATGGAGGAACTCTTACATTTATTCCTAAAAGTACAGATATGAGCTACAATTCAAATTTAAAATGATCATGTTTCCCAGATATTAAAACATCCACTTACTCATGTTCAAGGAATGACAAATGTAGTTGTTTGTATCCCAGCTTATATGCAAAGTTATCTGCAAGAGATATGCTGTAATATCAAAATATTCCAGGCTAACAAATCCTTGATGTCAGAATGCTTGTTGGCACAAAGGTCTTTTCAAAGAAACACAGAACACAAAAACTCTGAAAAATAAAACCGTCCCTTAAGTCCTTTGAAAACTCCATATTCCAACAACATAGATCATTGACTAAACTGAGAAAGTTAAAAAGCACAGTTTCAGATTCTGGTTTTGACTTTAAGATTGCATTTGGGATTCTAACATAGCAGAGAATGACTTCAGCAGATCTCAATTAGGGGGAATAAAAATGCAGCCCTTCAAAAAAGTCTCAGTGCCATGGCTCAGTTTTGTATCTATTAGCTCACTATTTCCCTTTTGTTTTTTAGTAGCTGCAAAGTTGTTAGATGTTTCTTATTGCTTTTCCTCCTCAGGATGCACTGTGCTAATGGCACAGATGCAATGTATTGCACAAACACTCATAGTGGCAGAGACTCATCACAGTGGCATCGGGCAAATTTCACTCCACAGAGCCACATCATTCTTACTAGTGTACAACTGAGAAAGGAGAATTTTTGTATCCCCATTCAAACCCCCTGCAATTAAAACTGCAGCACAACTAGCAAATTGCCTGCACGCAGACCTGCTCCTGTGGGGCCATGGTCCAGGGCAGCTGCAGAAGGTGTGCCAGGCATGTTCCCTAGCTGGGCACCCTCGCTGGCAGCAGGCACACCAGCCTCCACCCCAAGACTCAATCTGAGGATTTCAAATTCCAGGCAAGGTGACATAAATTTATCTCAAAAGTCAATACTCCAGGGCCAAAACAAGAGGGGGTGGGAAACAGGAGCCTGAACAGTTTCCTTTCTTTTAAATCACTCTCGTAATTACCAGCTCACAGAGAGCACATGTCACTATGCAGAGGACCCTCGCCTTTTTTCCTCTAACTGGCTTCCCTCGATAGGCTATGCCTATTTTGATTTTCTAACAATTTCTAACAATAGCAGTTACAATTATATTCTGATTTGAGCAGCACAAGCTAGAAGCATCAAGCCAGAGTGAAACTTTAAGGATGGTGGCTCATTATGTGTCGCAAAGGAACATATACACACCATGAGGAGACCAAACGCTCCAAGCAGAATCCCCAGAATGGGTCCCTTTCTATTAGAGTGGCAAACCATTCAACCAAGACCTACAACCATCATTCAAAGACTGTTAAAGATTTAGATTGTGTGCTAGAGCTCTCCACCATTAAATTGAGGTGGGAGAGAAGGATGCCAGAAAGAAGTGTAGAGAAGTAAGAGTTCACAGAATAAAATGTGTCATAAATAAAACCTGTAAATTCTCAGTAGAAGGTCAACTTGAAGCTCCGACTTCTCCCCCACCTGATTCAGTGACACTTAGACTTTACAAAGCATGGCTATCAGTGCAAAAAACATTAAAAAAAAAAAAAAAAAAATCACTGTTAGCTGGAACTAGGGTAGCCCAGAGGTGGGACTAAGGAAGCTTTGACCTGCAGCAGGAAGGGGGAGCACAACCAATCTTCTACATCCTGCAAGTGTCAGAGGGATTACCATTCCTCTGCTTCCCAAGGAGGGGCCTCTGCCTAGCTGTTATAAAACAAAAACAATTAAGCAAAGGGTCCCGAGGCAGCCAAGGGGCATTCCCTGATAGTAACTACTCATCCAGCAGATCTCAGCACTTAGTTTACACAGCAGCAATGATTCCTCAGCCTTTACTGACCTGCAGTGTAGTCTGCCTCTTGTACATCAGTATCTCCACTTTACAGAGCCAGCTGGGGTTGAGGCCTGCCCCTCCACCATCCAAGGCTGTGCTGCTACTTTGGCTGAAGGATGAGTCCTTGCTCCTGGGTGACTAGACGCCCCCATGCCAAGCACCCAGCATGAATACACTGAAAACATAAAACTACTTGTCAAGAAAAAACATTCTAGCATAGAATTCCCAGTGACCTCTACTCAGCCCCATGGGAAAAGCACAGCAACTCCAGTTTCAACTGCCTTTAAAGGAAGACTGATTCTATTATTATTTTTTCCAGACAATTTGCAAATAAATATGAAGGTCCTGCGACAGTCAGTAATCCTCAAGCAATTTCCTGTCTCTGGAAACAAGGATCCCTCAGACTGAATTGATTAAATAAAGGTTACTAAAATTAGTATAAAACAAGCTAGTTTAAAAGTAATTTGCTTCATGTCTTCACCTGTAACACAATGCTCCAAGCAGCAGCACAAAGAGATCAGCTACAAGAACTTACAGGATAAGGAAATTAATATGCAAGACCCACCAAACAGATGATTTAAAACTACTTTCAACAGAAGAGGATTTTCATGTTCATTTAATCTATTTTCAACTGAATTTCTCAAAGGAAATGCACCCTTTTTTACTGTACTCTTAAGATTAGGTCTGTTTTCCCCATTTTGTCAATCTGACATACATTTTAGTCTTTTGAGAGTCAGCAGTTGTCCTCACCAAAGCGGTTTTCCTTTCGTCTCTGCAGTTTAAGACTTTGCTGCAAAACAGCTGGGTAAATCCATTTGCACCATCTTTCAGTGTTACCAATTTCCTTTCCCTCTAAAGTCAAACATTTCAAACAAAAATCAGAGATAAGTTAGTTCCTACAAATGCTACACGTATGTGGAGGAATGCAAACAGCCTGTCATCAGGATTAGAAGCTTGCTCCATTCTTTCATCGTTTGAACAGAGGAAGTAACAGGAAAGTAATGACACTGGTGCAACTGTTTAAAAGAAGCCGAGCAATCCTTTAAATTAAGGCATGCTTTACAAATAAAAAACCCTGTATCTTGCAGAAAGGTCTAAACATGAACATCAGCAACTCTCTCACATGAACATGTTAAATGAGCATCTAATTCTTATTCATAATTAAAAAATGCATTACGCAGATTTTTTTAGACAAGGTCCCTGCATAGGAACTGACAAAGCTTTTTTTTTTAATAACCTCACTTCATTAGATGAAGAGAAACAGCTGTTAAAAAACAAACAAACAAAACACCAGATACAATCTGTAGCTCCACCTATGAAGTTCAGGGAAAGATTGTATTGTGAATGTCACATTCAGCAGCTGTATCCAGAGGAATTGGTGGTCTGTCACTTGCAACTACCCAGACTTCAACTGGCATTCCAAGCTTCATTTTGTGAAAAGGATCCTCCCTGCCTGCTTTTATATGCATTCTAACTCACCTAACACTGCTTTTCTGGGTAAGCTGAACATGACATTTAACAGATCTAAGCATCAGTTGTCTCCCTTTGCATTTCAGCATCTGCACTCCTCATGAAGGGTCACTCTTTCACATGCAGAAAGTGGGGGGAGGACAAAGGGAAGCCTGCAGTTGTGGAAAATAAATAGCTCCACTAAGGCTCCACAGGAAGCTACAAGGCACATTTTGATGAAACCACCCTTCTTACAGCATACTACAGAAAACAACAGCTATCAGAAGCCCTTTATCCAGCACTCACATGCCCTTCCCTGGCCTTTAGCAACAGTGTCACAGCCTCCACATCCCTTTCCAGCCTCCCCACCACCTCCAAGTTCAATTCCTCAGAAGCACTTAAGTATAGACGGTGGAAATCACTGCAAAGGCTGCTTCACACCACTCGTGCAAATAGAAAGAAATTCCAGTGAAATGTTACTATGAGCCCTTTTGAAAGGTAGACAAGGACAGAGACCACAAATGTACTTTTGAGGGATCAAGGTTAAGTTTCATCATCTCTGCCAAGCACAGCCATGCTCTATTTACATCAAAGGCATCAACAGCCTTCACAAGTTCCTTGCAGACAAATCAAATCTGAAAAACCTAATTATATTCAGGCTACATTTGCAACCAAACAGGTGTAATAAGGCAGGATTTTCAGTTCTTTGAAGAAGCATTTGCATTGACAAATTTTTATTTCTAACCAAAGAAAACTGTTGGGTTTTGTCACTAAACCAACATCAAGTTTCAAACTCTTCTGTCATGACATAAAAAGTTACTCTTCCCAAAAGGCAAAGGCTCTCAAAAGTATTTAGAGGTTCACCCTCAAGACCACCATCATCAAGAGAACACTATTCCTTGCAAACACTGCAGGTACTTCCACTTGCAAGGAGAAATGCAGAGGTGATAGTCTGCAGCATTAACAGTTACACAATGCCCAAACCAAAATTTGTGCTTGCTTTCTTTTCTGGGGAAATAATCTTGACTTTCTAACTGCAAGAAGGACTCCTGATCTGATGGGCATGAAGAAATCAGAAAGAGGAAAGAATCAGCCTTGTGAGGGCCATGACATTTCAAAGCATAGTAACACTCAAAACCCACTGCACATTCCTGAGAGCAGCTCTAGAGATCACCTACAAATCAATTATCAAGAAATGACAACATGCAGAGGGATCCCTTTTCACTTCTACAAGTGTTCACCCAGGCCTACATACAAAATGCAATCTGAGACCAGTGAATTAAGACCAATGATAGTAACACTGCAACAAAAGAAAGATGCACAACCTACAATGAGACTCAGACTCTGCAGAAGCCTAAAGAAAAAGCTGAGGAGGAGACTGGAACAGGGGACATGCTACATTACTGCCTTAATGTCATCAGTACTGGGAGGGTCTGGTTCACGGAATTAGCTAAAGTTAACAGCTGAAACTATTTTTTAGATATTAAGATTAACCCAAGGTCTGCAAACACCTTCATTTCAAGACACAAAAAGGAATCCTTTGCTTCTTTAGCCAAGCAATTATTAATTATTAATATTAGCCATTATTAATCTCCATTTCCAAGATACAATTTTTTTCCTCCGCTATTGTAAGTTAAGAAAAAGTATGAGGGGAAAAAAGGGTATCAGCAATGAATCAATCTTGAAGAACTTCAGAGAAGTGATTAATATAATCAACACTCCTTTTTAAAACCACACCTGAACTGTAGGCGGCTTTGTATAGGTAACTTGCCTAAGAAATCATTTCTCAACAATCAAACCCTCTTTAGAAGCCTCCTGGAAGGGTGTCAGCTTACCATCAGCTGGATAATCCAATTATGTTGGTTTGAGAAATGTCAGGCCTATCCCCAGCAATGTTTGGCTTAGTGTCCTCACCTACAAATAGCCAGTAGACTTCAGGCAAGCCAAGCCTGCTATTTCACTAGAATCAAGCTGGAGAAGACTAGTCTTTAAATAGCATAAACGTGGGCAGTAACGGCTGCAGCTACCACAGGTCTATCTGGTCTGTTTTCCTATGGTTGAACATTGAGAAACATTTTCTGAAATAAATGACAGCCAAATGCTTCCTTACAGCAGGCTCTCACTGCCTTACATGGAAAACATTTCTTTCAAGACACACAGGAAGCAAAAGGTTAGATCAGATTGTAGTTGTGGGATCTTTTCATGCTGTGCAATAAAAAGTCCGCTGATCTCATGCTGCTTCCTCCTCCGCTGTATGCTCCTTCCTCATCCCCCTCATTCAACGAAATTCTCATGACTGAAACGTCATTTCTTATACCTTCTCTTTTGCACATGCTTTTTAACATCCCTTTTAAAACATAACAGCTAGTTGTTGTGACTCATTGCAGAAGTTCTGCAACAGAAAAGATGCAGACAGGAAACTTGGGGCACAAGCCAAAGTATAAACTTTTGCTTCAGATAGGTATGTGACTAGGCAAAAAAAAAAAAAAAAAAGCCATTCACAAACACTTCTTGACTCATTAGCACTTGCAAAGCAAAATGGCAGAAATCCGAGCCTACGAATCAGACCATGCTGTGCTAGGTGCTGTATAAACACAGAGCAAAACAAGACCACTGCTACAGGGGTATCACAAGCTACCACCACGTGGAGAGAAACCATCTCTTTAATCTGAACCACCACTGGTTCTCAGCAATCTTACTTAATGGCACAGGTCCTTCCTACATCACACCCAGAGAAATCCAGAGCTCTATCGTCTACTGCAAACATGCAATAAAATCTGTACCACACCTGTTCTTAAAGCTTTCTTTGTTCATTAGATTCAGAAGACTGAAAAGGAAATTAAAAGGTCACTCAGAGCTGTCCCAAATAATTTGGCTGTGACAATAATTTGGCTCAGTAACATCAATCAAAGAGCAAAACTGCTTGGAAACATGCTTCCCTCAAATTTTTAATTAGTAAATATTTAGCCCCTATTTTATTTTTGTAGCTACAGTCACTGACATGAGCTTAATACTTACTCATTTATAAAACCAGATTTATGAAAGAAGACTAAGATTTTCTTTGCCAGTAGGAACACTCTCTAGTTTCCAGCTCTTTCCGTTTGTTTGCAAGTCTTAACACTGCCTCACCTCTGCTTTCACTTCTCTTTCATTCCTTTTTACGATTACTACCACACCTCTTTACCCTCTTTGCACATTCTAGTTCACGCTTGGAAGAGCGAGTGAGCCTTCCCTCTCCCACAGTTCCTTGTGCCATCTCCTCAGTTGAACTCATTAACAATGGCTCCAGGACTTCCCATGACTGAAAAAAATCGCCCCTGGGCAGATAGGAATGAGTATGCAAGGTTTTGAGGGCAGTTACTTTGTGCATTTTGTAAAGGTTCTGTGTGGCTGCAGCAGCAGCAATTCAGTGAGACCTGTGCAGGCACACCACTCCCTCAGCAAGGGCTGAGCAGTACTTTTACTCTTCGGAGCTCAGTGCAGAGACGGGCTGCGTTGTGGTAGGGGAGGCTATGTTACTTCAGGCAAGCGGTTATCACCACCCTATAGATACCTGCAAAAGGCTTCCCTAAACAACCACAATTGGGAACACGGGAATCTCCTGCTCCAGGAAAAACAGCAAACTGTCTCCTCTTCCATGCCAGATGTACTTTCAGAAAGTATGCAGGTTTTGTGTGCAGGGGGAAAGGATGGGAGTGGAGTTTTCTTGATTTTGTAATTTTTTTAACTGTTCCCAGTCTAGTCATGCCCCTTAAGAAACAGAACCTAGACACAAGTATACATCCCCGCCTTGGCCGACATCATGAGCTGCTGCTGAAGGTATCTTTCAGAGCTTGACGCAAAGCCACAACATTCCTGCACATGTACCATGCGGTGCTGCAAGGCAGTGTGTGGTAAACTACTGTGAGCAGTAGAACACAGAACACAGGTTTGCTATATAACATCTCCAGTCATCTTGAACACTGATCTTGTCCATCAGAGTTTAAGATTCTTTTTGTTGTTGTTGCCTAAAGGATGTACATTCTGGCAGCACCTGAAAGACTGTAGTAACTTTTGTACATGGCACCATTATGAAGAAATCTCTCTCTTCTTGAGGTCTTAGCATTTTTCTGGCCTTTCCTTGCATATTATCACCCCCAGTGCAGTTGTTCCTCTTCTTATTCTGGATAAACATGAAAACACTGCCTCCTTGCATCCTTGTAAGTGGGTCCAGTGGGATTCTCAGGGAACCCGAGTCTGCTCCCAAACACAGCTATCAGCAGGTCTCACTCTTGTGGTTTTGTTTCCTACTAAGAGCAGCATAAAAATTTTAGAGCAACCTATCTAACTGAATAACTGTTCCATTAATCCCACTGTCCTCAAATATACCCTTCTGCCTACTTAGAGTACTCTAGGTTTCAGCCGCCTTCACAAGCAGATCGGTGTGGGGTATTGGCTGCCTCTGCCAAGGGGCCACATTAAGTTTGGAAATACCTGAAAGTGACAGTGTTTTGGAGTTGCAGCTGCCTACAAGACCACCTTGTCTCACTGAATGTGGCAACTACAAGCCCTCACATACTAAGCAGAGTGTACAAACACACCATCACAGGTGACTTACAGCACCACACAGAAAACTACAGGCCCAAGAGCACCCAGACGTAACTCTTCCAGAAAGGACCCAGTGGTTTCCGAACACGGACAGGAAGGGCAGTGCTTGTTGTGAGGCAAACCCCTTCGGCCCTGAGATAAGGACTTCCTCATCTCCGTTTCCTTCACCAGAGGACAGAATCCTTCCTCTAGAGGCTCATGTTCTCCCCAAAGCGTAATTGACCCATGTCACTGCCATAAGCCTTACAAAGTAAAGCAAGAGACAACATATCAACAGACAGGTCACAAGACCTGTGCTAGTGCCTTTTCTCAGTATCACATTAACCAGGGAGCACAACCAACCACACACACTCTGAACTGTTCCACAGTTGCTACCTGCATTCTTTCAAAAAGGGAAGACAAAGCTAACAATTGCTTCATCTTAAGCAATCTCACCACCATATACCTCACTGAACCATGGACAAATTTCCCTTGTTAAATCATGGTAGCTTCCTTGTTATTAAGAGCAAATCCTCTTTCTCATTCTAGAAATCGTAAAAAAATCTACCACTACATTCTCTTTTGTTTGACACTCTTCTTAGTAAATATGTCCATACTGACACGTACTTATCTTTACATAGAAAACTAGCAGGCAGAGTCCCTGAAAAGGGAAAAGAAATAAATTTTGACCATGGCTAGATTTGCAGGGAAAGGGGAAGGAACTGCTTTCAACAATACCCAGACAAGCAGCCTACAGAAGAGCTCAGTTCATAACCGTGCCTGTTCCAATGTGATAGAGTACACACGCAGGTCAGCATGGCAGTGCAGGATCAGCATCTAACACTGCCTCAGGGCAACAGTGGCAATCTCCAGTGGCAATGCGCCCCTTTCCACATAAGGATTCCTAAGAATACATGAAAAAAGAGGTAGGAACATCTGAGTCATTCTCACCAGCGAGGACTGAAGTTTGCATGAAGTATGAAGCACTTGACACAACACTTAAACAAAGACACAAGAGAGAACAACTGTTTATGGGTGCAATCCTCAAATTCCTGCATCCAGACTGTGGAATGCCATAGTCTGGCACTCAGACTTTCTTCTGCTGCAGTCCAACTCCATATGCCTACTCTTTCTTAGCAAACTGTAAGAGCAGCTCATGAGTACACAAGAGGACAAACTACACTGGCAGGGAGAATATAGAAAACAATCACTTATGTGCAAAAATATCCCCATTCTCTCACTAGAGCAACACTGCTCTGGGATACAAAGTGATGCAGATTTGCATGCATTCACTAGCAAAACCGAACCAAACTACCACATAGAAGGTGGGGTGGAACATTCTGTTTTATGTTGAAGAACAAAGTACAGAGGCCATAAGTAACAGCAAAACAGAAGGAGAAACTATTCAGCTGAACCAGAACACAGAGTTCACTTACCACCTACATACATCACTACCACATACATACATACATCAGATCTATCATCCAAACAACATTTCATGCAACCCTTGCCTTATTTGTAAATGTACATTTAGAAATTCAGGGCACTAACCTGATACACTGAGGATGAACAGTATTACAGCCCACTCCAGACAGAACAGAAAGAAAACAAAGAGAATTTGTGTAACAAAGCAAAACACAGCAGGAGAGGAACATCTGCTGCTTTTACCAGGAATAACATATGGTCATTATCTGAGGCAAGGAGAATGAGTTCATTCATATTTAAAAGCAGAAGTAATAGGTCATTCCTTCCAATTTAAGAGGGAAAATGCCTGTTCCCCTTTTCCTGTTACAGTCCCATCATTGCCAGACTAGATCTAGCTCTCCAAGGAACTGGTGCTGTCAGTATTCTGGCCCAGAGAGTCAAGTTCAGGGCATTTTTCATGTCAAGATGCCAGTGGAGGAGGATGAGAACACTTATGTAGCAGTTTTGCTTAAGCCTGGTTTATCCACAGCCCAGTCAGAGCTGCAACATGGAAAGATCAAGTTTTGTCACCAGCAGATTAAAGTTACACTCTGGAGCTTCATGGCATTTGGCAGCAGTAAGCACAGTTACCACAGTAAATCTCAACTGCTATTGTGAAGCCATCCTCAGTCCCTGAAAGCACTGCTCTGAATTGCAACCAATGCAGTTGGTTCCAATCAGAGCACCCAGAAGCACATCTTTCTTCAACAAATGTGAGGCCAGACACATGGCAGCAATGTTTTCTAACATCCTGCAGAATACATGCATGCTAGCTGAGAAAGCTTCTACTTCTACAGTGCCCCTCCATGTACGGGTCTGCCATGCAGAAAAGTTACAAGGCAAAAGGGACAATCTTAATGCATCCTCATTTTCTCTTAAAAAAAGTCCCCAACAAAAACCCCAACATAACAAAAAGGTCTGTTTCTGTTTGAACATCTGTTGGTGGGTACCATCTAGTTGGAAAAGCAGGTAAGATCCCTGGTACTAGCAAAGGCCCTCAACAGCTGTCAAGATATAGCACACAAGTTAAATCACCTCTGGACAAGTCCCTCCTTCCCAATAAGATCTTGCCACATTTGCCGGTTCTTCATTTTTCCCAAGCTTGAATCCACATTTGCTCTTTGGAATTCAAGTATTCACTCTGTCAATTGAGTTTTCATTGTAAGAGACAGATAGCAAAAAGGATTAGAAGGATTTTGCAGCAGTGCTGAGCAGACTAAGCCACAAAGAGAACATAGTATAAAGCCTACTCTGACAATCAGGTGCCGAGAGTAAATAAAATGGAAAATGACAGGCCAGATTAACTACTGACAGCGTTACTTCCCAGATCCATTCAGGTCACAGCACATTCCAGCCTTCCCTCTCCATCCCTTTAAAACGCTCTAGTCTGAGTCCAGGTATATTACTGCCCTGATCCACACATCTCACTTTGTATTTGCTCTCTGCCTATAGAAGGGAACTCAGGCAAGCAAGCCGGAGATGAACATTCCTACACAGAGTAATCCAAAAGTGTCTCTAGTAGAGCCAAGCGTCTCCTTACAGGAAGGCAAAGAGGCAGTCTCCCAGGTACCTGGGGTATAGCTCTTGTGTGGAGTTCAAGTCTGCTGCTGAGACACCAAGGCAAGTCTTCAGCCTGTGCCCAACCAGTAAGTGGAAAAACCAATGCAGACAGCAACTGCCTGGCCAAGAGCCCCACAGTCAGAAAGTGCCAGGGGCAAAAAGAGATACAGTATCAGAATTTTAGCTATTGCCAGACTAAGACCAAGAGAGGTGGCTAGCAGTCTCATCTTAGGACCAGGAGCTTCATCTTTATGCTTACAAAAAGCTGCCTTTTGGTGATAAGTTTGTAGAACAAAGTGTCATTTTCTTACACATTTTGCCTTCCATCATTTACTGATGAACCTACTATAAAAGGGCATGTTTCACACCAAACTGCAGCAGAAACAGCACACCTCCTATAGAAGCTGAAAGCAGTCTTCTGATTCTAAAGCCTTCTGCAACTCAAGCTTCTGCACATTACTCTTATTTAAGATTTTCCATGTCACCCGAAGTTCCTCACAATCAATTTGTAGTAAGATCTAGTCTCCATTTCTTCCATGTGAAAAGGAAGACCTAATACCTATAAAAGCATCATAGAATTAAATGCGTTTTCAGACATAGGGGGCAATCAATAATCTTTGAGATCAGAAAGGCTGCAGCTCAGATTTACGCACGCCAATGGCCACAGAGAGATTAAATATGGACTTCCACAACAAATACTCCTAGGCTCTTTTGTCTAGTATCATTAACTCTGCTTGTGCTTAACAGTGATTAAACCATAGCAGCCTTGTTACAGTTTGCAGAAAAGGCAGATTTTGTGGAGACAAACAAAATCCATTGTTTTCCTGTGTAAAACTTGGGACAGCTCATCTGTTTTAGGATTACCTGAATCCAGAGCTGGATACAGTGATTCCTTTGCTTATGGAAGCCTGAGAAGAAAAGATGAGAGCAGACCAGCAGTAGTGTGTGTGATCCCAATGCAAGCACACAGGACTGCAGAAAGCGGCAGTGGCTGAAATGCCTGTGCACATAACACCTGCCCTGTGCCAAGGATAAGGAGGCCAAGGGGGAAGGCCGGTATATCACAGTACAGACAAAAGTCTTTGTCTTGTCCCAAATCTGTCTGCAGTTCTCTAGTCCCAACATTAAACTTCATCAGCAAGGAGAGCTATAGTTACTTCTACCTTGTCAGCTGTTAAACTTTGCCCCAAAAGTCTCACTTTGATCCTCATATTTGTCTTACATTAAGTAATTAAAGAACTTCTTTTTTCCCCTCTGTAAATTAAAAAAAGCTGCAGGCATTAACAATGTCCCCAGGCTGCTCTGCCAAGGTCTGAACTTCAGACACAGGACAGCTTGGTTGCTCATTACCTCACATAGCACAGAGAAAAGCAGAAGCATAGCCAAGCCTTCAAATCTGGAAGGACCAGATTCATTCTGTGGGATATCAAAATGACTATATCTATGTCAATGAGCATGCTATGATCTGAAAAGTGAAGGTAACATTTCACCCTTCCAACTTTTTCATAATCTTACGTGAAAAAATACAGAGAAATTTTTTCAAAGATAGGCATTTCCAGTTGACCAAGTCCCTTTATGTAGTTATTACTCATGAGGCATTAAGAAACTCCAGAGCAACACGATTTTTTGTTTTGTTTTGTTTTCAGAACACCAAGTATTTCAGCTCTCCTGCCCAGTGAAGCCTGGTGAGGAAGCGCTTCTTTTTGGTGAAAAAGAAAGTAAGGTCTAGCCCAATGCTACTGCAGGAGGAGATCAAACTCACCTTCCTTCAGAATGAAAACACGTACAACCTCACACTTGGGGATGTATCCTACACTTGGGTTACAACAATCCCATGCAGTACTCCAGGCTTGGAGAAAAGTAGCTGGAAAGCTTGCCAGAGGAAAAGAACCTGGAGGTATTGGTAAGCAGCTGGCTGAACATGAGCCAGCAGTGTGCCCAGGTGGCCAAGACGACCAATGGCATCCTGGACTACATCAGAAATAGTGTGGCCAACAGGATCAGGGCAGTAATCATCCCACCAGTACTCAGCACTGATGAGGCCACACCTCAAATCTTGTGTTCAGTTTTGGGCATCTGACCACAAGACAGACACTGAGGTGCTGGAGCATGTCCAGAAAAGGGCAATGAAACTGGGTCTGGAGCATTGGTCCTATGAGGAGCAGCTGAGGGAGCCGGGGTTGTCTAGCTTGGAGAAAAGGAGGGTCTCTACAACTCATTGAAAGAAGGCTGTAGTGAGGTGGGAATCAAGTCTCTTCTCCCAAGTAACAAGTAGCAAGATGTGAGGAAACAGCCTCAAGTTGCACCAAGGAATGTTTAAACTCTCTATTAGGAAAACTTTCTTCACTAGAAGGTTTGTCAAGCATTTTAACAGCTGCACAGGGAAGTGGTGGAATCACCATCCTTGGAAGCATTCAAAAGATATATAGATGTGGCAGTCAGGGATATGGTTTAGTGGTGGACTTGGCAGTGCTGGGTTAATGGTTCGACTCGATCTTAGACGTCTTTTCCAACCTAAATGATTCTATGGTTTGGTATCCAAAGCCAAAAACACAGGACAAACTATCTTGAGCTTTTAGTCAACAGAGAATCATACAAATCTTTCTCTGTGGTATAGCTATCACTGCATGTTTGTGTTCTGGATAAACCGTGTGGTTCACTCAATGCCCACTATGGCAAAACATGCACCTCCACAGCCCGACCACCACAAGCATGGCACTCTGGAAGGCCACCACTTGCACAGCAGCAGAGAAGCTCCCCCTCTGCTTCTTTCTAGCCTAACATTTTCCACCTGACAACAGCATTTCCACATTAAGACACTGTTTTTCTTTCCAGGTAGCAGCCATGTGTTCCCAAGTTTGTACTCACCAGAGAGTGAATGACTAAATGAGTAACAACTTGTGTGTCCAGCTACAGTAATGCCAATGCCTGCCATCCTGTCCCATGCAGTACCTAAACTCTTTTCCACTCTGTGGCTGCCCATGCACCACACACCTACAAGTCACCACCTTTTTGTGTGCCAGGTTGTGGCTGGCACAACCCTACACCAGCAGCCGAAAGTTTGGCAACCTTACAGCCACACATTGGGAAAACCACAACACAGTGAAGTCGCACACCACAGTACAAGACGTGCAGCAGCCATGCATTACACCCCATTACACTGGAAAGAGTTGTTAACTGGGGGGAAAAAATCCACATATAATTTTTACTCAATGAGGTTTTCCTTCTGTACTTTAGCTATTTTAGCTCTTCTTGTTCCAGAAGACATCAAGTAAGTTTATCCTTTGTTACAGAGGGCTACCTATAAAACAGACAAGTTACCCAAGTGCAAGTCACCACCCCAGCAATATCTTCTTCACAAAAAGACAAAGGAGAAAGAATGGGACTTAAGCTTTAATAACAATATAAAGCAAGCTGGATTGAATTTACATAAATTTTATTTTGCCAAACATAGCCTAAAAGCAGAAACCTATGGTGAAATAATTCTTCCTCACAGAAGCTAAGCAACACCATCTCATTCCCAGAACTCACAGACACCAGGAGACTGGTAGATTGTTGCAAGGTTAGTCTTAAGAAGTTGATGATCTGAGTACATTTGGAAAGACAATCTTCACATAAAAACTCCAGGCTAGTTCAATTTTAATTAGTTACATTTTTATGTGCTTCCCCCCCACCTTCCTCCATTGCATGTTACTGGCCTCTGACTGTCATTTGTGTCCTCGCCTGGAAGTACCACCTAGATTACATCTTGATTACATCTCTACACTGTAGATTACATCTCATTTACAAATACATACTGAAGAAACTGACCTACCCTCAAAAAATGCAAGCATATTGGTGTGTGAAAATTCACAGGTGATCAAAACAAGCTCATCTAGTTTACTATGTCATTTCCTGCAGATGCTTTGATAGGCAGGAAGCACACAGAGAAGCCCAGACAACAACTACACAACATTCATGGCACTATACAAGCTTACATTAATGCTACCTACATTAATCACTTTTCTTAACCTCCCATGTTTTTCCTAAGAGGCTAATAGAGCCTAAGCCTCCAGAGCTGTCAGTCTCTGTTTTCACAGGCAGTGCAAGTATCCAATTCCTGGGTAGCAGGCACAGTGTCACACTCTGGGTGCAATATTCTTACATTGCCTCCCTTCACCAAGCAGGGGAGAGGATCTCTGCAGCAGTCTTTCAACCATCAGATACAAAGGGTGTAACAGTGTTCATCCTTACCCTGCAAGTCTGAAGTAACTCTACTGAATTCATGGGATTATCCCAGTATACTAATGTATTAAGCCCGCTTCAAAAAGCCTCCTTAAAATATCCTATTTGCTCTTCCTGAACTTCACCTACATCCAAAATCTTTTTTTTTAAATTTAAAAAACAAGGCTGCCTTCTACACTTAGAGAAAATTCTACCATTATCCTGTACATTTTTGATTCCATAGACAAGAGGGAGGGAAAAGAACTCAAAGACAAGAAAGACTAAGAAAATTGTGAGTCCTAGAAGCAAAAATATCTGGATAGAATTTATTGATTTTGCATTCAATATTGATCTTTGTGGCATGGAAGACAAGAAAACCCTAGTGTTATCATACCCATCCTATAAAATTCACCACTCATGGGGATTGAACAGTCTGTGAGATGCCGAAAGTGTTGCCTTGAACTTCTCTGAGCAGCTAGACGGTGCCCAGCTGTATCTTCACAGAGTTTAGGATACACACATGCCCTTGTTAAGACACAGTATTGTGTTGACTAAGCTGCATAATCCCTCTTAAGCACTCCAAGTACTACTTTAAGTAGGAAGAGGGTGCAAAATTCCCCTATGTTCTGGAAACCTGTTAAACAATTGGCATGAAAAACCAAATCAATGTTGTCATAAAAACCCCAAATCAAGGTATGCTTGACACAGCAGGAATCAGTTATGCAGCAACTAAATGCACAACTCAAGAGGACTATAAAATATCAGCTTGCTTTATCAAGCACAGTTGCTTGTCACCAAGTACCTCAGGAAAAAAGTAAATCTCATCACATAGCTCAAATTCAGCAAGGCTTGTCTGGAACAACACTTGGAGAGGCTGCAGCCTGTTCATCACTCTGTAAGAAGTATTTTTGTCTCATGTCCTCACTTTATCAACCAAAACACCAGTACAAAGCTGGAGATGGTGGAAAAAGAACAACTGGGCACAGGTACACATACCAACCAAGGCAGGAGAGATCAACTTACAAAGAGTAACTGGGACTATTTTTTCAGCCATATTGCCAGAGGTCAGAAATATATTGGTGCCAACTCTTAACATGCAGTTACTCAAACGCTTCTATTTCTTCCAACTTCAGTGTTCAGGCTCTTTCAAGTCTTGAAAGTACAATACACATCTCCTTTCCCAACTCCCTGTGTTGCCTCATACTTCATGAAGGGCAGCCTGTTTCTAGCTCAAAAAAAACCCCAAAAAACATAAATTGTCCTGAAAAGATGTTTTCTGTGAATTATTTAAAACTTAAAATAGAGGCACTGAGCAATTCCAACCTATACAGCTACAAGGCTATCTTCAGGTGACATATGTCTAAAAGAGTAGAACTGCTGTAGTGAATTGTTTTTTGGATGAATATTTCATATTGATGACTTCACTCCAGGCTCTTGCTGCCACAAAACTGCCACTCTACCAACAAAGAGACAAGTCCCTGCCCCAGAACTAAGTTACATATCAGCAGTTCTAACGCCCATCACAAATAGCAGTATTTCTTGTACTCTTAAAACAAATTTGTTTAACTAGAGAAGACTGTTTTCTGTCACAAACAGCAGGGTCCTTCCTGTTGGAAAGGCAAAGAGAAGAGAGGATTTCAGCAAGTGTGATAGCTGACCAGGTATACTGCCAATTTTCTCAAACAACCACACTAAGGACATTGGCAACACCCATTCCCCCAAGCATGCCTTCATTTTCATCTGAAGGATCCATCTATACATCCCAGTTGAATCCAGCATGGCACACTGGAACCCCTGTTTTAGGAGCAGATGGTCAGAGCTCAATCCTTTACTACAGTCAGAGGGAAAAACAGTACACACAGATAGTGCTGGATTCTAACCTGCCACTCCAAGGTTAGGTGAGATATCTGACCA
The DNA here is from genome assembly GCA_013390005.1 of Calyptomena viridis. Classification (NCBI taxonomy): domain Eukaryota; kingdom Metazoa; phylum Chordata; class Aves; order Passeriformes; family Eurylaimidae; genus Calyptomena; species Calyptomena viridis. The sequence goes on from WEIV01018588.1 coordinate 76,764, forward strand.
CCAGCTAGTCTGACCCAAGCACCCCCCAGGATGCTAAGGTCTGCCTGCAAACACAACTGGCTGTTAAGGTAACTGAGTCAGAAGGGAATCAGCCCCAGAGCACAAGGCTATGGGGCAGGGGGGGAATCTTCTTCCCAGTCTTGCACACAGCAAGTTGTTTGTCACCTCAAAAGTCAAAGAGCTTTTTTGCAATGTGTTAGCTGATGACTAAGCTATGCTAATTAAAACTCTATCTTCACAACAAGGGATAAATACAAATGAAAAATTAAAATCAACAAGTGTGAAACCCTTGAAAAGGGTTTCACAAAACGTTGGGGGAGGTGGGAAGAAGGGATTGTCATCACTTAAATGGAACAATATACTGTCTTCAGAATATGGTGGCTGCTGAAAACCCTTCCTCTATACCAGAGATTAAACCAAAGAGTCACAAGGGCTAAGCTGGTCTACAAATTACTTTAAAAGAAACACCAAAAACCCCCACTAAAAACACAAACTGCTGTCACCTAGACACCACCTCAGGTCACACAAAAAGAAATAGGCAGAGGAAGTTCCCTCTGGCCTCTGATCACTGGACCAGAAAGTATTTGCGGAGAAAAATATCAATTTTGAATTTTTTGTACCATTTCCTTAATTTTTAATACCAAAAATGCCACGTCTCTGGAGTTTCTTGCTACAGCATACCACTTGAAAAGGGTAAATTAACCTGGACCAAAAAAACCCCACAAAACTAAGAAAGTAAAATTATTCACGAAGGAGAAACCCTTCTCCTTCATGAAGGGATGCAGGGAAATGCTGCCTGACCCCAGACACCACTGTTGCAAGCACTTGGGGTTCAGGCCTCCCATGTTACAAATGGTTCAGTCAGACAAGAGAAAAGCAGACGAGAAAGGCAGGTCTGAGAGCACTCAAGGCTTTACAGGGAAGCTTTTGCACAGGAGCCATTCAAAAATGCTTCTGCTGTCTTCCTTCTGTTTTCAATTAACAGGATTAAAATAGGGGAGAGGAATCTCATGTTCTGTACTTCAACTTGATGCAGTCTCTCTCACACACACACATTTCAGTATAATTGCTCCAAATCGCAAAAGATGAGCAGGACATTGAGAAGTGATAGAATATGAATAACTAAGTACAGGACACCCACTAACAGAAAATGCACTGTAAATCACCCTGAAAGTGAGCATTTTTGGGATTTAACAATTGTTGGGTTAACAGTACTAGGCAAAGGCAGTTATGCCTTGCCCATAATTTTACCCACAAAATGTGTAACATTGCATCTGGTACTGATGTCTCTTCAGGATCCTATCGACATAATCAACCTTAAAAAACAACACTAGAAGTGTTTGGAAGTGCTGATAATTCCCTTCCCACAGCCAATGTTTCCACACAGGTTCGCATCAGGCAGCCATGCTGGATTGCCTTTGAAATGCACATTCTCCATATGTGTACAGTCACTGGCAAAAATCACTTCAGTCTCCTGAGATGAACGTCTTCTGTTGGAGCCCTTCTCCCTCCACACCATTACCTTTTTGCACACATTTTTGAGCTCAGCTTATCTAGACACTATATTTTTCTACACAGGCAAAAATCAAGCAGTTTGCAAGGAGATCAGATTTTTATATCATCACTTTTCAATTCCACATTTTCCAATTCTACATTAGGAAAAAGCACTCTCCAAAATGAAACATGAGAGCCCTGTGTCAATATGCATACACTAGATGTGCAGACACACCATCTCTGTCTTCTATTTCTAGAGAAGATCTTTAACTTGTCTCAATTCCTACTATCCCTCTATTCTGTACCAATACTAAAGAGGGTCCCAAAGCACCCTGCAAAGAGAACAGCCCTTAGTGAAAGACAGCAAACTCCCTTACAAATTTACCAGAATGCCAGCTCAGCCAGACCCAGTACAAATCATCCATGGAAGATTGCCACTATCTATCCTCAGAGCCCACTATCACAAACTCCACTGCTATACTAGCACGCCTGCTTTTAGAGGCACAAGGATGAGCTTCTCATCAGCTTCTTACTGCTAAGGAGAGGCTAAAGAGGCTAACTCAGAACACTTCTTCTCTTCTCTTCCTGATCTGCAATGACGTATTTTAACAGCTTTATCTTATGCAAGCATTTCACATCAGATCTAACCATATTTTCACCACTACTCTTTCCCTATAGCCACAAATAAGATAAAGTGAAGAGGCAGTATTTTTTGTGTTATATCACGTCCAGAGTCATATTTCACTATATACCTAGACTTCAAACTCATCTCCCTGCTGCTGTGCAGATTGTCTTTAGACTGAGAGCAGACCACTGGCATAAATCAAAGCAGTATGTAGGTTGCACATACATTCACCCCAGAAAACTTACAGAGCTCTTTGGACTAGCTATCAGAAGCTAGTCTCTCGAGTCCTCAAAAGCATCTGAGAAACAGTATATGTTTACTTTGGCCAAGAAGGGACAGAATGAAAAATGCCTTCTAATTTTCAGTTACATGTCCCAATATGAAACAAAAGATGCCACTATATTCACATCCAGTGTCTTGCATCAACAAAAAATTTTATGTAATGATACAAAAAAACCCACACACAGAGCCACCAAAGTATCTATTAAACTGAAGTGTACATGTACCATCCAGGAGTACCCCAAAAAATCTCAAAATATTTAAATTAGCATTCCTAATGAGACTCTCTTAAAACTAGAGTCTTTGTACTCAAGGTAGCAGTTACAGAATACAAGGACAACAGGCGGGCACAGCAAAAAGAAAGGTAGCAAAGGAGCTTAATGCCTTATCACTGCTAGAGGGATCTGAGGGGAAGAGAGCATAGTCAGAAGTATTATCCCTATCCTGATTAGCATCAGAACAAAGGCTCACACTAGTTTGTCAGCACTAGGACTCCCCCAGAGCAGTTGATAATAACCTTGTTGAAAGCATTAAAGGGATTTCCTTTCCATTTCACCCCCTCCAATCTACATCCCTTCTCTAAAGGGGGATAAAAAGGATGAGGTAAAAAAAACAGCTTTATGTTTAATTCTCTGAAAGACATATCCAGGTATTTTTTTACAACCCAAACATGAAATATACAAGTATGAAAACCTGTCACAGGGGTCCAAGGTCACATTAGGGAGCAGGTATGGAAAAAATCAAATCAAAAGAAAAATCATTTTCTGTTCAAGAGAAAATGTCATAGTACAGGTGACTTATCGTGCATGCTTAACTCTGGAAGGCAGGAAGGACTTCAAGAATTTCTACAGCAAAGCCAGAGAGAGGTAAGGGAGTGAAGAATAACAAGGAAAAAAAACCATAGCTTGTAGTATCCAAACACTACAAAAACCTGGTTAACAGAGGTGACAGGAAAAATACTAAGGCATGGCTACAAAGGAGTCAGACGCTAAGAACATTTCAGAATGCTTCCTGTTTCAAAAGCTAGTGTTGCTAACAGAAGTGGCTGTCTCACTGCAGAAAAGCATAGAAGGCAGCACTTTCTGACTTTACAGGAGAGTCATGGCATTTGGACAAAACGCAGGTTTTAAAAGAAAAACTCAGGAAAAAACAAAGTAACAGCATCAGCTTTCATCTTACCTGGTGCTGACACTGGCTGGCATACAATGGTTGTCAAGTTAGCAAGATTAAACTGACGATTCAGTGAGGATAGGTTGATTCACACACCTAGGACTGCAAAAAAAAAAAGGTTAAGTATTAGCTGTGAATATATAAGGGATAAGAATGGCACTGTGTCACATAAAAGAGTGGGAGGGCTTGAGGAGTAGAGGTAGTTCTATTGTATTTTCAGTACACAGGCATACAGCTATGCTTCAGGTACAGACATGACTCACAAAATTCAGATCTGGGTCTGAGATATACTGCACAAGTTACTCAAATCAAAGAATATGCAAACTAACCTCACATTCCATTTAAAAATCTCAAGTATGAGAGGACAACAGTTTCAAGCATAGCGTTACCAAAAACATTTTTCAGCAGCACTCAAGCTTTGTTGTTGGTTTTTTCAGTGGGACAGAAACTCCCCAAAAGTTACCTGAAATACACACATTAAAACCACATCGAGTCCAGCCATCAGATACATACTTTTAGAGATTGCAAATACTGCATGCTTCCCAAATGAGCATAGTAGAAATTTATTTCTACAGTGTCAAAATTCATGGGTATATTTTACTCTCTTATCGCCCCTTACACCCTTTTTATCCTTCATTAGTACTAAAAATTCCAACACTTAAAAAGATAATTATTAATAAAGTAACCTTCTCCACTTCAGAAAAGTACATCAACAAACTGAGAACTGGACAAACTGGCCATCCAAATGAAAGTAAAAGCCATGCAGCTGAAAGGATTTTTTGTCTAGCCTGCTTAAAGATATCCTTTGTTGCTAAACATTTCATTGTCACATTTAAATGTCAGCTTTTTAAGTCTCAGACATGTGCAAGCCCTGCAAGACAGGAAACAAGAAACAGATTTGAGATGGAGGTTCTCACAGCTAATGAAATGAAAAGTAAAACTGGCAAACTGCTCTTTGCATCTCCCATACGCCTTCCCAAAGACACAACCTCTTAGCTTACAACCTTGCTCCCCATACCTATGAAATGTTTTTTAACAGATCTCTGTTAGTAAACTTGTAGGGTTTTGGAGTCTACTCATATACCAGGGCAAAGCCTGCAATGAGTCTCCGGCATACTTTCGTTGCACATCACAGAACCAGTCTGCAGCAACTCCAGATCACACAGCTCTTCTCAATAATGCATTAGCTTTATAAAGACATACTACTCAATGTTCTAAGGGGAAACAGGAGCCTCCCCCTCCTGAAGCAAGCAGTGTGCCCTTTTTGGACTTCCAAAAGGAGTGAGGGGTCCTCAGAGAGAAGCTGGCTTTAAAGCTTTCAGGATGATCACACATACAGCCACTGGCTCAGAAGTGGCATATGTGGCAGCAGATGGAGAAGTGAAGGTTTCATAACCTCTGAGCAATGCTCTGCAATTTTGACATTTCTCTGGAAAAGCAGAGATGTCAATCACCCTTTCACGCCAATGTTTTGGCTCAGAAGAGATTCTCCTCAGTCTGTGTATAAACACCAAAGGATAACCTATAGAAGGTATTTTGGAGGCAGTTTCTGTCTTAGCCTTCAAATATAATGAATCCACACACAGTACAGAATGTCCAATTACTGTTTTCTTCACTGCACATCAGCTGGCTTTTGGCTCATTAGAGAGCAACATATCCTTTCCTTTAAAGGGGGCAGTGGGGAAGGTGTTTTAATTAACATCAGAGCATCTTACTAGGTCTAACAAATAAAATGCCTTTTGAGAGTGATCAGCACAAATGGGCTCTAATACCCAAAGGAGATTCTGGCACATCCTTCAATACAATATTGTATTGTAGAACACAGTATAACTGTAGTAGTGCAGACTGCTCTAATATTCATCTTTGAAAACTTTTAAGAAGTTATTTACAGAGAAGAGAAAACCTAAACAGCTTAAATAGATCAGAAATATATGTTTAACACTACATATACAAACTACAGCTCCTTTCAAAGCAAGCAGGCTTTAACAGCTACTGTTAGAAATCCATTTGAAAGTTTAGCTATTGAAAGATATGTATTTTTATACCGAGTAAGAACATAATTCTCAAGCTCAGTTACAAGAAGTTGGAGGTTTGGGAAGGGTGTTGTTTGGTTTTGGTTTTTTCAGTAAGTTTTTAAGACCGATATATCAATAGGCCTTTTCTCTTAAAACTTATGCTCCCACATAAGTCCTACAGAAAGAGATCAAATATACCAATATAACTTCTTTTCTATCTTCATTCCCAATTTTCTTTCTGTGAATTTTCTTTCCATTCCCACTCATTTTATTACAAAATCTCATTAAATCAATGCAGGGAAAAAACAGGAAGAGCAGCAAACCACAGCAACACTTAATTATAAACTGTGAGGAAAATTAGTTGAGGAAAAATGTAAACAGCTTTCAAGTTTTCAAAATGGTTCTGGTACTTTTAAAGTGTAAGGTAAGTAAGCTGTGGACAGAGATGCAGAGTATTGAAACTGGTTCACTTTTGAGCATGAGGTTAAAATGGTGCAAATTTCAACCCCGTAAAGCTCAATCATCTACAAGGAAGTCATTCCTGTAGCAAGTGTACACTGCAAGAATGAAAACCATTCTAGTCTTTAGCACAAATATAATGCAGTGTTTCATTTGCCACACAGAAGTGATTCCAGAAGCCAGTTCCCCTTTGTCCTGCTCTACCAGCTCCAAAAGCTGTACTTTACCTTGCCCACAAGGTTACTGCAGCAGAGGTGATGACCAACTCATTCCACTCAACACTCCCTTATACCAGGAAGCAAATTTACTGCTGGTGGGCTGGTTGCCAGGATAGCAGTTCCCCTCAGGGAATTACCAGACACTCCACTTTCAGAGCCTACCCACTGTTCCAACACACAGGGAAAGACAGAAGCTGAGGGAAAGGGACAGCTGAGGCAGTGGCAAAGAAGTAGAGGGGTTTTACTTATAACTTCTGGTCCTGCAGCTCTTAAGTGTGAGCTTCCTCAAAAAACTGTCTTGAATTACCACACACAAATATCATCAGTTTAAAATAAATAAATAAGCAAGCAAACGAAATGCCAGGTTTTCACTGGTCTCTTATTAGTTTCACCAGGCTTAGTCCAAAAATACACTTTGTAAACTGCATCATGTAGCAAGCACTAAGCTTCCTGTGAGAGAGCAGTAGCTGCCACTACTCAGTAACAAAGCAACCAGCATACAAATGGCAGGTGAAAACATTTTTTGCTACATTCAAAAGCTCGCTTCCTGACATTTGCAGGAAGTATTTCTACTGGTTAAACCTAAAATCAATCTTTGCAGCTGGTTAAACGAGACTTCTAGCAGAGTCAAAGAAAACGCCGTCTGTATAAACACAGAACTGCAAAGCCAAATGACTCGCACAGATGTACTTACAAAGACAGAGTGCTTCACTGAAGTCATCTACCTGTGCCCAAGTACACTGTACCAGCCCAGTGCGCTGGGGGTTAAACTGTTACATCTGAAGTAATTCCATTCGTACCCAGAATAGCTTCATGACAGACATTAAGCATATATGATGGCGTTTCTAAGGACATGACACTTATGATGACAACTAGATAATTACAGACTACTGTATTTTTGGCAAGAGAAATCCACTGCAACCAATACCACAAAAGAAGTACCTTGCTACATACGGGTTAATTTTTCCTTTTCCTGTTCTAGGAAATGCCTTCATGTTTCTATTTACATTCTCCTAAAGCAGAATTCAACTCCTGCTCTCCTTCCAAGTCTCTCAGGCAGGCGGGTTGTGGAACCAACCCTGCCAGCAAAAGATGCCCATCTCCCAGCTAAGCCTGATCAGCTGGGATCAGCAGGTTATAGCAGCCGACCAGTGGCTCAGAGAGCAGGGGAGCTGCGGGGAGTCCCTGTGCCAAGCAGAGTGCACAACAGGACACAGCCCAGGAAACTCTGGAGCAAGGCTACCAAGCTACTGACCTTTCATGCAGTTATTGGTAGATAATGAGCTTCTCTGGGAGTATCTCAGGTTAGCAATAAGAGATCCAACTTTCAAAACAAAAAAGAATGAAGACAGTAGAGGCCTGACAGACTCTGAGTGCAGCATCAAACCTTCCTGGACTGACAGAGGCCAGCAACTTACAGCTGTTTGCTCACAGAAGTAGAACAAGCAAGAGACTTATCTGGGCGGTACAGCAGTAGATGGCTGTGGTGTGAGCAAGATCACTGATAAAAAGCAGAAGTGATGCAACAGAAACAGCCACAGACACCCAGATCTGCAGCTATGAGGTTACACAGCTGAGCTTAAGACCATTGCAGGCTGCTCTTACTGAGAGTTGAAACACTTTTCTAGGCAGGAGTAAAGCAGCTGAAAACAACCATGATCACAGGATAGAACTAATTCCAGCACAATCACTACACTACAGGCAGGACACACATTTAATGACTTCGATAACCATTGCTCGCTGATTCCCCAGGTAGCCTGTGAGCTCAAGAAGTCATTTCAATCCACCTTCACATGCTGCACTAAATATAAACTGCTGATAACTGTGTGGAAACTGTTCCAGCAGAGACACGGCACACTGCACAAGTCAAGGACGTTGGATCCTCCTCAAAGACTACAGGTGGTCGATTTGCATGACAAGCAAAGAGAAGGGGACAGAACCAAAGTCTCTGCTATACTTGTGGCTGGGAAATTTTGGCCTCAAGATCAATACTTTCCCAGACCGTACTTCACTAAATCATTTGCATGTTAAAAAAAACACAACCAAAACCTTTAATGGGGGAATATGAGGGCATCAGGGTTTTGACAATGACTTGTCCAAGAGGAGGTTATGGCTCCCTTATCATGTGCTGTTCTGCTCTACAATGATCTTCAGTTTTAAAATCTATTTAGGTTTCAGGTCTTTCAGGCACATTTCCTTCATCCACTGGCACTTAAAGAAACATACCTTCCTACTTTCAGATGGTACTCTCTAGTGGTCCATAAAACACTCATTTCAATAACAGCCAGTGTAAGAGGGCAGATGAAACTCCAAACGACAAAAAAAAAAAGTTTTCTTCTCCAAGTTTCACTTACAGAATCACTACCAGAAACAGCATGAAAGTTCCAAAAAGACAGAAGTGTGACCTGTAAAGCTACCAATGCCACAACTGGCCACCAGACTACAATACTAAAATTATTCTCTCTGCCGGAAAATATACTCTGAAAAAACAGCATAGTGCAAAAAAGAGAAAAGGAGGCAGACTTGCAAAAAGATTTATGAGGCACTTGAAGAAGAGGTTGATGAAATCAGTGATAAACTGCTGACACAAAAGCACTGATCCTTAAGAGCACTGGCATTTAATATGTAAATTCCCTCTCTGCTTAGGCGTTTTGCCTCCCTTTGATGTACACAGACAAGTTGGAACTAGAGATGAGAACTGGGAGAGTCCCCTTTCCACATTATCTCAAATATTTTTCCTTTCTAAGCAACAGTTAAGTGCTCCAACTATACCACTTTTGCTTCTGTTCAGAGGGGAAAGAAAAAAAAAGAAAAAAGAAGTAGCAGAGAGCCAATGTTTTCCCGGCTCTGATGCAGGATGTAAGCAGCAAACCGGTGCTAGACAGCTATAGCACTGCCTAGGAGAAGAGAAAGACAAGCTGAACAACAGAGGACAGTAAAGATAATCTGGAAGAGATCCAGATGTGTTGAGCTTAGTCCTACCACATGAAAAATTAAAGAGGTTAAAACCTCCTCTTAAGAACTTTTCTTCCCATTGTTCTGACCACAGCTCTCCTGAATAAGCTGCATTGCTCCAGAAACCTCAGGAATTACGGTGACAATAGATTGCTGCCAAGAGAAGCACCATTACATAATAGCGTTTATGGGAACACTCACAAAAAGCCACTAGGAAGCGCAAACAGACAAGTGCAAAATCCTCTCTGCCCATCAGCTCAGTTTAGCTCTTGATCATTCCAAAGACTACTTCATAACATTTCTCATTTATACATTTACTTCCTCTCATCTCCTTCCGCTCACCAAAATCTGTATTACTGTAACTACTACACTGAGGTCAAGTCCATTCCTCACAATACCAGAACACTTCTGAGAATACACCCACTTGAAACTACTGTATTTGCATTAATCTGTTTAAAAGAACACTACAGAGATGAAAAATTGTGTCACTATTTCCATTAGTATACTAGAAATAAGAACTATTATGGTATTTTTTCATACTTTACCCAATTTTAAGAATACTTAGAACAATTATTGCTTTTCAGTTCTGAGAAGCCTAGTATGCCTTTTTTTGAGTTCCAGGTCCTCCCCAGATTTGCTATACACACACGGACCAGCTCAGCCTAAGCACTGCACATGGGTAAAGGCAGCTGCTAGGGAAGCACTGACATCTGGGCATTATTAAAGCACCATAAAGAAGAAAGCAAAGATGAAGTATGAACAAACACGAAGTTTCTCACGTTAAATCGTCCGCAGCAGTGCATCTACTACCACCTTCATCTCAGACACCACTTTCCCTACGTCTCTCTACGCACCCATGAGTTCTACTAAAGGAAAAAGAGAAGACAGCAGTGAACGCTTATCCGCTGTTACTCTCGGGGTTTGTACACCCTAGAGGTCCACCCCACACCAAGAGAATCCACACGCCTGAATACGCACTTTAAGATCGCTGACCCCAGAGAAAGCCCAGCTCTGCCGTCACCGCGGGCCACCCGCTGCTGTGACACGAGGGAGCCGCAGGTACCGCAGGTGACATTACGTAAGGGAGCCGGCCGGGGACGGGCTCCGGCCGCAGCCCCGAGCACCGCGAGCGCCGTGAGGGGCCGCAGCCGGGCAGA